>JAZDUA010000350.1:600000-1005000 GCA_038098605.1 Gryllus longicercus
GCATTGATTTTAAAAACACTTTTAACACATTACATAATTGTAGTAAAGTTCTGAGGTTATAGGCATAAAAAGTTTTCGGGAGTCACATACTGTAGCTTTGCCACTGTAATAGTATAGCAGATACGATGAGCACTCACGTCTACAAATACTTACTGGAGTACCTAGAACTGTTGCTAGACGACTTTCTTCATCTTCATTTCCCTTACGTCGTATCAATAGAAAAATCTTTTCTATTCCTGGACATGACCACAACAATTTTTCAACCAGTAGTTTGCCGAGAAATCCTGTAGCGCCAGTAACAAAAACAGATTTTCCCGCATAAAAATCTGCTACTGAAATGTAATCCTTTGTGTCTGATGATGCCATATTTCACAATTCCGAGAGATCAAGGAATCCTGTAAAGAAAACATTATTGTTGTTTAAATAGAATTGATGAGGTATTTAAGTAGCGATGTTTTCACGTTCTATAGAACGTAACAATTACTCCTTGACATAAACTCTTTCGCGTCAGTCTTATATTTGATATGACTCGATTACAATCGTTGCCGGTGCATCGCCTCTGATGACAAAAAGTCCTTACCTGATCACATATCAGATTGGGATGAGAGTGCACATTCTCGTCATGGATCACAAATTTCTCATCAATATTGTTTTTGACAGAGTTCTTTATCGGAATTTATTTTTGTAGTTGAAAAAGTTAGCCTATTGCTAGACTATCTTTTCCTCACTAAGCAACGAACTACTAACCAACAATGCCAATACCTTTGCCCTTTGACCAATTTTACTAGTGGAATTCCAACATAGAAAATATTTTCTTCAGATATCTATAAAGCTTGAGGTGAAATTGTATTAATGTTTTGAAGCCCAAATAATATAGTGCGCTAGGAAAGTCTCTCCACACAGAGCCGAATAAGGGAATAAGGGCCTCCTATTAAAAATTACATTTGTGCAGGTAGCAACCAAATCACTGGGAATTAATTGAAATGAACAACACTTCCAGCATTTGTTATGATTGTGGTGAGTCCGCAATTGACATTTTCAAGCTGCAGCTCTAGCTACCGTTATAATTTTTGCTGCGAGCACTCTCACCAGCAAGTTGCAACTGCGGAAATACTTGCTTTGCACATTGTACTTCCTTGCTCTTTGGTGCATTGGCTTGAAGCAATGCCCTCGTCTACGGACCGAAAATTGCTGGTACGAATCCCCAGTAATAAAGCAGGGAACTCATTACAAATGTCCAGCGCATCCCGGCTTGGTCCAGCACGCAAAGAACTGGCTGGAATGCTTTCATGAGAATTAATTTCGTTCGAGTTCTACAGCCAGTACGTCGAGAAGACATTACTTCGCGCAGGTCGAGCCAGATGAATAGGGGTTTCTTCAATTTGGAAAACATCCTACGTTTGGTTTAGGCGCTAGTGGTGTTCACAGACGGACACACGGACACACGGATAGACGGACACGCGGACAGACGGACACGCGGACAGACGGACACGCGGACAGACGGACACGCGGACAGACGGACACGCGGACAGACGGACACGCGGACAGACGGACACGCGGACAGACGGACACGCGGACAGACGAACACGCGGACAGACGGACACGCGGACAGACGGACACGCGGACAGACGGACACGCGGACAGACGGACACGCGGACAGACGGACACGCGGACAGACGGACACGCGGACAGACGGACACGCGGACAGACGGACACGCGGACAGACGGACACGCGGACAGACGGACACGCGGACAGACGGACACGCGGACAGACGGACACGCGGACAGACGGACACGCGGACAGACGGACACGCGGACAGACGGACACGCGGACAGACGGACACGCGGACAGACGGACACGCGGACAGACGGACACGCGGACAGACGGACACGCGGACAGACGGACAGACGGACAGACGGACAGACGGACACACGGACACACGGTCAGAAAGACGTTTTCCCGTCAATTCGTTTTTCGGCATCAAGCACTAACAAAACAGGGGTTCTGGCTACACCACGTGTTAGGGAATTTTTGCCCTTAATTTAGCAACTTTTTCCACTTATTCACTTTTTCGTTATCAAGGCCCGGCAATGACTTTTTTCTGCCGGAAATCCGCCGTTTTTCGCGCAGCATTACATAACTGTTCCTATACTACGTACATTGCTCCGTACATACGTATGTATACGGGAAAGTGACCAGCAGCTGTCAGTTGTGCATTGAGGAACCTGAAGGTTTATGATAATATAGAAACGAGTCATTTTTCTCTTTCAAATAATTTTCCACTTTCCCCAAAAAATTTTTTCAATTACAATTATACTAATTTGTTCGAAGAGAAATTTATTAAAAGCGAACATTTGCAATCAAAGATAATTGAGATACCATACACAAAGTTTGAATATGAGAGAAGAGAACATTCCTTGCCAAGAAACTATTGTTAGTCAGTATGTAAGTATATGACGAATATTGTTTATTTGTGAGACTAGTGAATTGTTAAAAATAAATCACCAGTCCTTAAATATAAAGCTAAGCTGCCAAAATTTCATTGAAATAAAAAATATTCACAGAACATTTCTAAAATAAAATGTTTCACTACAACAGCATATATTTTCTCCAATTATTTTCCACTTTCGCAATTTTCGAACATCCTGAAAGTTCAACGCAAATTAGTCGTTCACCGTTTAACTTTCACGTATATGTACGTATATAAAGAGTAATATACATAGTGTAGAGGAAGTTATGCAATGCTGCGGAAAATCGATTCCGAGATTTCATCGGAAATACACGTTTTGTGGTCCCCAGATAACGAAAAACTGTTGTTCTTTTCTTTAAACGTCCGTCTCTGAACACTGCTGGCGCCTAAACCATACGTAGGATTATTTTCCATATTCAATAAACCCCTGTCTATTTGGCTTGAGTCGAAGCTTTGAGATTTTGAAAAATATTCTTTAAAATTTGGGGGGTACGTAACTTGAAGTCCCCCGGTAAAAAATGTTGTCAAAACGGCACCAAATTTTTTCTTTCAGCTTTTGGTAGGGATAATGCTAAATGTATTCTATAAGATGACGTAAATGCCAATTACTCTATTCATTTGTTTTTTCAAAAATTACAAAAATGTGTGTTTTACTTGTCTTCCACGTCGCTAATATTTATATTAGCGGCAATTTGTTCACATTATCGTATTTATGAGTGCTTGCACTTCAAATAATATCTCATAATGTTTCGCGAAAACTCAATAATTTTTTGTTAAAATCAGCTCCAAAATCCACATTTTCAGAAACGCTCAAATGCCATTTTGTCAAAAACGGCTCCAATTTTTTCTTCAAACTTTGCAAACGGATAGTTCTAATTTTACTTTTTAAAATGATGTAAAGTTCATTTTGGGGAATTTTTTTTTCTTTTCAAAAATGACACCTACGTAATTTTCTGAGAAAGAGAGCTTCATATTTCGAATTAACGGTAGTGCTTAAACGCCATTTTCTTAAAAACGGCTCCAAATTTTTCAAAAATTATGATCATTTAGTACGAGATTTTACTGTTCTTTAATATTCTTAAAATAATATTTCCGATCTATTTGGAAACCCAAAAATTAGAAAAATTTTAACAAAAATGTATTTTGTGCGGCAATAGTTGGCAGTTGGCAAGAGTACGTGGCAAGTTCGTATTGCTGGACGAGACCTAAGTAAATAGATAACTAATACGGGAAAGTCTGTACCATTCTGTAGCATCACTATTTAAAAACGCTTGTAGTTCTATCCTTGGAAAATATTAAAGAAATAATTTCGAGAGAATTTCTAGAACACGTTTTTTACAAATTTCATAAACTTCAAGCAAAAATAGTGAAAATTTCACAAAAAAAATCGCCAGAATGGGGTTTAGAAGCAATTGTTATTACCGTTCCTACATACTCGGGAAAAAGTAAAAGAAAAAATTGGAGTCGTTTATGAGAAATAATTGTTTTAAAATGGCTAAAAATCCAATAAAATCTTTTCATATTTTTAAAACATTTTACTTAACCTTATTTCTACACCTGTCATTGAACAGTAAACTTCATTCAGATAAAAAATATCTATCTTCAAAATTGCAGTTCTAGAATGACGCCGAAAAAGTATAACGATGGCAATGTTCGAAAAACTAGGAATTTCAACGAAAATGAGGCTTATGTCATTCCTTTAACCGTCCTTCACCTGAGGACAAAGTCTAATAAAAACTTGAGGGCCATTTCGGGAAAAAAATGAAAATGTTGAGTCTTCTTGTAAAGAACACACAAAAATAAAAATATCCATTTCAAACTCATAGGGTCTCAAGTTTATTCAGATTGAACGAGAAATATCAATTTTGGGGGATATCAGCTGAAAAGTTTTGGCTCTAACGGTGACCACAGAGGATAGATATACAAACGGAGAGACGAACGAACAGACATTTTCCCATCAACCGAACGTATCAAGGACCCTCAAAACATGAATCCTGACCACACAACATGTTAGAAGAAATAATTTACATTTATGAGCAAGATCGTTTCCTTGGCCCGGCAATAAAGTTTTTGTCGAAAAATTGCCCTTTTCCGTCGCACGATTACAATACGTTCTCTTCTCTCAGCGAAGTAAGGCGAAGCCGAGAAAATCAATTAGAAGTATCTAAAAAATATAATGATTTTTCTTCTTAATGTAGTGAAATATTTATGTCCACTTACCGATACAAATGATCAGGAGCGATGTATTAGCTTCAAGAAGGAAAGCAAAGGAGTAAATGAATGTTCTTTCCGTGCGTGTAGTCAGTTGTGAAGCTGTTGCCACTTCGCAGACGAGTGTTTATTAGAAGGCAAACAAGGATTCTGAAGAAATGATGCCTATTGCATAAGCAAATGTTCGAACGCAGAATCCCTTCCATTCAAATACATTGTTGCTCCTCCTTCACTGTTTATTTTTTATAATTATCCATTACTTTCAGTTCTCCGCCTACCACTTTCAATAATTTCCTCCCACTTTACAATTTTACTTTTTTGCCCTTACATCGTAAAAGGAGAAAGTATTGTAATCGTACAACGGCGAATAGAAAACGGAAAATAGAAAAATGTTCCTTGCAGGGCCCTGATAAGAAATCATTGGTATTATACAGCACACACTTTCTCGTATTATACCAAAATTTGTTATTTTCGAAACTTCAGAGAGTTTAACGAAAATAAGATTTGCGCAATTCTTTTAAGCGTTCCTACTTCATTTTTAAGCGTACAACAAGCTTTTGAAAATATGTTACATATTTTTTGCACCAACTGTGCAGCTTTTGTGTGAGTCTTGCACCAATTACAATTATGAAGATAAAGATATTTCCCTTAATAAAAGCTGTTCCTTAAAGATAGATTTTGAAATAAGATCAAGTACATTTTTTTGAAAATTTGAATACGTTTCGCGTAATTTAAGCGTGAAAGTACGGGCGGGAAAGTACGTGGTGTTTTAGCACCACTACTTTTGAACAGATTTTCATTAAAATAAAAATATCTAGTTTTAACTTTGTTCTTATGATACGTTATTTTTTGAAATTTTCGAAAATACAAAATGTTTCCCAGATACGAGGCTAGCATCAATTTTTCCACTTCCTTTGATGCTTTCATAGAAAAAAAGTAAACAAAGCTTTAGAGCAGTTTTTTATAATTGTTTTAAAAATTGCCTTTATTTCACAAAGAATTACGCAAACACTACTCTAAATTTTCAAAAATGTTACATGATCTTTATTTCAAGATGTCTTTAAAAAACATTCATATTGTAGTTGTAGGAAGACATCGAAAAAAAAAATGATCTTTTGCAATTTTAGAACATTCCGCAATTGCAACGAAAGTAAAATCTACACCATCCTCTTCAGCGTCGTTAAGCAGTCCACGGACTAAATTTAATTAAAAACTTGCCACCCATTTTAGAGAAAATCTCTAAAATGCTTTTGGATTTTCATACCTCCCAAAATCAAAATAACCGCTTCAAACTCGGGGAGTCTGTGGCCACATCTAGCGCCAAAAGCGTTCAGCTGATTCGTTCTCGAAATTTGATATTCCTCAATCAATTAAATGGCGATGTGATTAATTTGGGGAATACATTACATGAAGCTTTAACACTATTTTCAAACTTCTACAAAATACGGCTCCAAGTTTTTGGATTCAACATTGCTCTCTTGTATCGTAAAGAACACTTTCGAGAATGGCGCATGACTCATTTTTGTGGAAATTCCTGATTTTTAAAAAACTGCATAGTTCAAATTTTTTCTGCGTCTTCTTACAATTATAAAATTGAAGATACATATTTTTCATGGATAAATATATTCTTTAAAGGCAGCTATTAAACTAAAGTCATGAACAATTTTTCGAAAATGTGAATAATTTTCGCGTAATTTTATGTGAAATATAGACAAATTTTAAATTTTTCAAAACAATTATTTTCTCAGAAACGGCTACAATTTTTTAAAAACTTTTTTCTAGAATCTATCAAATGGCAGTAAAAAAAATGGTGTTAGTCACAAATTCCGGCGAAGCTCTGTGTTTTCGAAAATAAAACGTAACAATTCCAAAACTACAAAGTTCAAGTTTGAGATTTTTAGCTTAACAAAATGTTTCACACAATCATCTCTTTAAAAAATACCACAACCAATCCTAAAAAAACTAATTTTTCGCGTAATTTTTAATTGAAGGTAATGTAATTTATAAAAATACATTTTCTTTAAAGCCGCTCCAAATGTTTTGCTTACTTTTTCACTTTCTGAAGTTTCGAAAATTGGTAATTTAAAAATAATGCTAGAAATATGGGCTTTTGGAGCACCAGACTCCACCCAATTGGCTGACTGTACTGTTCGTATAAACGAGCCAATGAAAGACTGCTATTTGAATATTTCGAGAGGAATTTTCGAAAAGGTTACAGGACAAAAATTAAAATTGCTACTTTCAACTTTCAGCTTCAATAACTTAAATTTTACTTTCTCCCCTGATAATTACGCAGTTTAGAGAAAGTATTGTAATGATGTGGGAAAACCGGAGAAAAACTCATTACGAAAAACTGTATAAATCTTGTGTTAGAGGACGTAATGTACTACATACAAGAACGAGGTGTAGTCAGAATGCACGTTTGGTGGGCCCTAAATAACAAAAAATCGATTGACGAAACAACTTCTGTCTGCTCGTCTGTCTGTGAATAATGATAGCGGCTAAACCGAAAGTAGGATTTTCACCAAAATGTATATTCCTTAATCGATCTGACTGTTGTGTCGGCCCATTTGATCTGAAAACGGAATTTTGATTGTTTGGAGGCACTTTACATGAAGCCTCAACAATTTATTTCAATTTTTCCCACGAATTGCCCCAATTTTTTCTTTCAATTTGTTCCTGTGATAGAGGAAGAGACATGACGTTGGTCCCGTTGTCAATGCATTCCATTAGTTTTCGAAAACTGCTGGAGTTTTATTTTTCCGGTGTCTAGCAAAAACGCAATAATTTAAGATTTTTTAAAATAAAATCTGTCATTAAAACCAGATCTGTTGGAGCTGAGAAATATTGCTACATGATTGGGAGAGCATTTGTAGAATCTGAACCAAGAAGTCCTGCCCATCGCCTTTCTGTGCTCTCGTCGGAAGAGGAGCTTCTGAAAAGATGCGCAATCGACCGGATTAACATGTTGGAGTACGAATAATTAAGAATGGAAGACATCGTCATTGTTACCATTGTCTGGGCGAAAATAAACGTTCTCCGTTCGGATTCTATTCGTTATTCATGCTTTCTATAGTTTTTTTGCCGCATCTCAAAACGCTGGGTCACGGAGCCTGTACCGGAGGGTCACGGAAGACCTTGCTAGGAATGCTTGCCAACCTCCAAAACCAACTGTCAATGCGCCCAATTCGCTTATTACTTAGATTCTCTACACTATCGTTACGAAACTGATCGTGGTTCCAGATTCTCAAACAATTCGATCTCGTCGCCTTTTACGTAGAAGAAGTATGTTTCCTGGAAATAACTACAAAGTACTAAGATTATTCGCTGGCAGGCCAGAAGGTGGTGCAATCAATCGGTCGCTTTTGGAAGCAGTTGAAGGTTCGTTTCGAACAGTTTCATCCCAAATGAATTCTTGCTTCCCGTGAGAGAATTCACGGGGTTTGAGGCCAAATTAATTCTCTCTCGAAAGAGCAACGTTTGAAATGTGTGATCTTTTCTTCTTAAATAACCTCAAAGAATTGTCAAAGTGAATGAACTCCAAGCTTGGAGTGAAATTTGAATTAATTTGGCCGCCTATGTGCCAACAATATCTTTAAATATTTCTATATTTAATTTTTTGAAAATGTGAGTAGTTCTTGCATGAAACTTAGGCAATTTTTAAATTTTAAACAATTATTTTCCAAAAAGGGCTTTAATTTTTTAAATTTTGTTCTCCTTATATACTATAAAGAGCTGTAAAGAAAGTGGAGCGGTCTCATTTTCGCTATATTCTCTGTATTTTTGATAATTGCAAAAAAAATTGATATTTTAAATTTGAATTTCCAGCGACTCGTTCGACGTCTTGTCTGATGCAAAGGTTTCAAATTCTTGGAATTTTTCTCATGTTGTCTTTTGTACTTGATCGTATGATATAGATAATGTTTTGGAAGTGAATAGATTTAAAGAAGATAATAGATTTAACTTAGAACCAATAAATACACTTCTTTTACTTTACAAAGCTTGATCGCAGATAATTCAAAAATTATAATCTTTCTGCGACGTAATCAATGTAAGTTTGTGAGAATTTGAGTTTGTGTTATTGATCTTGCGTGTGTGTGTAATGTGCTGCCAATGCTGTAACAGTTAAATTTTTTCATGTTTGTTTCATTTGTAAAAGTAATAAATGACTATTATACGTCGATATGGAAATAAATGCAGATTGCAGATATTCACCGTACCGCAGGCGCTTCGTTTGTATTTGTTGAATGGGACTGTTTCAATTTCCAAAATGTTAATAGTGCCGAAATTGCAATATTACATAGCTCTTTTCAATAATGAGAAATTATGTGCTGCTTTAGCACTTATTTTTCAAGTGTAGAGAATCCCCAGCGAGATAATGTTGGTATCTACTAGCTGTAAAACTGTATTATTTTGTAGACTTACATTTTGAGTAAGTTTGACTTTTTTAAATAAAAAGTGACAATTTCGCAGCAAATGAAATGTCGAAAATTATGTACCACGGTGCATGATTTTTGGCACTTACAATATAATATATATTTGCATTCATTAAAATAGTGCCAATTTAGATGCTCCAAATTCAAAATCAGATAGAGAATTAATTGTGAAATCGTAATTGTCATCATTTAGTATTGTTCAACGTCACGTCAGCTTCAATTAAATCCAACATTCCCCTTTAAGCTACAAATGCGCCTTATTACACTTCGTCTTCATCTAAGAAGATCAAAACTGAGTTGTGAAAAATTATGAAGGGTCTAACTCGCACATTTCTTATCTTAATAATGATTGGTTCGAAAGGTGCTCGTATAACAAAACCCTCCAAATGAACGTATTGAAATCAATATAGATGCACTAATGGGATTTTTTTAAATGACAAAGGTTAGAAACAATGAACATTTAATTTACTATTATGAACCACCATTTATGTCAGATTAAGCCGATTCAAAATAACATGAAGCTACAGTATCTGTTTGCTCTTCTTACGTAACGCTCAACATGGAACATGCTAAAAAAGAACTTTGATCCTGAGACTCTCGAATTGCCCGGCGGCAAGGTCAGAAATCTTGTGACTACGTGCCAAATTTGTGAATGAATAATTATCCTTGCAATCTCTGCATTTAATTTCCAAATAAGGAAGAGATTTTGTCATTTGCCAGATCCTTTGTCTTTGTTTTGGTTATTGCTTGTCTCCGATTGATTTAAATTATGTTCAAGTGTACTGCAGTTTTTTTTGGTCCTATCTACCATATACGGCCGTTAGGTGACCCATAGCGGGTTTTCTTGGGATGATGAATTATTCAGGGTGGTTTCTCGTTGCCTTCCCCGAAATGATGATGATAATAGGGGTGAAAGGACGAACACAACACAACCATGCCCGAAGCGGGACTCGAACCCGCGATCCTTCGGTCCGAGATCGCTACGGCACTACTGCCTGTATACTGTATACTGTATACTGTATCAAATACTGTATAGGAATTCATTTTCCCCTCAAAATACAGAAAAAAGTAAATATTTTATAATATAAATTTGAAGATCCGAGAAATGAAAGGTCTAAATTTTTTTTTCAAATTTTTGTCCCAACATTGGCAGTCCCCCCCCCCGAATCACGCCACAGGACATACTGTGCAGTTTGCTGCGCAAAGGCAATGTTCAGATTCGCTGCTCACTGACAGTGTTTTAATGAAGGGCAGTCAACAAGAGCTACATGTATTTTAGAAATGTGTTTTTTATTGTAATCTGCTAATAACATCAATTCACATGGCATTTAAAATTTAAATAATGAAGTACAATAACATAATCTTTACTAATATATAAAGTCAGAAGTGCGTTGACTTACAGCGTGATGATCTCTGAATCTACTGAACCAATACCGATGAAACTTTTGTGATAGCTTCTGTTAAAAGCAAGGAGTACTATAGGCCATGCTTTATAATCATAAACCTTAATATATTTACAAAATAATTACTTTTGTGGACATTTTTCGCCTAGCTTTACATCACAGACTCAAGAGTGCCTCAATGTCGATAGTTTAGCTGGTGCCACCAGGAGATAACGTCTGTGATCTCCTTCTGATTTTATCCATGCACAGAGGACTATTTATATCCCCTGTCAATTGTTTAGTCCAAAATATTATAATTCTGATATTTCCTCCGCTTTTTTATTTATAAAAGTAACTTGAATATTGATTTTAATTACGTGTTGGTGAGAGTGAATTAAGTGTACAAGAGACGAAATGTTTGGAAGAGATCATTTTCTGATGGATGTGGATATTCGCGTAAAAAGATATGAATGCACACGTGTTTAATTGTAGTAAATTAAGCACAATCACTGTACAGAATTTCAATAAAGCTCTTGAGTGAGCGGTCGTGCGGACATGCAGACATGCAGATGTGTGTTTTTTGCCATTCCGTCACTGGCGTCTAGACCGCGCACCAATCGAGACGTATGAGGTGGCCTTCGATGCGTCTCGGTCTCCTGATGGGGAACTGATAATTTGTTTTCGGATGCCGCGAGAAAATTTAAAGAAATTTACAAACATGTGTTGTTTCTTTTGTGTTTTGGCGCTGCGATCTTAGTGATAATTCAAGGAATTAAACCAACGCCTCCTAAATCGATCTATGTAGGTAGCGTTGATTAAATACCTGAACCCAAATACAATACATTTTTGCTTAATACGACATAATTTTCTTTCACGACCTTGGAAACACTGATGTTGAGATCATTAAGTGAACAATTGAATTATCATGTACATCGCGCTGCAGATTGATTTCAATTTAGAGTGGAATTATTATTGTCTTTTTAAAAATAAATTTGGGAATACCTACGAACAGTATTGCCTCGGAACATATTGAACTTGAAGAATTTCAAGAATATGGAGAAAACAAACAATCCAGTCATAATAATTCAAATGTATCTTGACTACTTGATAGAATCAAGGGATCTTCTTCTTTTTCTGCTCTTTCTGCTTTTCGTGTCACAGATCGCTTCTTGAAGAATTTTAACATTAACGAAACGGCCAGGTTCGGGGATAAACCCTTTATGGCGTGGATTGAACTTCACCACTGGTCGAATGCGTTTGTCCATACGATTCTGCCCAGCAGAGAACCAACTGTGATGGGGCGATAGTTGGTGACAAACGTATTATCCTTACCCTCTTTTGGTACAAGGATGGTGCGATTAGTTTTCCACCCAGTAGGCACAAAGCCGCTGTATAAAATTTGGGTGTTCTGTAGTGTGGCGTCTTTGCCGGGGCAAATAAATACAGACGTGAACGGCTTGTAAATATTTAGCATTTAATAGAAGAAAGATACTCCAACACCAAAACACTATATACAATATTTACAATTGAAGTTAACCGTTACAAGAAGGAACTTTCCCTGGTTACCACCACCGCTGGCCCGATAATTAATTACCATCCCCGGTGTGATGCACCAGTACCTTACGCGTGCATACATACGAGTATGCCGCACCTGCTGTCACGACGTAGCACGCCGGCTTCGATTCCCCGCCTCGGTAGCCTATGCATTACAATGCAACGCCGCGCACAACCCTCACGACGCCCTACCGACACGCTCACCTGAAGACTCACAAGAATAGAAGGCAGCTTTCAACTCGGTTTCTGCTTATATACCTACTGGCCAGGCTGCCGGAAGCGCGTCACACGCAGTGTCTGCCCACGCTTTCCCGCCGGCTTCGGGGTCTCCAAACCTGCATCCACGACTCGGCATTCCTATGCGAAGCCCCGCGTCACTTCCGCCAGGGTTGTCCACATGGCTACAATAGTACGTTTGTACTGGCGACAGATATGACGCCACAAACTCCTCTATACCCCCCCGGGAATTTTCGTCGCAGTTGCAATCAACACAGAAGGAAAATTCCACAAGTGTGAAAGTCCTAGGCCGATCGGCTCACATTATATACAACTGCGCCTGACCTGGCTAATTACACAGATAAAGAAACAAACAGAGAATGCCCTACTAACCTACCCCATTGACATATTTTTACTCTACATTGTACATTGTACTTGAAATATTAAAAATCTTGCCGTACGGTCGGTCCCTCTTATGCATTGTTAAGAATTTTCAGCCTGGTGTGGTAACCTCTAATAACCATAGTATGTTCCTTTTCCTTTTACAACCAAATTCTTGAATTAAATTAATTTTGTACAATACACTCACTACCAAATGACACATACAATATCACCAATATAGCCACAAACATTACATCAAAACATTCAAAATCATATACAGTTCTATACACACAAACTGACATACTGAATGACAAAACCCTATACATTGATAAATGCACAAAAAAACAACAATAAACTAACATTTATCCTGTTTTACATTTAAAACCACATACAGTGATACACTTAAAATGAAACAAATAAACAATTTTTACATTTCTCTCTTGAAGGAGTGTACAAAGTTTTTCTTCTTGCCAGAATGAATATAAATGAATACAAAAGTTCATGATATTTGCTGGAAACTATTCTTTCGTAGGTTTCTTGGGAAAAGTTTACTCACTCTCGACACAACACAACAAACATCACATTCACTTATACATCATTCTTCTTGCACTATTTGTTTTGCACTGTGTTCCAGTGTTTTCGGCGCACACGTATCGGCATTGCCGGGTGCAGTGTGCCCCTCTGCAACTTCGGACACTGTCTGGCGCTCATTTTCAAACACCCTACTGAGAATGTCCGCATTTACATTTAATATCCCTTTCCTATGGCTTATGATAATGTTGTAATGCTGAATCGCCAGCGACCACCTAAGCAATCTAGGATTATTCCCAGCATTCTGTTGTAACCAGACTAACGGGTTATGATCCGTTTCTATCTTTAGCAAAACATTACCGTCTAAATAGTAACGCAACTTCCCTAACCCCCAAATTAAAGCCGCACACTCTTTCTCCGTGGTGCTCCATTTTAATTCCCCGTCTGAGAATTTCTTACTGAGAAAAAGAATCGGATTTTCATTTCCTTCCTGATCTAACTGTGATAACACAATGGCTGCTCCCCTAAGTGCCGCATCACATTGCAGTAAAAATGGCTTACTAAAATCAGGTGCATGTGTGACTGCCCCCTGACACAGTGCGTCGCGAAGCTGTATAAACGAGTTTTCGCACTCTTCCGACCACCGGATTTTGCCTTGCCTATGTGTTCCCCTCAATAGATCAGTGAGCGCCGCTGATTTCTCCGAGAAATTTCTGATGAACCGTTTATAATATGATATCAGACCTATAAATTTCCGGATTTCCTTTTTTGTCGTAGGCCGTGGATATTCCTTTATTACTTGCACTTTGGCTTCATTTGGTCTCATCAGACCACTACCAATCTCGTATCCTAAGAACGTAACCGATTTCCTAGCGAACTTACATTTCGCCGGTTGCACGCGTAAATTGGCTTCACGTAACTTTTGGAATACGATTCTGAGATGTTTGCAGTGATCATCCCAGTTGTCGCTAAAGATTGCAATGTCGTCCATATATGGGACGGCGAACTCCGCGCAATCTTTCAGTAGTGCCTCCATAAGCTTGCTGCAAACATATGGTGCATTTTTGATGCCGAAAGGCATCCTGAGGGGTTTATAAGACCCGAATTTCGTCGTAAAGGTGGCATACCGTTGTGCGCGCTCGCTCATTTGGATCTGCCAAAATCCTTTACATAAGTCCGTGGTGGTTATGATTTTGGCCCTCGCAACTGTTTCAATTCGCTCGGCTAAACTCGGAAGCGGAAAATATTCCGTACGAATAACCTGATTTAACTTGCGGTAGTCAATACATGGCCTGGGTTTTTTTCCGGGTGCTTCCACCAAAATCATAGGGGATGTGAAATCAGAATCCGAAGGCTCGATGATACCATCCCTTAGCATTTTCGCGATTTCTTCCTGGAGGATTTTAGTTTGGCGATGAGACGTACGATACGGAGCGCTCCTCACCCTTGCATTTTCGTCCAGCAACTCGATGTCCATCTGAACATTTTTAGTGAGCCCTGGCCTATCGGAAAAGATGTCCCTAAACTCAATTACAAGTTCTCTCAGCCTTTCACTTCCTTCCGGCTCCATTTCTGTGCCTGCGAGCATTGCCTCTACATCGAATTCCTCCGGTTCTAATTTTAAGGCGTATTTCTCTATTCCGTCCTCCATAAATTCACCTATCTGTTCTTGATTGACAATAAAGTTGACATACTCTGTCCTTTGTACGTATGCTTTGATCATATTGACATGATATACCTTGCCTGTACTTTTGTTCGGCATTTGAATGACGTAATTCGTGTCAGACACCTTCTCTACTATCTCTCCCGGTCCTATCCATTGCACAGATAATTTACGTACCTTGTTCGGAGCAAACACTAATACTTTGTCTCCTACATTAAATGTGCGTATCACTGCTTTCTTATCATACCAGGTTTTCCTTTTCACCTGAAGTGCCGATAGTTTTTCATGAGCGGCGTCCCTAATTACTTTCAATCTATTCGCCAGACGAAATATATATTCCGTTACCTCGCTACTTTCCGGCTCTATTCCAGAGAGATTCTCGTAGAACAACGTAATAGGAGTCCTTAAATTCCTACCAAATACCAATTCTGCGGGCGAGAATCCAAAACTTTCGTGAAAACTCGTTCTTAAAGCGAACAATATGGCCGGGATCTGTTTTTCCCAGTCAGTTCCAGCTTCCAGACACAGAACTTTGAACAGCCTATTTATTGTACTGTGTACACGCTCAACCGGATTGGTCTGCGGATGATAAACCGAACTATGGATCAATTTAATACCAAATTTATTTGCGAATTCTGCCATCAGCGTGCTTCTGAAGCACGGGCCTTGATCTGTTTGAATTTCCCGTGGGAAACCGGTTCTGCTGAACAACTGCAAAAGCGCATCAATTACAGTAGGAGTTTGAAGATCTGGAATCGGTATTGCTTCGGGGTACCTAGACGCAACACAAATAGCAGTAAGTACATGGACATTTCCGGTACTGCTTCTCTGAAACGGGCCTATCGTATCTAAATTTAATCGCGAAAAGACCTCTCTTATAGTAGGGACCAATACCAAAGGTGCCTTCTTCCTATCACCACTATGACCTACGCGCTGGCAGCTGTCGCATGAACGCACAAATTGCTCCATCTCTTTAAAACAATTTGGCCAGAAGAAGTGCTTAGACAAATTGTTCTTCGATTTAGCTATTCCTAGATGAGCACTGACAACTTCATGACAAATCCTTAATATAGGCCCACGAAATATACCGGGCACAACTAACATTTCATAAATGTCGCCCTTTTTGCTCTTCCGCTTCTTATATAATAATGAATTCCTAACAAAATAGGTATCTCTTTCCGATTCTGCTTTTACATCCTTATACTTTTCAAACAAACTATTTACACTCTCATCTTCCTTCTGCGCCGCGCTGAATTCTTCCGTATTTACCTTCAACATTTCCGCGATCGGCACTGCCAATTCTAATTCTTCTCCGTCTGTTACTAGACAGAATTCCGGGAATTCCTCCGACGGCTCATGCTCGTCTTCGCCCGGCTTTCCCGTCAGGTCGCCCTCCGCCTCCGGCAATTTTACCTGCGAGTTCCCCGAATCATCTGCTTTTGTTCTGCCTTCTGCCGCAGCCTTACTGCGCGTCATAACCATGTTCACAGTTTGTTCTTCTACAAGGCCCTGTTTAATATCCTGCAGAAGTTGATACGTTCTGTTACTTAATAGATAATAACTAAGTTGATTCTCCTTCGGCACTATAGCGGCCCTAGTGATTACATTACCTAATTCCGAATTTAGGCGAATTTCCGCCACCGGCAAATTAATGGCAGTCGAATGAAGTGGCTGTTTGATCCAGACCGATTCGCCCGTATAATCACGATCTGTGACTAAATTTGCGGATACAAGATCAAATGACGCGCCCGTGTCTCTTAAGATCTCAGTCGGCTGCTCATTCACGGTCCCTGACACAATGTGCTGCCTCAAGAACTCCCTTGCCTCGGGTTCACACACGTGATTTACTTGATTGCCCTGTTTCCGCGGACAGTTCTTTATCAAGTGCGTTGTTGACTGACATTCGTAACACTTGCGGACATAAGGTGCCTCGAATTCCTTCTTCGCGCTATGTTTCTCTAATCCATTAGTACTTCCTGCCGACTTGGGGGCCACGTGAGGAGCAACAGGTGCCCTGTTGTTTCCTTGTTCTTTCCGGAATGTTCTTTCCGGCCGGAAAGATGGTAACTGTGGCTTCTTCCACCCTTGCCGCGCATTCTCGTACGCATCTAATCTTTTCGCGAACTCAAGCGGATTCGCAAATTCGGCCCATTTATCCACGAAATGTTCCCGCATATCCCCCGGAACTTTATGCTTCATTTGATCGGCTACGATCAAATTCAATAAACCCTCGAATGTGTTTATTTTAAGTCCCGCTACCCACTCTCTGGCATAGTTTAACAATTCCCTCGCGAATATGCTCCAAGTCGCTCCGTTTTTGCTATGTTTCCTAAATAACTGCCGGAATTTCTCGGCATCAAACCGGTACAGTTCTAATAATTTCAATTTCAGTTCCGCATAATCTAACGCTTCTTCCTGTTCGTCTAAAGTAAGCCATGTGTTAACATTATGCGGAAGTAGTCCGATTAAATTAACAACCCAATCTTCTTCGCAGATTTTCAATTGCCTGCACTGGCTTTCAAACGCGCTCAGATAAGATGTGATATCGTCCTGCTCTCCTTTAAATCTACCAATTATTTGGCCTATTCTAATATATTCTCTCGCGTGTTCCGAGCGCGCTTCCGAACGAATCTCCGAATTTGTTTCGCCCGTCTGGGCATTCTGCGCCCTCGCAAGTTCTAATTGGTATTCCCTTTCTTTATCTCTCTCATGCCTTTCTTCTAATATTCTCCTAGCCTCCTCTTCTACCTTCTTATCTCTTTCGTGCTGTTGCCCCAATTCCTCCGTTAATTCAACGGAATAATCCTCATGCTCTACTATTAATCTCTTTAAAATCGGATTCGTTTCCGATCCATCTAATTCTATTCCTAAATCCCTGGCGATTCGGATCATTCCCTCCTTTCGAAATCTCAGTAAATGCGCCATTGCTTTCAAACAGTGCCCTACGTTGCAAAAGAACACACTTACCCTCCGCTTCCACTGCTTGCACGTGGCTGCTTCTGCTGCTTATGCGTGCACGTTCGGCGCTGGCGGATGTCGTGGTGAGATGGATGGATTGGCTGCAACTCGTCCTTCCTTCCCGTCCTTCCTTCCTTCCCGTCCTTCTTCTTGAAGTTTCGCCCCGCCGATGTACTCGCACGTTTTCGTTCGCGTTTTACTTGTTTCGCGCACTATGAATATATTTACGTCGAAACTGTTCCCTGGCTGAGCTTTGCTCGCTCGCCCACTATTTAAACTTTCTCCGGCGGATACCTGCGGCCAAATATACTTTCACTTCCGCGTACACGATCCGTTGTTCTGGATGCCTGTCCCGCTGGTACTAAGCGCCCTACCTGCTGGGTGTTTTGTTCGTTTCTATAGCTGTTGCTACACTGCCGACCGAACCTTGCACGTGAAACGCAGAATTCTATTCCTCCTACGCTCACTAATTACCCATGGACGGATGAAGCCCCTTACTGGCGTAATTATTCAACCTGCCGTTCCTGGCGTGCTTCCATGTGATGCTGCCTACCACAGACAAACACCGCACATACACAACTGCGTGGTCGTTCCAGAACCGCTGCCTACACTATACTACGTGGTAGTTCTTGAACTGCTGCCACCATATTACACCTACGTGGTAGTTCGTGATCCGCTGCATACACTACACGTGCGTGGTAGTTCCTTAACCGCTGCTTACATTACACGTGCGTGGTAGTTCGTTTACCGCTGGCACTATTCTACGTGCGTGGTAGTTCGTTAACCGCTGCTTACCCTACACGTGCGTGGTAGTTCGTTAACCGCTGCCACCATTCTATTCCTCCTACGTCTGTGGCGTCTTTGCCGGGGCAAATAAATACAGACGTGAACGGCTTGTAAATATTTAGCATTTAATAGAAGAAAGATACTCCAACACCAAAACACTATATACAATATTTACAATTGAAGTTAACCGTTACAAGAAGGAACTTTCCCTGGTTACCACCACCGCTGGCCCGATAATTAATTACCATGCCCGGTGTGATGCACCAGTACCTTACGCGTGCATACATACGAGTATGCCGCACCTGCTGTCACGACGTAGCACGCCGGCTTCGATTCCCCGCCTCGGTAGCCTATGCATTACAATGCAACGCCGCGCACAACCCTCACGACGCCCTACCGACACGCTCACCTGAAGACTCACAAGAATAGAAGGCAGCTTTCAACTCGGTTTCTGCTTATATACCTACTGGCCAGGCTGCCGGAAGCGCGTCACACGCAGTGTCTGCCCACGCTTTCCCGCCGGCTTCGGGGTCTCCAAACCTGCATCCACGACTCGGCATTCCTATGCGAAGCCCCGCGTCACTTCCGCCAGGGTTGTCCACATGGCTACAATAGTACGTTTGTACTGGCGACAGATATGACGCCACAGTAGGAATAATATTGAATGTTTGCTCCTGAAGATATGTGGCTAACTTTTATCATATCTGGTCTTGGAACCGTGGCATTTGTCATCCCAGACAGACGACTTTTAATTTTGGCAACTTGCACCACATGTCCATTTCAGGTATCGACAACTATTTATCACCTGTTAATTCGGAAAGACGAATCGGGGGCGTGGTATCTCAAATGAATTTGTACAGGTCATTAACGGCATCCCTGTTAAGGGGCTTTTGATCGACACTTGTACAGTAAATGCCCGTCCTAATGCATCATACCGAAAGCGTTGGATCATTCTTGAAATTATAGAAATGTTACTATATGTAGGAAACAATATTATGCCCTTTTTTGTTTGCAAAGCAATAAAGAGTTCTGTCGAAAATTCGGCGTTTCTCCGCAAAGGAACACACAACTCTCTCTCTCTACTACACAACTCTCTCTCTCTCTACTACACAACTCTCTCTCTACTACACAACTCTCTCTCTACTGCAGAAGCGACAACAAGGAAGTAAAAATTAGATTTTTAAATTAAGTAACGTAATTTTTTTGAAAAAAATTAGTCGATTTTTAGATTATGTTTACTCAAAGCAAATGAAATATTGAAAAATATTTTCTGAAAAACGGTTCCAAGAACTTCCTTTAATATTTTTTCGCATGAATTAAAATTTCGAAGGATTTAAAATTGAAATTAAAGAGAAAAGAATTTTTATATTTATAAATGGGGCATGTCCCATTAATAAACCTATTAGCCTAATTGGCTGTCGTTTTTAGTTGGATTTCGCATTATATTGCAAGAAAAATAAGCGCTTAAGACGCTTAAAATGGGGCATATCTTATTTTCGTTAAGATCTTTGAATTATCGGAAATTCCAAATGAAGTAGTAATGTAGAAAGAACATGCTGAAGAAGCACGTATTTTCTTGCATTATTCATCACTAGTTAGCTTTCCCTTGTCGATTTTTGGCCACTTTTCCCTAACACTTACCTTTCTTGTGGATGAAATGATGCGACTTCCTCGTGTCTCCAGGAAAGAAAATCTGCCAGCGTCTGCCTCGACTGTTGATTTGCACGTAAGAGATGCTGTCTTATAAAGGTTGTCTTTTTCACGTTAATTTAACGCCTGAAAGAAGGAAGAATTATTATCTGTTGTTGATCGCTTTTTGCATAGTAATTTTGTGATACTATGAAGTGTTCTCATGCACACAAGCGTAGTGCAACGTGATTTTGCATTCTAACCGGTTTATACAAGGTGTGTTAGAAAAGTAATGAGACTGATTTTATACTAACTAATTTTTTTATTTTTTTCAAACAACAATATGATAGTTCCCTTGGGCAGCTATACACCGGCGGAGTCGTTGTTCCCACTCTTTGTAGCAGCGCTGGAAGTCTTCAACTGGAATGGCTTTTAACTGGTCGGCCACGGTCTTTTGAATGTTCTCCAGAGTTCCAAAATGACGTCCTTTTAGGACATGTTTCAATTTAGGGAAAAGGAAAAAGTCACAAGGACTCAAATCAGGTGAATATGGGGGTTGAGGAACAACAGTAATGAGTTTTGAGGTCAAAAATTCACTGATGGAAATGGCCGTGTGACACGGGGCATTGTCATGATGAAGCATCCACTTGTCTGCAATGTGTGGTCTCACACGAATCACTCTTTTCCTGAGCCTTTCAAGGACACTTTTATAAAACACTTGGTTGACAGTTTGTCCTGGTGGAACAAATTCTTTGTGCACGATTCCCTTACTGTCAAAAAAAACAAATCAGCATGGTCTTGATCTTCGATTTGCTCATTCGACATTTCTTCGGCCGAGGAGATGACGGAGTGTGCCACTCTTCGCTTTGCCGCTTCGTTTCAGGATCGTACTCAAATATCCACGATTCATCACCTGTGATCATACAATTGAAGAATTCTTGGTCATTGGCAATCTTCTCAAGATCAGCGCACACGTTTTTTCGATTGTCCTTCTGTTCAGTTGTGAGGTTTTTCGGCACCATTTTGGCACAAATCTTTCGCATGTTCAAATCGTCTGCCAAAATTGATGTACGGTGAAAGTGTTTAAATTTAACTGTTCACTGATCATCCTTATTGTTAAACGGCGGTCTGATCTCACAAGAGCCCTCACACGTTTAACGTTTTCGTCAGTTTTTGAAGTTGAAGGTCTCCCTGAGCGAGAGTCATCTTCAACGTGTTCTCGACCTTCCAAAAATGATTTGTGGCAGCGAAAAACTTGTGCCCTTGATAAGCAATGTTCCCCATAGGCCTGTTTCAACTTTCCAAAAGTCACACTCGCGGATTCACCAAGTTTAACACAAAACTTTATTGCACAACGTTGCTCTAAATTCCGATGCTCCATTTCTCTAACACACAACAAAAACACAACTTCACTGATGGCGCTGTCAAAAATGTGTTATTTGTACGGAGTTGCAACTCGGACTGAGGATGTGGAAGGGATAAACAAAACGGTCTAGCACAGGCCGTTAGACACAACGTTGCCAGATCGCCCGCAGTGTTACCAGTCTCATTACTTTTCTCACGCACCTTGTATAATAAATAATATTGCACGCTAAAAATAAACTGAATGGTCTCTATTTACATTTGAAATTAAAACTAGTTGTTCTAAAACAACACGTACTTTCTCGCCTTTAGTAATACTTAATAGAATTTATATCACAATTTCTCTCCGATTTAACACATTTCATCATTTTTTTGTAAAACACATTCACATGGTTGGGCCCATTACTTTAAATTTAGCATTTAAATACTTTATAAATAAGAATTTAAAGACATACACAAAATACATTAGAATTTGATGCGCTAAATTCATATGTATTCCAAATACTTCAAATACTCAAAATACTGTAAATATATAATAATTGTGTATTATATGCATTTTTATTGCAACAATATATTGTAATAGTCAATTACAGTATATTATTAATTGACAGTAACACAAATTTCTGAACAATAACTGTTGTAGTGTAATGTAACCATATGTACAAACATAAAATGATATCAAAAATATGTCTAATACAAACAAACGGAATTTATTTTTAAAATGACTAATTTTGCAAAGAAATCATCAGACAATAAGCCCCTAGTTGACGAATGAATGAAACCTGCAAAGGTCATTCAACTGGTGGGATGAACATAAACTAGTGTTGCAACGAATACACGCTTTTTTAAAGCCGGATAATTGTCCAACGGCTTTAATGATTGAGATTTATCCTTTAAAAATGAAGAGAATATAAATTCAACAGCTGAAAAGGGCTATTATTGTTGTTTCAATGAGGTGCTTTACTAGGGGAATCAAACAAAAATAAACTTTCCTCGTTCTAAACTATCTCCTTCTTCGTCTGTATTTGAAGTACTTTAAATATATATTTTTTTTCAAATACACCTACTTTTAGTATTTAAATACATCTCTTACATGCATGGCAATCACTCTCAAAAATACAGTTTTTCAAATACAAAATGTATTTAAAATACGTATTTTATAGTATTAAATACTGCCCGACCCTTCTATTTACAAATCGTACAATATTTGGTTCAAAAAAATATTTTCAAGCAAATATCTGCACAAATTTAAAAATTGTAACTGCTTTTCTTAACCCTTAGATACTCGCGCTATGTTTTGTCACACGAGTACCTGCGTGGCGTATCATGTACGCCAAGCCTATTTTGTTAGAAAAATGAAGTTCGCAATGTCTGAATAATATTTTAATATAATTATATTTAGTTTTATTTCAAAAGTATACTTATTAGAATTTTAATTAAATAATAATAAATTTGGCATATTAGTCTACAGAACAATTTTTGCATTTGATGTCTTTAAGAATAATATGTTCATTGCTTTCAAAATTTGCTACATCAGTTAGCGGTGAGTATATTAATAATTGTAGTAGTGCGATTATTTGCTCTTCGGTCATAGTGACATTGATTCCATAATTTTTCTTTGTGGTTATTCTTGATCATCACGACTTCCAGTTTTTGCTAATTTGCTGACTAGCAGTGTATTATTCCAGTTTGCAACCTTGTCTTTGCCTATAAAAACACATTTACACTCTTAATCGCCGCTTGAATAATCACTAGCATAATAAATCTTAAAACTTTTTATCATGTTCAATCTCGGCCACAACAAATTCTTCCTCAGAATCACTTACAACGTCGCAAATTTCGTCTTCTGACCATTCCCCGTGTAAAAATTCACAAATCTGTTTTTCCGATAAATTATTCATCTTTATATTGTTCCTAATAGAAAACAAAATAAATTAGTTTAAGTACATCAATAAATAAAAAAAAATCCTCTGGTAATGCAAAGAAAATGAAAACTCTCATTGGCACCCGCGCGGCGTAGAAAGTAAGCCAACGAACACTTTCCAACGAAAATAAAACCGTCTAGCCGCTGCAGTAAATGTTACGCACCAGAGGATCAAGAAAAATGCAGCTGAATGCCTTCTGCGAGGTTAGGTCAAACGTCAGAACGCGCGCTGATGTTATCGGACACCTACGGCGGTTCCAGAGGCGTTTAAAGTACGCCAGCGCGAGTAACTTATGGATACAAGCAAATCATGTGTCACAAGCCTAATTCCCACAAATTAGCTGCAGAGTAATTGTTGTCATGTCATCGTTACATTCCAATTTGATATTCTCTGAAAGCTAGCAATTATTATTTCATGTATTTCAAATAATTTCTCAAAAATTAATGCGTAGATGTATAACAAAAGATCGAATGTAAGACACGAACAAAGAAGAAATATAAAGCCGATCCGGAGGCTGAGCGCGCTAAGGCACTAGAGCCGTAGCAATCTCGGAACCGAAGGGTCGCGGGTACGAGTCTCGCCTCCGGCATGGTTGTATTGTGTTCGTCCTTTCACCCCCCATCATCATCATTTCGTCTCATCCTCACAGTGACCATACCGTTACAATCAATAGTAGTCGCTAATGACCTAGAAGTTGATGCGACCTTAAATAACAAAAAATATATAAAATAATGTACACATTCTAACTAAGCATCGAACTGTCTGGAATTAATTCAAGAAGCGCAGTAAATTCGAAGCGGATGATTATTTTTGTTTCAAAATTACACAAATAATACTCATATCTCCAAAACATTGAACGCGATTTTATTTGAAGATATAGTTTTTAAAAGTATACGAGTATTTCGTTAAGAAAACAAATGCGGCTAAAACAGCACATACCTTCCTACTTCTTAGAAACAGTAATGTTATAATATTACACCGCATTTCTCTTTATATCAACACATCTTAGTCGATGAGTGCTGACAACAAAGCGCTAATGCACCGACGGGGCTGCCCCCAATGGACACCTATTTTCTTATCAGTTATTCCTAACAGCGCCATTTTGACGTAAATGGAAGTTTGCCCGTAGTTGGTGTGAAACCTGTATATATTTCATTAATTTCAAGCAGAAATTATTCAAAACTACTCGTTTATTTTTAAAAAATCGCATAGGACCTTTTTTGAAGAGCTAATTTTGTACAACAGACTTTGCGGCAAAAATGTATCTTCAATTTTGTATTTTTTTTTTTTTTACTTTCAAAAAATCGAGAAATACCCGAAAGAATGACTACCAACATATTTTATCGTCTTTTATTTAATAAGTGAAAAAAATTAAAGAAAAAATGTTGAGCCGTTTTTGAGACAATTTTCTGGTAGTTAATTTCAATCGCAAAATGCGCAAAAACGTGTTTTCAACAAATTTTACATGACTTCTTTTGAAGAGATAATTTTGTACAACAGACTTTGTCTGAGACAAAAATCTCTATCTCCAGTTTTGAAGTTTTAATTTTTTTTTCTTTCAGTTTTCAAAATATGGAGGATGTCAACAAAAATCAGACCTGTACCATTCTCTTCAATGTCCTTTGCACTATTCAACAACAAAATTTAATCCAAATATTTGAAGCCATTTTTTAAAATTGGAAAATGTCCCAGGGGCTTCAGGTAAAGTACCCCCAAAATTAAAATATAGGTTTCAAATTCCAGGGTCTGCGACATCAGCTAGAACGATTTTGGGGAACATGAATTTCAAGAGATAATTAGCTGAACGGTATATGCGCTAGCGTTGTGCACAGACGGACGGACGGACGGACGGACAGACAGACGTTTTGCCGTCTATCGTTTTTCGGTATGAAGAACGCAAAAAACATGGATTCTGTCTACGGCATGTGTTTGAGGATTTTTTTTCCAATTTGAGCAACTGGATTTATCCACTTTTCTCTTACCAGGGCCCGGCAAAATAATTGTATCTTCACAAGTGTAGTTGCAGGAACACGCCCAACACAAAGCGCAGTCAGTTCGGAGCGAACTATTATGTTTGTCGCCAAACTACACGAAAAGTATTCGTATTTTTTAAAATTTAACATGACCTAATTTGAAGATCTGTTTTGTATGACATTCCATTAAGAAAACTAGAGGTGCAACAGAATGGCACAGACTTTTCCGTATTCATTTTCTATTTCCTTTGGTCTCGGCTAGGTATACGAACTACTACCATCTATCACATCCCAAAACACATTTTTTGAAAATTTCCTAATTTTTTCAGTTTCTTAATAGTAGAACGGAAATATTATTTTAAGAGTATAAAAAAAGCAATAAATGATCGTCATAAATGGTAATTTTCTTTAAAGAATTTGGAGTCGTTTTTAAGAAAATGCCCCTTAAGCCCTACTGTAAATATGGAATTTAAAGCTCTTTTTCATAGAAAAACTTAATTTGAAGTCATTTTAAGCACTTTCCTTCACAAATCCAATAATGTATACAAATTGCTGGAAATGTGCATATAAACGGCGTGAGAGATGTATCATAAAAATTACATTTGTGACATTTTTCAATAAACAAAAGAATAGAGGAAATTTAATTTATGTCATCTTAAACAGTGTCATTAGTACTACCTACACGAAACGTTTGAAGAGAACATTTAGAGCCGTTGGACAAATCGAAGAAGAATTCGTCCGAAAACACTACATTTTACCACTTCGCACACCAGTGACCATGTTCACGTGTCCATTGCTGTCTGATGCGTTGATGGTTTCTGGTCAACGGAATTCGCCGCAGTGGTGAGCGTGCCACCAGTCCAGCCCTCAGCAGAACCGTCGACGCAGACATGATCTCACCCGTTGCAGTGCTCCGAAGTCGAGCCAACACAATGGACTGCTCTGTCGGTTAAGATCATGAGGTCGAAATGGGGGTTATCTCACGCGGTGGCCACTTTTGTGGTCCGCCGGTCGTCGCTGTGTGTGACCTCTATCCACTGGTTCCACACACGCATCACGGTCGTAGCAGCGCGCCTCGTTCGAGCCGCAACGTCACGGAACGACAAACCTGCGTCGCGAAGACCGATCATTCTGCTCTGTTGGAACTCACTCAGATGCTGATAGTGTGCCTTTTGACGTTGACGAGGCATACTGGCACCTTCTTGCTCCTCTTTACGTTGTTTGATGGCGCTACTCCGGCTAGGTGTGGCGTAACACTGACCTGACCACTCGCACAAAAGAGGGCGTTGCAAGGCCTACGTGCACGCCATCTCCTTGCAAATTTAATGTCTTATGGATACACTATTCTACATATCCAACGATTTTTAAGTGATTCCTACCATTCTGCGTGGTGCAATTTTCACAATCAGCCGTGTATAATAAGTAAATAATAAGTTACGGCAGCATTGCCAGATTATGCGTTCAAATCAAAGAACGTAGTGTGTACTTCCTTCATTGTGCAGACTGTCTCGCCTCCAAAGGGTCCAAGCAACCCCAGTAGCTGTTCATCTACGGAACAAAATTCGTGTGGTCTAGTAGTTCAATTTGAATGAAACATGTCCAGAGTCCACGAGAGGAAGCAAACTTGTGATCTCGATTTCTACCTGTTTTGTCGTCAATAAGCAAGCAATTTAACACAAACTTAAATCGAGAGTCACTCATGATACACCGGTAATCATGTGGACCTGTTTTATCAAACATCTCTTCAACAGACAAATGGCCATCTTTCCGGGAACCAGAAATCTATAATAGACCAATTAGATCCAAAATATCAGGTGAATTCGTGTCGTGGATATATCTGACCTCTGTGTACTTCTCCCTTTGCCATCCTATTTCTGGATTAGTATACTTGGACATTTCTGAAATCATATTGTCATGTGAATGAAGTTTGTCAGCTCTCAAATTCTGATGAAACACTTTTTTCAGCTCCCTTACCACCAGTTAATCTTAGAACAATACTTAATTGAAGTGTTCGTGTTTGTCGGAGTTCCCTCGAAGTCCAGGTAAATCCCTTTTCCTCTTTCAACACATCGGAAGGTAATGAAGGATCATCGTTGATATCTGAAAGTTTGCTCTCCGAAATGACACTACTGTATTCACTTTGTATCAAAGCATTATCTTCTTAGTCAGTAAATTCACTTTCAAAACCATCGCAATTACTTTCACTAATCCAGCGACCAATCTGCTATTCACATTCATCTTCATCCTTGACATCGCAAACAACACAACGTAATCAGCATACGGAGGTTACTGGCCACCCCCAGCACAACATATCCACAAAATCTCAATGTAAAACTGAAACGACGTAAATCGCAGTTTAACGTACTTCCCATTGTTAGATTATACACCGTGTTTCATGTTTGCCAACTTCATATTTTAAAAGTTGTACTACCTTGAAAAGTGAGATGGGGTTACGCGTGACCCCTGTATGCATTCATAAGGCGACGAATTAGAAGACCTTCAGTTCTGGATGTTCAATTTATTCTTGATTATCTGTAGAATGTACTGCAAATATTGTAAGAGTTGAAATTTATGATGTTTATTACTTGTATAGAATTAAGAAAGGGCTCTTTTCCTGGCTATCGAAATAAATGCAGATGTGCACCGCAGACGTTTCGTTTGAATTTGTCTGGACTCTTTGAAGTGAGGGCAGAAATTGTAATATTATAATATTACGAAACCGTCCTAAGGAACGCGAGAAAGTATGTGCTGTTGGAGTGAATGAAGCTGTAAAATGTGCCCTGTCTACGACAGTGATTGCCCTCGGTTCGCTCGCAAGCACCTAGATGTCGGCCCGCCCCGCCGCCTGGGGCGCCTCTGCCGGATGCGGGGCGAACGACGCGCCTCCCCGCGAGCGGCGTTCGGCAACGCGACGGCCGCAGCCGCGGCCCCGACTCGGCGGACGATTTTAGCCCGCGGAGGGCGCTCGGCCAAGGGAAGCGCGGGCGGCGGGCGACGCGACGCCGGGCGGCGCGGCGCGGCTGCGGTGCAGTTCGTAGGCCGGCGCCGCAGCGTCGGGGCGCTCCGCCGCCGCCTCCTCCTCGCTCGCGCCCTCCGGGCCGCCCGCCCGCCCGGCCGCGTCGCGAGTGCCCTCCGCGAAGTGCGACCAGCGCGAGCCGAAGAGCAGGTGGGGTCGGAGCGTCGATGGCCTGAGGCAGGGAGGTGGTGGAAGAGAAGCATGGAGGTGGACCACGGGACGCGTTCGGAGACGGAGGAGGCGGCGCCAGGTGCGGGGGAAGCTGCCGCGCGGGCGGGCGCCGGCGCCGCCCCCGCCCCCGACACCCGCGAGTCGTCGGTGGAAGCCGCGGAGGTCGCGCAAAGCCGGCGGTCCCGCGAGAGGGAGGGCCCGGCGAAGGGCGCGGGCGCCGGCCTCGGGGACGACTCGGCGGCGGAGGAGGAGGAGGATTCGGCGCGCAGCCGGCTCATCAGCGAAGCGCTACAGCGCGAGGACGAGTTCTTGGAGTACCTGATGTCGCTCCCCGCCGTGGCCGAGGCCTCCCACGCGCCGTCGCTGACGGCGTCGGCCGGCTCCTCCGCCGCCGGCACGCCCGCCGTCGCCGCCGCCGCCCCCGCGCCGCCGCCCGTCTTCCTGCGCTCCACCTCGCAGTTAGGTGACACCCCCGTCGGCGGGAAGGTCGGCCTCGACCACCTCGACAACCTGTGCAAGCTCATGGAGCAGCTCGGCGACCTCCGCGAGCAGAACTCCAAGCTGCAGCGCCGAGTGCAGTACCTGGAGGAACTGAAGAACCTTCACGAGATGCACAAGCAGCTGCAGCAGCCCGTGACGACGGCGGCGACGACGGCGGCGATGCTGGCGGCGGCGGCGGGCACCAGCCCCCGCCGCAAGCACCGCCACTCGTCGGCCAACGCGGAGGAGCAGCCGGCGGCGCCGGCGCTCGAGCGGGACGACAGCCCGTGCAAGTCCAAGTCCAAGAGCAAGGCGGCGGGCAACTCCAAGATCAGGCAGACGCTGATGCTGCGGCCGCAGCGCGAGCGGTCGCGCTCGGTGGGCATCGAGGAGCTGAAGGCGGACGCCAAGGCGGCGGCGGCGGCGGGGGCGGCGGCGGGGGCGGGGCCGGCGGCGGCGGCGGCCGGCGACCGCCCGGCCGCCAAGCGCCTGCACGCCAAGAACCAGAAGCGGCGCTCCGTCGGGGGCGTGTCGGCGCCCAAGGCCAAGGTGTCCAAGTGGACCAAAGTGAAGGAGGCGTTCCGCTGGGAGAAGGCGGCCGCCGCCCCCGCCGAGCCCGGCGCCGCCCCGCCCGGCGCCGCCCCGCCCGACGCCCACGAGGTGGCGCCGGCCGCCTGCAGGGGCCTGCGCGTGCCCGCGGCGTCGGGCGACAGCAGCGACGCGTCGCCCTCGCGCTCCGCCGACCGCTCGCCGCTGCCGCCCGGCGACTTCCCGCTGCTGCCTCCCGCGCTCTCCTCCTCGTCCTCCTCCGAGGACCTCGACATCGACCTCAACTTCGCCGACATCCTCGCCGAGCTCGGTGAGTTTCAATTTATTTGCACATTGGCATATCGAAATGGACCTCCATGCCCACCTGGATGGCGGCGGTGGGTAGAGCGTGAGCGCCGCGGTCAGAAGGGTCGCGGGTTCGAGTACCGCCGTGGACATGGTTGTTTCTCTCTTGTCTTTTCTGTATGTATGTACTGTCGCGGAAGGCCCTGTGAGTCTGCTGACCACAGACCGAGGAGCCCGCAAATGTGTCAGTGTCTAGTTGATATGTATCCTCATGAGAGGCATAGAGGGTACCGATAGTCGAAATCGGCCTCCCCAGAAGTTAGAACAAGCCTCCCGGAAGAAAAAAGAATATCGAAATTGATCTCCATGACCATGCCTAAGAAAGCATCACACGAACCACAAACATAACTCCGTTCATGACATTAATATTACACAGGTACAGGTTCCGATAGTCGAAATCGGCCTCCCCAAAAGTTAGAACAAGCCTCCCGGAAGAAAAAAGAATATCGAAATTGATCTCCATGACCATGCCTAAGAAAGCATCACACGAACCACAAACATAACTCCGTTCATGACATTAATATTACACACCTGGTCTTACGAGTGAGTGGCTCGGATAGTCGTGTCGTTAAATCGAGCACTTTACTGCTAATGATTATTTCAATTGGCCTTCAACGCGTCCCTTGTATTTTAAGTTTCAGAATGTCAGTCGTGTCGTTTTGGTGTCCAAAAACGGTGAAGGATAACTGCTTGGGATGAAAGAACCCCTGAAATAAATCATTTAAGCAATTAGAGCATAAAATGCTTCGCATTCAAAATTAGTTTTCGAATTTTCATTAGATGATCATCTACCTGCCTTGCTGTCAACAATTCGACATTTATACGTTGAATTTGTATAAGTTGATGCATCCTAGAAACTATTTCTACTTGATTAGATATGCAATTTGTGTAATATTGTGCCAGAGAAGTCATTTATTATCACTCATAGAAAAAAATATGTAATCTCATGTTTTATTTGCAAAAATTAAATAGAAAGTCAATGCATCGCAATTTGATTCAGGAACAATCGTGAATTCTAATCATAATACAATCATCATTATTACTGGAATTATTTAAAAAATTCAGATATTACAATTTTGTTTTGGTCTTTGAAATGACTCGATTTTTGACTGTAAGATTAATCAAAGATAATTTGTACATCCTCTTTTTAACGAATGCAGTATGTAAATAATTCATGTAACAATGGGTTTTATTATTCTAATAGTCATTTCAATTTAATTTTTAATCAATAAACAAAACTGAAAACTTAAAAATCCACAATATTACTATTGATTTGGGAAATGAAACTTAGAACATAACACTGTCAGGTACACTAGGATTTGAATATTTAATTTCAGAACTTATTGTGTAACAGTGGGATAGCTTTTATCGTAATATATTATGTAATGAGGGTTTTACACTGTAAATTCGTGCTTCACCGAATATTGGTCAATGTGGCTGCGACGTATCTGAATGTTAGTTACTATAATTTCGTATTTAATTTGGGATCACGTTTAATGACTAGCAAATTCAATCAATTGACAATGTTTCCATGTTCTTTCTAAAAAAACAACAATTTATTGATGTACTAGATTTAGAGGTATTTTAGCAGACATTGCCTGGTTTTGTTACAGTCGCTATTTATTCACGTTTTCATCGATAAGTTTCTCGAAATACTATTTATTTTCGAAACTGCGTCACCTCCGTTCCTTTATAGTGTGTATTTATACTGCAGACTAAATATTTATGCTGCTTGTTTCAGCGACCCTTGCAATCGTTCCAACAAAGGCTCCTTAGAAAATAATTGTGAGCCTTACGTAGAATATATGGGGAGCGTTTGTGTTGCGAAATTGTTCAGAGGAATAAAGTATTAGAAATGGATGAGAATTCCCAACTGCCAGTGTCTTCAAGGTGGTCTGAACATTTGCCTCGTGTTGTTTAAGCGCCAGTCTCCTCACCCACACATAGCGGATTGGTTTGAAAATCTTGTCGTGTAATTTACCCAAGAATAACTAAATTAGAATTCTTGAAGTAGTATGTGCTACTGCGTTCAATGCTTTTAATTATTTTACACATGATTGAGACGCAAAATGGTCACCACATTAAAGATATTGTTTTGAGACATTTGATACAATCACTAAAATCTACACTTTATACGTAACTTGAAGTACATTATTCTGTATTTCAGTTTTGGTAAATTATTAAACATATGTACCAGTCTACATGTTTGGAAAATTAAGAAAAATATAATTGAAGGAAAAAGTCTTTACTTTTTCTTAATTTTTAGTACAAAATATAATCATTTAATTGCCCCATGTAGTAGCAGTAGTAGTAGATGACTTATCCTGAGTTTCTAGGAAAGTAGAGCCCTGAGACTGAACTAGTGAGCACTCAAATAATTAGACCTCTCCAGAGGTGTAGGTATTCCTCTCCTTGACTCCCTCTTGCGGAGGATGTGCGTACGAGCTTGAAAGGCCGGGCCGGCGGCGCACCTCGCCTAGAGGCCGTTTCGCGGGCCAGGAAATAGCAAACAACAGAGGTTCTTTATCACCAACAGAAAGAAAAGACGGCGGACGGCCAGTTAAAGACAACTGTCAAATTCACTCCGGCTTTTCAGTCATCTCGCTCATTATTATTGTGACTTACAACGTTCTCAGCATGCATATTGTATGTTTTCTGGTGTATGCTTAATTCTTAACTCTTCTTATAATTATAAACTCTTGTAAGTATAGGTGCTAATGAAATTTGTTTTGAAACTATAGTGATTAGTGTGCATTATTGTTCGAAGCCATGTTCTGTGCCCGGCAGACACCTAAAAAGTATGTTTAAGTTAATGTGGCAAAATTACGCAGATGACAAATGAAGCGGCTGGTTTATCTGAAAACCAATTATATTCGGGAAGGAAAATCATAAACTGAAAGCGTTCTTATATTTTACACTCCTAAAGGAAGAAAATTAGAAGAAAAAAGTGTAATAGAAACTTTCATTGACAGTAATTAGATAAAAATTCACTTTTATATGGTAAATAAAATATCGAAGAAACTAATAATGCAAAAGCATAATAATATGGATAGGGAAATAGATGAAATCATTATATCATTCGAAAACTCGTCAGTGTAAAGCGAAGGTTGTGATGATAGAAGCGAGAGAGAAGTCTCCATCTACCAATCACATTAGTTCGAAGGCAGTCAAATTCTGCTCTAGGCACAGTGGGTAATCGTACGTAATGAATACCCCGCCTCCGAAAGGAGATAACTAACAAACTCTAAATATAGATTGCAAAAAGTCCCTCTTGAGCAGTGCTTTCCAAATTGCTTCTGAGCCTCCAAGTGTCTAAATGGACCTCCAGGGGTCTAAGGAATCTCCAGTGGTCTAATGGACCTCCAGGGTACTATATGGACCTCCAGGGTACTATATGGACCTCCAGGGTACTATATGGACCTCCAGGGTACTATATGGACCTCCAGGGTACTATATGGACCTCCAGGGTACTATATGGACCTCCAGGGCACTATATGGACCTCCAGGGTACTATATGGACCTCCAGGGTACTATATGGACCTCCAGGGTACTATATCGACCTCCAGGGTACTATATCGACCTCCAGGGTACTATATCGACCTCCAGGGTACTATATCGACCTCCAGGGTACTATATCGACCTCCAGGGTACTATATCGACCTCCAGGGTACTATAAGGACTTCCAGAGATCTGTATGGACCTTTGGATTCGGTTGGGAAATCCCATGGCTAAAAGGGAACCACAGGGCTCTCTGGACTCCGTGGCGTCGTATGGTTGGGTACCTCTCCTCTAGCGCGTGTGAGAGAGAGCGTGTGCCCGTGGACATCGCCACTTGACTTGCGGGGCCGCTGTGTCACCGCGCTGTCGCGCCGGCATTGGGCGGGGCGGGGCCTCCCGGCCTCTCGCGGAAGTCGCCGGCGGCCAGGAATAGCCGAGAAGGGCGGCGGCGCCACCGGCGCGGCGTCCTTCGTCCATTCATCGCAGGGCCGCTGCAGGGGGCTTTGTTCGGGCTTGCCCTCGCTAGTACGAGTGAGTCAGCTCTCATTCACAGTTTGGGGCTATGCCCGTGAAAATCTACGCCATGGAAGAAGTGGTTTCAAATTTGTTTCTGTTTAGCGGCGAGCCCGAAGATTTTACATGCCATGGTTTCAGAATTGCATAAATATATGCTAATTTATTTATTGATCATTTTTATATTTGCGGTTCCTGCAAGGTTTCAATTTGTTAATTTGAAATAAAATTTTTGATTGGCGATAATGGAGAGGGGTTACTGATGGGATGAATTGTTTTGTGACATCGTGGGTATATGGTTTCTTAATTCTGAGGAAGCTGAAGTTGTTTTCGTAGTGGAATGTGGACTGCTGCCGAAGGGAAACGCGTTAAATTGTTTTGTAAATGATGTTAGGGATTCAATGTAAATATCACCCTGAAGTTGATTATTAGGAAAAAACTAGGGAGCGTTTGTGATTTTGCGGAAAAGTTTGAAGGAGATTGGAATTATGTAGTACGGGATGTTGTAAACCATCATAGAGAGGTGTAAGTTGGAGCTGGACGAATTAGAGTTTCTTACAATCGAACGAGGCTTGTGAGTGTAAATGTATATAATATTATTAGATTGAGTAATACTCGCCGGAAGATACTTACAAATACTAAGTAATAGCTCTTATTGAAAATTACACTAATGACATAAGTTATACTCTGTCTTTCCTATTTACACGGGTAGCTATTTCGTAGACAAAACATCAACAACTGCATAATATGCCAATTAAAAGTTTGTTAAGATCTGTTTCGTTGCTATTAAGCAGTTTGTCAATGAATTCGTTTCTCAAATATGTTGATCCAAAATATTTGTACAATAATGCGTACGGTGTGTAATGTACATATACATTCATTAATGTATAATTCATTAATAGCGTGTTAGGATAACTGTAAACGTGTTTTTTAAATTTACATAACAAGATTATCTGCAATTAATAAGTTCCCAGCTAATCCGAAGTTTTTCCATCACTAGTGGGAGGCAAGTTTTCCGTCGCGGTCGTAAACAGTGAGAGCAGAGTAATGCAAACCTACAGAGGTTGTGAATGGCATACAATATCAACCCATCAACCAGTCGGGTAATAAGCCAGGCCCTACAGTTTCTCAGCAGTTCTGATTTCTGAGCAGTTCTGACGATATCAATAGTCACATGAATCTTGTGCTGCAAAACACCCCACGTGAATAAGAAATGGAAATTACCGTTGAACCAGCAACGAAACGGTGACAGGTCGGCAGCCAACAATCCAGCTCCACAAGCACCAAATGTTTCCGAGAAAAAATTTGGAGCAGTTTTTGAGAAATAGCAGTGGTCCCCGCTGACATTGACAGCGCAGAATTACTTGACAACATCTTATAAATTAACCAAAAATGCAACAATCAAGGGATTACAGAGAAGCGAAGAACCAGAAACGAACCATAGAGTATGAACGTTGTCTGAAGTTCAACGAAACAAAATATAACTGTAACTACTCAGTCAATTGGCTTTTAATGCTAGGAAACACTATTCTGTCCAGTGTCTAAGAAGCAACAAAAACGTCGTGGGTGCAAACTGTATAGGTAATCAAGTCAGGAATTCATGTAGTTACTACCAGAAAGTAAGCCAAATCAATAGAAATTTCGACACCTCAACTCATCCCACCCCCTCTCCCAATCACGAATCCACTTCCCTCAATTACCGCAGACCCTTCCACCAGAAAATTTCACTCACATTTCCTACTCACACCCTCCCCACACATCTCGCCGCCGCAAAATACTCTTCACATAAGAAACCACAGAATTCACACAACTGGTTAACAATCAAATAATCCAATTCTCCCCAAAAGCATTAATACCATCCCAACATATATTATCAATTTCATAAATTCACTACTACCATCAATCATCAGGTCCATTCAATGTTTAGTGGCAGAATATTTAAACGACAGTGGCAAATAATAATAATAATAATAATAATAATAATAATAATAATAATAATAATAATAATAATAATAAATCGTTATCATCATTGCGAAGAAAACTATGCAAGACAGGCAGAATAACAGACACATAACTTCTGATGCTACTTAATATGAAATGTGGGACACGTAAAAATGTTAAAGCGTGGAAAAACAAACCACTCCGTGGACTCTAAAAAGAATGGACAAAGTGCAGATTAATAAGGACCAATCATTCATGTGGCTTAAAAGAGGAAGAATGAAGCAAGAATTGGAAGCAGTTGTAATAGCTGCCCAAGATCAGGTATTGAGAACACGATATTATGACAAAGCGGTTCTCAAAATTTCTCAAGATGATAAATGCCGCATTTGTCGAGAACAAGTGGGAATCATTGATCATACCGTCTTAGCTTATCCAATTCTATCAAAAACCGAATACATTAATATACACAATAGGGCGTGTAGTTACCTTCAATGGCAGATATGTACTGGTCTCGAAGTTCCTAACACATGCTCATAACATGCTCATAAACATTCTCATAACACGTGCTCATAACACGTGCTCGTAACACATGCTCGTATCACATGCTCGTAACACATGCTCGTAACACATGCTCGTAACACATGCTCGTAACACATGCTCGTAACACATGCTCGTAACACATGCTCGTATCACATGCTCGTAACACATGCTCGTAACACATGCTCGTAACACATGCTCGTAACACATGCTCGTAACACATGCTCGTAACACATGCTCGTAACACATGCTCGTAACACATGCTCGTAACACATGCTCGTAACACATGCTCGTAACACATGCTCGTAACACATGCTCGTAACACATGCTCGTAACACATGCTCGTAACACATGCTCGTAACACATGCTCGTAACACATGCTCGTAACACATGCTCGTAACACATGCTCGTAACACATGCTCGTAACACATGCTCGTAACACATGCTCGTAACACATGCTCGTAACACATGCTCGTAACACATGCTCGTAACACATGCTCGTAACACATGCTCGTAACACATGCTCGTAACACATGCTCGTAACACATGCTCGTAACACATGCTCGTAACACATGCTCGAAACACATGCTCGTAACACATGCTCGTAACACATGCTCGTAACACATGCTCGTAACACATGCTCATAACACATGCTCATAACACATGCTCATAACACATGCTCATAACACATGCTCATAACACATGCTCATAACTCATGCTCATAACTCATGCTCATAACACATGCTCATAACACATGCTCATGAACACTCACCCAAAACTGTTTTTATAGTTTTTAAGCGTGTACTAGGGTTTTTAAATAGGTCGTTCTTGCGTAGAAACCGTCGCAGTTTCGCTGCATAATACCCATTAATAACGCAAAACTACTCATTTATCTGGAAGAAGGTGGATGAAGTCACTGTTCATTGTAGTTTTTCATTTTTTAAAATTAAACGTGAACACCTTTTGCAGGTAGTGTAGGACGGATTGCTCTTAACGTTCTGACTAGGTAAGGCAGATCTGTAGTAAATGTTATCACATCAGCTATATTGTTAACTTCTTTTGTTTTATCCAGTCAATTCATTAATTGATTTAAAGAGAATGGTATTGCCATGTGAATCAATTACTTCCTTGGTAGCCGTCCATTGTAAATCTTAGTTATGGTCAGATTTTATTTTAATCTTCTTAAGTTGACTGCTGGAAGCGGGATTGTTTGTTTTTCTAGTTTCTCCTACGTATTTTCCCGGTATTTCTGTGTCAGATACAGAATAGTTGTCAATTGTTTTATTATTGCTCTCATTGTCAGTTGGATGAATAAATGACGCAGTTGTAGGGCTAGTTGTCGACAGCAACCTTTTTACTCTAGCCGCGGGAATGGAGGTCGCATCTCCTTGGATGTCTGTTGTGGCAACAGGATTGTGTCTGCGCAGAGTGGGGGGAGGGAAGTTTGGTGCTGAAGGGCGAGGGAAGGGAAGGCGAGTGGGCGCCGATTCGTGGACTGAAGGGATAACTTCCGTGAGGGGGGGTGACACATGTCAACATTACATCTATTAACAATTACAGCCGAATTGAAAGAGTATACATTTATTATTCCCCCCCCCCCGAGCAAACTGAGATTCTGATAATTCAGTTCCAAATTTGGAAAATTATATCATGCATCCACTTTTCACGTTTCGAAATGTCCTTTTCTATGGATTTTCTCGAAGTAGAGCATTTTTGTGCGAAGGAATATTTCTAGTGTGTAAATACGAAAAAATAACTGAATGACGGTTCAGTTTTCTTGTGAGAAGAGATAAATTTAATTCTGTAATTTAAAAATTAGCAATTATCGTTTGAGCACTGAACATAAACTAAACATACACATTTATCGAGATACAAACTTAATAAACGGATGCAGTTTCTCTTAAATTGTAATCAGAGAAGAAACCTGTTATAGTTGTCGTGAATGTACTGGCCATACAGTTTACTTTGAGATCTGGCAGGCAAGTATACTACGCGAATAACAATTCGTTTATTTCCTAATATTATTAGTTAGTTATGGAACTGACTAAGCTAGGCTCTCACGCTTTGGTTTTCTCTATATTTCTTTGCCCTTTTGATCTTCTTTCACCACCAAATAATTGATTTCACATATTCTTCTCTGTGTTCTACATCTGTAGTTGAAAGCATTCTCAAATGCAAGTATATCGTTTTCGTTTCTTCAAATTAGTTATTTTAGATTTCTATTCGCCACAAGTCTATCGATCTGTTATTTGCTTTTTTCTCAACGCTAATTTTTGCAGATTCATGAATGCATGATTAAGGCTTCTAGAAGTAAATCTCCACCACACTTGAACCTTTGATGTTTTGCAATCTCAGTTTGGCTCTGTTTCGACGCCTCTCCTGTACCAGTTCATATTTAGTGTAAGCTTTGCTTTTTAGTAAAAAGTGGAACGATTTATTAACACAACTTTTTTCCTTTTCTCCACTTTATTGTCGATATTTGTTTTGTAATGGTGAAGACAATCATTGACTAGCGTTTTATAGTCGTGTGTGACAGACTCAATTTGAGAGAAAGCCATTTATATTATGATAGTTACATGGCACTTGAAGTATTCCTGTGTTGCCAAGTTTCATTTTCGACTAACTTTTTACTAAGGCGTGCGTGAAAAACACCTAGAGTATTGTCAGCGAAAGATTTTGTCCATTGCTTGCACCGACTACCCCTTTTTGGTTAGAAAATCAGGCAAATGGCATTTTCTTGCCATTAGTAAGAATATTTAGAGCGATTAATTTGCCCTTTTTTGTGTATGACACATTTTAAAAATAAGAGAAGACTACAATGTTTGCATGATGCTTTGCAGAGTCCGGATGATCAGACTTTAGAAGCAAATATTTCAGAATGCAGACACCAATTACCTTTTAAGAGGAGAATAAAGTTTATAAAGGAAATTACTATTAAAACTCAATATCTCAGCTAAAGAGATACATAAGGTTAGTCATGTCAGATGGACACTAATGGTGCTAAACTATGTAACATGTAAACAGCAAACAGTAACATGTAAACTATGTAAACAGCATGTACTTTCTCCATGTAATTACTCGAAAGTACTTCATTTGTACGTGCCGTTATTTCAATTCTACCTTAAAGGAACAGATTTCATGAAGGCCAAAAATATTTATTTTATAATTGTAGTTACTGGAAGACGCCGAAAAAAAATTGAATTTTTGCAATTTTCGAAAAGACAGAATTTTCAACGAAAGTCAGACCTGCACCATTCTCTTAAACCTCCTTCACACTACAGCAACAAAATTTAATCAATAACGATGGAACCATTTCTTCTGAAAATTTTGAAAATGCAATAGGGGCGTGATGTGTAATACCCCCAGAATCGATCTCAAAATATCGATTTCAAATTCAAGGAGCTGCAACGTCAGTTAGTTCGATTGCGGAATATCATTTTTGGAGACAATTGGCTGAACGGTATGGACGCTAGCATTGTTCACAGATGGACAGACAGACGGACGGACAGATGTTTTGCCGTTATTCGAACTTATCGAGGTTCCACAAAATATGGATTCTGGCAACACCTCGTGTTACAGGATTTTTTTCTAAATTCAGCAACTAAATGTATTCACTCTTTCGTCACCAGGGCCCAGTAATAAGGCTTTTCCTACTTGAAATTTGCCGTTTTTACGCGCAACATTACATCATTTCTCTGTACTGCGTAAGCGGCAGTGAGAGAGTAAAAACCACCATCCTCTCCTGGGATGAACAAATGTTTCTAAAGTCAAGTTACTGCGAAAAGCTTCGACTGTGAGCAGCAGTTTCTTGATTTTTCTTCCTAACTAACTTCGGTTTTTTGTAGCCAATCGAAGCAGTGAAGAGAGTTCTAAATTATTCCCAAAGAAAAAAATCTACTGGTTGGGTTAAAAACGAAGAAAGACAAATTTCTGAATTGAAGAATTGGGTTGCAAATTATGTTAGTCCAATATTGTTTGTGGTCCAGCAATCGTGCGCGATTGTAAGCTGTCAGAATGCTGTTCAGTCCGCCAGCCGACTGTCAGAATTACAGCGTACTCACTGTTTACAAATGAAGCAAATGACTTAACGAGTATACAACAGAGATCGAGGCTTTCGAAATGTGCATAACTTTGCGCTCATATACAGGTTGAGACCAAATTGAAAAAATGCAACACAAAACATTTTCTCTCTACATCTGATACAAAAATGATGAAGGAATTAACCGAGTTGAAGTGTCTCAGGGTATCAACACTGATGACACTGCACTGCCGCTGACCGAGAGGTCCTTGAGTTCAAGCCCCGACGATCTCAGTTTTAATTTATACGCTCGCTAGGTAACTAGGTCTAATTCAGTCGCAGAGAGGAGGATAATTCTAGCGGGCAGCAGCTCAGATCGGCAGTTTTGAATGCTATTTACTAGGCTGTCCGGGTGACGCTACTAGGGTGACGCCCGGGCGGTTTGCAGGGCAATACGCCCTGAGGAAGGTGGCAGAATGGCGACCGAAACGTCGGCACCTTCGCCATGGACGCGGCGTCACGCGACAGCCAAGTAAATACTGACTCCGGCCGCGGAAGCCTACGCTTTCAGTTTTGAATGGTTTATCTGATGGTCGCCAGCCGGGTGCCGGAACAGTATCGTAACAAACGGGCTCTGAACCGCGCGAGATCTTTCCGTCCTCTTCCTTGTCCCATCCTCAACCTGTAATCACACACACGGTGCCCTGCATGTGAGAGATGGTTGGTGGGGTACACCTCACAAGCCGACGTGTAGCCCATCACCGGATTTCACCAACGTACGGTAAAAGATAGACGCCACCTACCGTGATAAATATCATGCACTACACTTATGGAATCATGGAAGTTGGCGCTTGTGAAAAATGAAATAATCATAAAGAAATAATTTATCACATATTTTCAAGAACAGGCCGATGTGTTTCCCACATTAAAACAACTCAGTCTACATATGCAAGTACATGCTTAAATCTATATCTTCGAATTATTTTAAATAGTAGTGCTACAACGCCACATATTTTCTCGCATTATTTCTAACTTTTCCAAGTTTTGATAATATAGAGTTACTCGAAAATAATAACTACGTCATATTTAAGTGTCCTTTGCTCTATCGGTTTAGTCTCTAATAGTGTTCACAGACTTCAAACGGACGGACGGAGGTCACTCGGGCGAACAGACGGACGGACAGACAGATGTTTAAAAAAACACTTTTCGGTATAAGGGGACCGCAAACATGTATTTCCGTTGAAATCTCGAAATCTATTTCCCGCAGCATTACATAATTTCCCCTACACTAAGTATATTACTCCGTGTATACGGGAAAGTAAAAAGCTGGTTGGAAACACATTTGCAGGTTCCAGTATCAGTTGTAGAATATCGCGTTGCCGTTACAATTAATGCAAGAAAATGTGCTGCTGTAGCGCCACCAGTTCGGTATACAATTCTAAACCATACTCAAATAATTTTCTAGACTAAATATCACAACGTATTCACCACGAATTAAACTTTTGAATTGAAAAAATGACATCGCTGAGAGCTCCGAGCATTAAGGCATCGCCTTACAGATAGAGCATGCCAGTTTATTGGGAGGACGTGTGTTCGATCCCCGCCAGGTGGTGGAATTTGCGTGCTGCATTTTGCATCGGTGAGTTTGAGGCATCTACCTCGGTCAAATTCGTATGCCGACTATTCAGAACAGTGGTTTCCGTGGGCCCCTGATCGCATCCAGGCGAATGTCGGAGTACCGCCCTAGGATTCGGGTCACGGGTCGCACGAATAGGAAATACTATCTCGACTCAAGGTCGATAGGTGGAGTGACGCATCCTACGAAAACTATAAAACAACTTTTACCGCGTATCCTACACTTTTTAGACAGCTTTACTAACATTAATTTTATTTTAATCCAAGCATACAGATTACTTAATTACGAGTAAGTACTATGTTACTAGGGCAGTAGTACCTGATGCGGTCAAACCAAACTATTTTGGTTTCTTTGTTTCGCAAACAATTTTACCTGAAAATTTGAGCATCATCTCACTTTTAGCAGTAGAACTAAAATCTAGTTTTAAGCAAAATTTGTTTTCCCTAAAAGTAACAGTTTTTAATAGAGGCTGTCAAAAAATATATTTATAAACATCCATAGTCTGCAAATGGTAAAATAATAACTTGTCGAAACTTGTGAAAGTGCTTTATGATATCATACAAGTTGTAAATATACAATTGGAGACCTTTCAATGTATTTAATGAACATTTTCTTCCTACGAAACAGGGGAGAATTTAGGGCGGCTAGGGGCCAAGGCCCTATTAAAATAAATAGTAATCCCGTATAATGTTGTGCGATCAAATTTCTGGTTTGTTGTTTTGTTTCTGTCAGTTGTCAATTTAATGTGAATTGTTTATGTATTTATGTTATAAAAATGCCACAAATTTCATGCAAATCTTTATCACATTAAGATGAAAATTTATAAGTGGTTTTGACAAAATGTTTTCCATCTTTTTTTTCAGTTAAAGAGTTCATTTGTTACCTCCAAGCTACGCCAGTAAAAACTGTGGTGGTAGCCCTGACGACATATTCACTTACCATCCCGCAAAGTAAAGTAAATTATTAGTATTTATTTACGCGATATGTGCGATAAGGCGGTTCCCTGGGTATTCCTTACTTTACTTTATCTACCTCTTATTGTCCCCGAGCTTACTCAAAAATATTGAAAATTATAAACAAGTCAACAAATGATCCATTGCATTATTCCTAAATTCGTGCTAAAAAAGCGTAGTAATTGAAACATTGCTGGTTTGAAAAATATTGAACATATTACTTTTTCCGGCGTAACTTTCCATTCGTCCATCGCCTGGTGTCGTGGCGTCATTTCCTACGTATATTTTTTCAGAGGTGTGATTATATTTTCTCGACAGGCCGAATTTGTTGAACTACGAAACACGTTTGATATTATGCCAACCCACACATGGTGATGTCTATAAATACTATCATCAATCTTTGCTAACAGTGCGACTCAGAGCGCGTACGAGAATTTGCGGCTAAGAGTTACATTTGATCCGTGCGGTCGGAGGTAAAATTAGAGAGTGGTAGTCATTCCATCGTTGGCGAAAGATACTCTTAGACAAAATAAAAGATTATTGGTGATTTACAAATGTACAATGACCCATTTCAAATGTGCAAATGCTAATTGTGATACGCAAAAACTAAGGGTGTCGAGTCAAATTATGTTCAGTAGAAATTAATTTATGAAGTGAAACTGTCACGAGTGTCTCTGCAGCAGTAACTAGGAGGATGTATACGAGTGTAGTAAACGAAAATCAACTTAAAGAATTAACTAGGGATAATTTCAACAAATGACGCCGAGCACAGTCACACTTGGGACGTCCTGCTTCGATACCAGGGCCGGCCGTCCTGACCGGGGTTTTCCGTGGTTTCCTTCGGTCAAAAAGGCCACGATCACCTCTCATCATCATCATCATCATCATCACCCTATCATCTCATAATCATAGTAATAATAATAGTAATAGTAATAATAATAGTAACAGTAATAATAATAGTAATAATAATAATAATAATAATAATAGTAATAATAATAATAGTAATAATAATAATAATAGTAATAATAATAATAATAATAATAATAATAATAATAATAATAATAGTAATATAATCGCCCCCGTGGCGCAGACGGCTGCGTCGAGGAGGTTGCAGGTTCGAGACCTACGTAGACATGGTTCATCATCATCCTATCAGCTCATAATTCACACTTCAAGGCATAACAACCTTGTCGTGCTGAAAAGCTGATCCAGGGAAAATTACACACGTTAATCGTGTAGCGTATTCAGTAATGGTCTATAAGCCGATGATAATAATAATAATAATAATAATAATAATAATAATAATAATAATAATAATAATAATAAACATTTCTCGATATGTTCCGAGTTATTTGCAAAGCTGTCATTGACGCAACACTTCTGCGGCTCTCAGACAGCTATTAAGCCCTACAATGCAAATCGGTTTGGCCAGAAAGCACAATGAAAATCGAAAGCCCTACATGGAACATATGCTAACCAACTGGAAAATGATAGTGTTGATAGAGAAGCAACCGATCTTTGGCTTACGAAAGGAAGTCTTTTTGAACAAACTACAGGATTTATGATGGACATTCAAGATAGAGTATTGCCAACCAAAAACTACAGAAAATTCATTTAAAAAGAATCAATCTGATGATAAATACCGCGAGTGTAAAGCAGACACTGAGACTATTGAACACACATGTATATAGGGTTCCTATCGCCTCCTGGCGAGTACAAAATATATAAAGAGACACAACGTGCCGAAACTTTTATACCAATCCACCACTAGCAGGATATGACACCAAAACAATTACAGTCCCATACAACAAATATGAACCTTCGGCTGTCATTGAAAACAACCACATAAAACTGTATTGGGACTGAAATTAGAACTGATGTCACTATCCCATCAAATAAAATTGTGCAACAAAGTTCCTAGTCTGATCAAATTTACAAACTATTAGTTTGTCAGTAGATACGTCAGGGTGACGCCATGGAGGAATATAGAATTCCTCCATGGTGATGCTCTAAAATGTTTACAAGCCTAGTAACCTTTGCATTAGGGTTAGCAGGTTGCATCCGCAAATGGCAAAGTCTATTTAGTCTATCAACTAACTGAGTTGGTGATTCTCCTGGGTTATGTACTTCAATTGAAGTACCTGGCGTTGATGGTCGAAGTCGCGTGTGTATATGCCTATGCGACCATAAGAAGGAATAGAAGAAACGTAGCTTAAGAGATGGTTAGGAATTCAAAACAAAGAAAAATTAATTTAAAAATAAGAAATATTGATATACGATACCAATGAAAGCAATAAATTGGCATTATTCATTCAAAATATAAGCCATCATATCGAGGTCACCATTTGTTTAATTCTACCAGGAGTAGTAAAATAAATTAATTTACCACACCCTATTGTATTTAAAAAGTATACCTAATTCTTTCAAGGGGTTCAATTGCCTAGTAGTAGTCGCCTATTCTTCGGCAAAATCTTGCAAATTATTGACATTACTGTCTTACTATAAGAATAATATTTTGTTTCATAATTAATTGAATTAAGAGTGATCATTCATTGGCAAGCGATAATTATTTTTTAATACTAATACTAAACAGCTCCAACTAGTTAATGTGTCACCCATATGGTTTCGTAATTCATTTTCACCTTCATTACTCTTATAATTATATACTGATCTGAACATTCGTTCATTTCAGAGCAATCACGATCCAATGATACTTTGTAATTCAAAAGAGTATTTGCTTAAATAAAATTAGAATGGTCGTAGGGTATGAGTAGAGAATAGTGGAAGGCGACACGTGTATACAACATATGCACGAATTTGGTGATTTTATAGAACTCGCAACACTTTGCGAAGATGGCCATTTCGGAATTCACACATTAATCATTTTGCTTGTTCTGTCATGTCTTCCATCCATCGCGTACTTATTGCGAAAATAATTTTCTACTTCTCAAAAAGCAAGAATTACCAAATGTCACCAATCGTCTTTCCTTTTGATACTGTTCAGACGAATAAGTAGAAAATGAAGAGAGGTGCGGTAGAAGGTCAACGGAAATTTTCCATGCTCACTGAACAGAGGCATGAAGCCGATGCACATATTCAAAGAGCTACAAAGAAACCAGTGTGGTGACAAACACAAACGGCTAGTGGCAAACTATATCAAAGGAGCGCATCTGCTGCAGGAGCACTGGGCATTTTCAAGCCCTGAGAGTGATTCATGACGGGCGAGGAAAGTCTGAAACGGAGCGGCCTGCTGCAGCTGGGAGGGAAAGTCCTCGGATCCGAAGCCACTGCTGAGGCAGAGACTCCGCTCGGGCTTGGAACGGGCGAAAAATTATTCACATTCATTCATTCATTCATTCATTCATTCAATGATACAAATTGTCCTTATTTTCTGGAGGTACGAGATCACGAAGAGAATTGACGGAGCTAGTGGGTTTCAGTGGATAAGCGGAGGAAAAGCCTGTGAAGAACTAGAAAAGTCATCAGCTTCGAAAAGATATATTTGAGTACAGGGCCAGTGCTAGACAATTTTGGGCCCGGGGCAATGCTGAATCGTAGCCCCCCCCCCCCCCCCCGAAAAAAGTGAGAGTTGTGTCAAGATACTATATGAGTTACTTTATTTGTTTCAAAATAATTACGTCTAAGGTAGAAAAAGTGTTTGTAAATATATTTTAAGTACTAAAAAATTGTTGTGTTTACTTAGTGTTTAATAAAATCATTTGTTAAATTCGTGAAATAATAAATGTGAATTGCATTAGAACCGATTTTAATGTTATCGTCATTTGATTCATTTCATAGAGTCCTACTTTATAATGACTATAATTAACTATATAAGGTAAACAAAAATATAATTGAAAGTTTTTTGAAATATCATACTACTGTGCCGCGTCTTATAAAATTACGATAACGATTTTCACGAGTTCTAATGTCTTTTTCAATTTTTTACTATTTTTCCCCTTCAGTCCCATAATCGGCCCCCTTGACTTGCGTGCCCCGGGCGTTCGCCCGGCCTGCCCATGCCTAGAGCGGGGCCTGTTGGTGTAAAGCGAAAATATTAGAGTAAAATAAAAATTTCGAGCATATGATATCAAAAATTAATTTATACCGATGAACTTGAATTATAATTGTTTCGATTTTCTTGTTTAATTAGATTTTTTCCTTCAACAAATATTTGTTTTATTTACAATCTTAGATTATTGTGGCACAGATTAAGGTCAATTTAGTGCAATAAAATTGGGTACAATAACAATTTAGTCCATAAACGAAACAAATTGGAGGGTGTGCATTCAAATCTGACTTCATTTAAGTATCACTCTGGGCCAAAAAGGAACACAGGCCTCTCATTTGCTGACGGAGAAGCGCGCAAAGTAATAGCAACCTTTTGCAATCCATTGCCATTCAAGTGCTCTTTGGTATTACAACACCCACCTCCACTGGACCTTCGCCTCTCCCCACCGCACCCGAGGGGCGCATGCGCGCAGTTGCACGCGGCCGCCGCCTCTTGGCAGCCACGCGCCGCCCCGGCGAGCGCTCCCGCCGCCCCCTTCCCCTCCCCCCCTCCCTGCGTGCGCCGGGGCCCGCGCATTCCTCGGCGACACGTCTCCGAGGGGCGCGCTCCCGGGAAATTGCCGCCTCCCCAGCAGCCTTCTCCCTCCCACCCCTCCTCCCACAGCTCCGAACGCCTCCCCCGCTTGCCGTGCACCTCATGCATCATTGCCTCATGCTTGCCATGCATCACCTCGCCTCCTCCTCCTCCTCCGCCGCCTTCTCCTCCTCCACCCCCTCCACCTCCTCCTCCTCCACCCCCCTCCACCTCTTCCTCCTCCTCCTTCTCCGCCTCTTCCTCCTCCTTCTCGTCCTCCTCTTCCTCCTCCTCCTCCGCCTTCTCCTCCTCCACCCCCTCCACCTCTTCCTCCTCCTCCTCCTCCTCCACACCCCTCCTCCTCCACACCCCTCCTCCTCCTCCTCCGCCTTCTCCTCCTCCACCCCCCTCCACCTCTTCCTCCTCCTCCACCCCCTCCACCTCTTCCTCCTCCTCGTCCTCCTGTTCCGTCTCCTCCTCCGCCTCCGCCTTCTCCTCCTCCACCCCCTCCACCTCTTCTTCCTCCTCCTCCACCCCCTCCACCTCTTCCTCCTCCTTCTCGTCCTCCTCTTCCTCCTCCTCCACATCTTCCTCTTCCTCCTCCACACCCCTCCACCTCTTCCTCCTCCTCCTTCTCCGCCTCCTCCTCCTCCTCCTCTACCCCCCTCCACCTCTTCCTCCTCCTTCTCGTCCTCCTCTTCCTCCTCCTCCGCCTTCTCCTCCTCCAGCCCCCCTCCTCCTCCTCCGCCGTCGCCGCCGCCGGGAAATATCGTGACGTCAACGCGCTCTATTTACGGGCGGCCGCGCGTGCCTTCGCGACCGCCGCGCGGCCACGCACGCGTGCACCCGACGCCGCCCTCCCCCTCCCGCTGCACCGTCGCAGCCCCCCCCCCCCCTCGGCGCGCACTCGTGCGAAGTGGGCCAAGCGACGGGCGTACAAAAAGAAAACGGGGACCTCGGAACATGTCGCTTTCTGGAGGAAGAAGGACCAAATTAATGGCTCACCAGATAGAGCTGTTAATTACGAAATAAAATTGTATAAATTTCAACTGCTGAATTTGCGTCATGCAGTACGATACAAAAAAATGGAATATGCATAAAATGAAATATTTCTACAAGAATTCTTCATAAAGAATGACCTAACGACAACACCGCATTGAATTTGAAGTTACAATTATATCCAGAAGCAAAACAACTTACTTGTCTGAACATTTAATGCTAAATTCTCCACTTCGGTCCTTCTGACAGGGAGGTCCTAGGTCGGAGTCCCGACGGTGGCAGAAGTTTCCACATTAGCTTGTTAGCTAGGTCGAATTCAGCCGCTGTCTGGAGGAGAACTCTAGCGGCTGGCTGCTCTGATCGGTAGTTTTCCGCGGTTTCTCCGATCAACACTAGGCGAATGCCGGAGCAGTACGCTAATAAACAGGCCACGGACCGCGCGCATTCTCACCTTCCTCTTCCTTGTCCTGTCCCCACTCCTTACACACACTTACACTATCATGCACTACACTACCACACATTCCAGAAGATCCGTCAGAAGCTGTGAGCTTGTCCCAGCTAGGGCAGTGCCCCGCTGTTGGGAGATACCTGATTGGGGGAAACCCCGCTAGCCGTCGGTAGGTAGCAAGGATTCGAGCAAAAAAATGCATTACACTTACGAGACTAATGACCCTAGTAATTGACGTGCCCGGAATTCCCTAAACAATCAATCTAAATTCTCCACACGTTTTCACACTTATGAAATATTCCCCAAATTCCCATTACAAATTGCAGAATAAACGCTCGTTTCCATGTGCTTTCAGAATTCAACATGTATATGGATTAGGGTAGGAATCCTAGAATTTAAGAAAACATTCACAGAATACATTTCTCCATGTAGAACGTTACGCATAGTTCTTAACGGTTTTTGATGTCAAAGTAAAGCAATAAATAAAAAAAACAAAGCCTCGTAATCGCTCAAAAAAGAGGAATTCAAAACAATTTCATGCTGACAGATTGTAAAACGAAACGCGGGATATTCAAAAATGAGATTTCAAAACTTGTAAAATTAAGTTAAACTAATCATATTTAAAAAGAAAAAATTACATGAAAATTTTTAAAGAACTGATTTTTTCGAACATAGATTACGTACGACGGCCAACATTACAAGGTATGAACAACGAAATCGAATAGGCTACCCGTAAACTAGTAAATATTGTTTGAAGCAAGTACTATTAAAATTATTGTAAAATCGATGAAATCAGCAAAAAATGGATTAAAATGCGGTAAAAAGTTAAAAAATGACTTGTTAGTCGAAATCGACGAAAAATGAAGAAAAAAAATGACATAAAAATGGGTCATTTCGTTTTGTCATAACATAAAATGAATTTCTATACTAAACGTCATTGTTCTAAAGAGAAAAAAAACTGCCATTTCATTAAAATCCGCCCTCTAGTAATAAATATTTAGAAAAATTTGCATTGTAATTCCCTCGTTTGGAATATGACTCGTATAGGTCGAAACTACCAGGTTGGATTCACGGACGGTCTAGAAGAGAAATCTGGAGGCACGGTGATGTGATTTATAATTTTTCGTGGTTTCTCCGAGAAATACCAAACGAACGCCTCAGCAGAACCCCCTCAAACGAGCCACATACCGCGCGCTACCTTTCTTCCTCTTTCTTGTCCTACAATCCTCTCCCTTTACACACACACACACACACACACACATGTCGGGAGATTAGTCAGGGGCTTGTCCCGGCTGGACCGGGATCACGCTGGGTGAGATATCAGCAGGAGTGTCTCCGCAAAACATGTAGGTGGGCGGGGGATCTCAAGTTCCAGAGGAGGAGAAACAACCTCCTCCTGTGATAAAAACATACAAAACTAAACTTTGAGGATTAATGACCAAACTAGTTGACGCACCCGGAAATTCTGACTGCTCACTCAGAGCCGAATGTGCCTGTGTTTGTCTCGTGAAGGGCTGGGTTCGGCCCACTGCTCGCAGTGGCTCCCGAGACGTGTGGATTCCGCGAGTCGTTCGCTGCACGGGAAGCGGAGACGACCGACCCGGAACTCCGCGGGGTAGAAATAGCTGCGTTACGTCTCGAGCGGTGTCGTATTCGCAACGCATGATTTTCCGCTTGAAGGTTTTGTGCTCGTCAACAATAGAGTGAAGAACGATGGATGTTGCAGCAAATCTACTTCCACTTTTACCGCGACTCACCAGGCTTTGGGGTGTATTTTACCGTTTCGGGTCGTTCCATAAACTAAGGAATTATGTATTGCTCTAGATAATGTTTCCATTCCCTATATTTGGAGTATGACACACGAGAATATTTCTTGGCGATATGTACGCTGTGCTCTTCACGTGAGAATTGGGAATGCACGGCATACTGAAACTTTTCCTCATCTTATTTTATTACTCGACAATTACTCATATGTTTTAAAATGTGCATGACATAATTTAAAGATCCACAATTGAATGAATTTATCAACAAAATACCCAAGCCCCAAGAAAAAATATGGTTAATACTCGGCTTGGAAAGTTGGGGACATTACTTAAAAGCTTCCGCAGCGATGACGCACGACGAAAATTAGAGATGTGTGGGATGTGGCTGAAGAAACGTTAGAACAAATCTTCTTATTCACGACATAGATAATAGAAAACTCCGGAAACATTATATATGGTCGTTCATAATTAAGTCTCGGTAACTAATGAACTAAGGAAGGTACACAGTCTGGAATCATTATTCACAGTGAACTGAGAGTTGAAATCTTTCTGGAAATGTAATGGAAATGTTTTCTCGAAATTACTAAGATTTTTGCATGAGTTACAAAGGGACATATAGCAAAAAAAACTTACTGTCCACCATACCTTCAAGTCGTAATGCACCACACAATTATTACCACTGACATATTTGTGAAATAACCATGTGTCAGACGATTGCTAGCCATTGCGTTTACATACACTCTCAAACCTTTGCATTTATGAACACTCTTCTAACTTTAGAAAACATACTATATTAGCTTTTCTAACAACAACCATACACTCGTATGTTGTGTCGAAGAGGAAATGTCGAATGCTTTTGTGGCGTCTTTGCCGGGGCAATAAACCACAGACGTGAACGGTTCGTAATTGATTGAGTATTTATTTGAAAAAATGCTCCAACACCTGACTACTATGTACAATAATTACAATAAACAATATTGACCCGTTACTAGAAGGAATGTTCCCTGGTTACCACCTCCGCTGGCCTGATAATTAGATATCATATTCGGTGTGATGCACCAGTAGCCTACGTGAGCATACAAGCGAGTATGCCGCACCTCCCGTCTCGACGTAGCACGCCGGCTTCAGTTCCCTGCCTCAGTAGCCTATGTGTATGCATTGAAATGCAGCGCCGCGCACAACCCACACGACTTCATACCGACGCGCCCAAGAATCAGAAGAAGGAGTTAGGTCCGGAGTCCGTTTATATTATCTTCTGGGCCGGCTGACGGAACTGCGTCATCTCGCTGTTTCCGCCGACGCGTTTCCACAGCAAGCTGTCTACGAGGTTCACAAGTTTGCCGCAAGTGGTCTACGGAGTTCACAAGTGGCCATCCACGACTCGGCACCCCTTCCCTTCCGCTCCCTAGGTTTGCCATTGTTCAGCCCGGCGTCTCTTCCCGCCAGCGCTGTCCATGAGCATGAAATGCACTATGGGTGGCTAATATTTTGTCACGTTTGTACAATGCGACTGATATGACGCCACACTTTCAAAATTTTGATTATAACTCACACAATGAAATAAAAGAATGTCTGCAGATAAGCTACATTCTATTTTTTTTATTTTATTAAAATAAAGCTTTTTTACTATAAAACCAATTAGCAATAAAAAGCTATAAAAAATCGACTACCTTTCATTTGAAGCAAAAATTACGAAATTTAGTTGACTGGAAAGCTCAAACATTTTCTCAATTAATGTTTCCTTTTTCAGCCTCACGAAGGTACTCCGAAAGGTTTGAAACGGATTTTTTTAATTTTTGAGGGCACTTTACATGAAGCGAGCAATTACGTTTTTAAGCGTCTGCCTGAGTTGGTCATACGGCGCTTCTGTGGCGTAGTGGAATGAGTGACAGCTCGTAAACTCCGAGGATTTGAGTTTGGGTCTCCGAGCGGAAAACATTTCGCTAGTTGAAAACATGTTTGCAGGTCTATTTATTAGTATAATATAGCGGAGCAGTTGGAAATAATGCGAGAAATGATGTGCCTTTGTAGTACCAGTTGTTTTTATCCTTGTACTTTGAGTTCTACAGGTTTTTGTCCTTGTACTTTGAGTTCTAACCTGCTTAGGGTTACGGGATGTTAGGAGTCCTCTTTTTCAGCCGTTTTTCAGTTACTACCCGCACCCATGGCACTCAGTACAATTAATATAACGAGTGACTTTAAGCTGGTCTAATGACTAGAAGTGAGTTGAAGGCATGGCAAGCGTCATGGTTCAACCGGATAGTTTACTCGCAATATTTACTGTTAATAAACTCAGTAAATATTGGTACTCATTTAGAAAGAAGTCTGAGTGAACCGTAGGACCGCTCTGAATAGGTCATGACCGGATAAAAATTCTCGACTAGAATTTAAACCCCGGCCCCTCAGGTAAGCAAACGTGAGTCCTAACCAAAATGCTTACACTAACTTCTTTCTAAACGAAAACCATTTGATTCTAAATAGAATTTTTTCTGCAAATTTCGAAATGTCAGAGGCATAATGAAAATATGGAGATACTCGTTTAGTGTACTCGCTCTCTTGTCTTCTTGGAGTGGAATTCAACTCCATTCGGGTGAGTTTTCACCCGTCCTTCGAGGCCAGAATTGAACCTCGCGAAACGAGTAGAATCCACTCGGTCACTGGTTGTTAGACGGGCCTCACCCTTGATTCGAGTGGCGTTGACGACTGCTCTTAAAGAGTGGATTCTCACTCAATATCGAGTATTCCCGGCATCCATTTAGAGAGAAATAATTTCTAACTTCTAATGTAAATTGACAAAATTATATTTCTGGGTATGGGGAGTATATATTAATTTAAAAGCAGAAACTATTACCATGTGGAAGAATTGTGAAATTTAACTGACAATACAGAACATGAAATATAATGAATTTCATATTTTAAATTATTATATGGTGACCTAAAAATATACACACACTAGAGAGGTTGGAGGTTCTAATATTCACTTTGAATAGTTCTCTTTTTCTAAATAAAGCTCTGAAGAGGTACAGTAAGTTTGGACGAAATGGCACCAATTAAATGAGTTTTCTGACAATAAATAACAAAAAAATAATAAATAAATAAATTTAAAAAATAAATAAATAAATTTAAAAAATAAATAAATAAATTTAAAAAATATAAAAATAGCTGTTATCAATCAACCAGACCATTCTACCCAATTTATATAATACAGATTCATTCAGGTGTCAATCAAGACATTCCTTGAAGGTGTCACAGAAAAATTATTGTCACATTTAGGTAAATTTTATAGGAATTGGTTATGCTAAGCCTGTGCTGTCGATAGTACAATCCATCATTATATTTTTTACCCAAGAAGAGAGTGAATATTTTTGTGTATGAGACTTCAAAGCTCAAGAATTTTGCAAACTTCTGGGCATTATGGTATACAGTACATTCATCAAGATCACTGATCACACATTCATCAAGATCACTAATGTAGAATAAAACAACATGCTACATGCTGCTTAAATAGCATTAATATCATACTAACACAGAACATGCCTGGAAATAAAGTTGATCTCAACAGTATTATAAAAAATTAAATACTCACTTATTTTATTTAGCCAAGTAAAACATAATTAAACATATTAACTATAGTAGTAATTAAGTAAATACTTATTTATTACGTTATATTACATAAAACAATACTTAATATTGAAAATTGTGAGAACGCAAACTTAATTGAAAAAAGGCAACATACAACAGTGTCATGAAAAAATAATAATAATTACATTATTTTTAATACTTGTTTTCCTAAAATTATGTGAACATTACATGTCAGCAACAAATTTGTATAAAAACAAAATCTCACAATGCCAGTTGACAGCTATTGACTTATCACACAAAACTTTCTGACAACTTGTCAAAAGTCAATTGCCTTCAAATGTGATACAAATTGATAATAGCCACAATTCTGAAGAACTTGTGCATATTAGAAAAAATTAATTCCCTTACGTTTCACACATTCATTATAGAAAATATCCATGAATAACATAAATTGCTTGGTGACCAAGTAATTGGAATTGACTTGATACGGATCCTTTTAATAAACTTAATGAATTTATTATATCCATTATTATTTGTATCAATAAATAAAATCAACGAACATCAGTCTAACACCTCTTTCCTGAAAAGAAAATCAGAATACAATGAAATTTTGAATGTATAATTTAACAATTTATATTGTCTCCAATTTTAAGGTGTGTACCCTTCCAACATAATTTATATTTCTGGTAAATTTAAATAATCACAATTATGTAAGGTTTTCCCTCAGACAGTCTGTTCCTTCTTAACAGGATATTGGGTCCTTTAATTACAGATTGTGTATGATTAAAGGATACAATATTTATAATCTTAATGATCTGTAACTCAAGGATACAACATATCATAAAATCACAATTATGTTATTTACTGAATATAAAACAATATTTTACATCTCGAGTTTAGAGATTCTGAATCATCAACATTTTTAATTACATAGGTGAGCCTCTGGATCCAAATTCACCGTCTTGCAGTACATAATTTTTATGTGGACCATCGATTGAAAATTGCTCACACATAAATTTGTAGAAAAAAGTATAATCTTAATGGCACACACTCATTGCTCACACAAACTGAAACTTCAAATTTTGTCAAAATTAGAAGTTGTTTATGTGACCTCTACAAATATACCGTTACCCAGGTTGATAACCCCTGGTTCAGAAGATTAAAGAGTGATGCTCAATAGGTCCTGTCTAACCCTCACCACATTCATTTCTACCAATGACAATTAATTGAGACTGTATTAATAATGAATAAACCAGAAAATATAAGTGCCAAAAATTAATTTATTTAAAAAAACATTAAACAAATATTTTAATATAAATTTCTAATAAGTAACTTGGATTCAAAATATATAAATAACTAAGTTTATATTATTAAAAAATGCCCACTGGGTGAAAACACTAACTTTGGAAGCTGAGCCCTTCCATCACTAGACCATGGTGACTGAAAATCTGATATTTTAATTGTAGCAGAGAATTGAGTATTGTGAATTAAGGATTAGGTTTATGTTTTTCAAATTTAATTTAATGTTATTGAATTAACAGATTCAGAAAAGTTTTCCAAAATATTAGAAAAGACTTTTAAATATTTCTTAGAATTATATAGGCACCTTTTTAAAGAGACTATAGAATAAACAACAGAAAGATTACCATTTGTAAGTTCATTTAATTATTGTTACTTATTATTAATCATACAACATTTTAATTTTGTAATTTATCAAATATAGGTATACAGATACAAATAGAAGTTACATATTTACAAGTATTTCAACAAAATTTAAACAGTAAATGTAAAAATTAAAATATTTTTTATTTCAATAACTATATCTCTTCTACTATCTATGATGACTGCATACAATATAAACAGTAAAAATCATGAGTTCTTAAAACAATTCTTATACCAAAAAAAATTTGAACAAACAAACTTATTTGGAAAAACAAAATATAGTAGTTATCATGTCCTCATAATAATTATATTGGCTTTATATACTAATTTTTCCGAAATTATGTGAACGTAGAATAATGTCCCCAACAAAAACAAAGTCTCAAAATGCATTGACAATACACATTGCATAAGGCAGTATTGACTTATCACACAAAAATATTACATTCTGACAACTTGTCAAAAGTCAATTGCCTTCTAATGTGTTACAAATTGATAACAGGTCACTAATGCAGAACAACTTGTTTTAATGCAAGAAATGATTGCCTTAAGGTTTCACACATTCATGAGAGAAGATTTTCGTGAATAACAGAAGTTACTCAATGGCCAAGTGATGGGAAAAGCCTTTATCGAAAGGTACTGCATCAACACTTTAAATTTATTCATCATCATCATTATCATAATTGTCATTATTATTATTATTATTATTATTATTATTATTATTATACATTATTCACAGTATCTACTGGTCGGTATGTCAACCACACACAGGAATGATGACCAGGTGTGTGTTTGCTTTACTGAAGGTTCAGATGGCTTCTGACAATACGGCATGTATTCAAAATTACATACTTTTGCATATTATATACATTCCTGGCATCCAAGTGAAGACACTCCAGTGCCCGAAGTGTCATTTTTGGGATCACTCCTGTAGCTGATATTATTATAGGCACAGTTGTCACTTTACTTAAGTTCCACTGAGATGCGACTTCATGGGCGAGATCGGTATACTTCTGGATCTTCTCTTGATATTTTCCCGATATGTTGTGGGTATTGGTTATTGATATATCGATAAGGAAAACCTGCTGATGGTTTCTATCAATGTACGTTATATCGAGTCTATTGCCGCCGACATGTCTGTCAGTGATAATAGAGCGTTCCCAGTAGAGTGTGTGCTCACTACTTTCAAGCACATTCTGAGGCACATATTTATAATACGGCACGGAAGTGGCGAGTAAGCCCGTTCTCAATGTCAATAATTGGTGGACCTGCTTCGCCACTTCATCATGCCTCTTTTTGTATTCCAACTGTGCGTGGCTGCTACATCCACTTGTCACGTGTTTGATAGTTTCGCTTGCAGCCTCACATCTTCTACAGGGGTCGGAATGAATGGTAGAGTCTCTCAGAATGTGTTTTCTGTAGTTCAATGTTGGTACCACTTGGTCCTGGATAGCTATCATGAAGGCTTCTGTCTCCGGAAAGAGATCCCCGTGCTGGAGCCATGCGTGCGACGCAGAGATGTCGACTTCTGGTTTACTCAGCTCGTGAGGGTACCTTCCATGCAGTGCCTTCGCTTTCCATGAGGATATCGTCTCTTCCGTTTCAATGATTGGTTGAACAGGCGGATCTAGCTTTTTCAAGTTCAGAGGACTATAGTTATTATCAACTGCGCTCACTGCTTTCTGAACTCTCCCACAATGTTCCAAGAAGTATCTTCTGAGTGAAGCAATTTGAGAGCTGTGTAGATTTATGAGATCTACATTACCTCGCCCTCCTTGCGACCTTGGAAGGGTAAACGCTCAGTACTTGAATGGGGATGATGTTTTCGGTGTTGAGTCATAGCGGTTCGAATTGTCCTCTGGAGGTTGTCGAGGTCGGTATTGCTCCATTTAATAACGCCAAAGGAGTATGTCAGCACTGGAATAACAAATGAATTGATGGCCTGCACAAGGTTTCTAGCAGAGAGTTGAGTTTTTAAGAGTCCATGCAATCGTTTACACACTTCAGTTGTTAGCATGTTCTTAGTAACAGTGTGTTTGATTCGGAGTGACTGTTGGAAACCCAAGTATTTGTAAGTTTCATGGGGTTCCATGACGGTAATCTTTGGTTCATTATCAGCTTCCAAATTTATAACTTGCATATGACCCCGAATGATATTCACTCTCCTGCACTTATCCAAACCGAATTTCATCTTAATGTCGTCAGTGAACTTCTCAGTCACGTTTATTAGTTGCCGCATATGACTCTGTGTCTGCATAGAGCTTCAGGTCATCCATGTAAAGAAGATGTGAGACACGGAGAAGAGTTGAGTTCCCCTTATTATTATTATTATTATTATTATTATTATTATTATTATCATTATTATTATTATTATTATTATTATTAGTCCAATTGTTCCTTTTGTTGACCCCTGTTTAGAGGCCTGATTAATAATAATAATATTAATAATAAATAAAATGGACAAATATCACTGCCTAACACCTCTACCTGCAAAGATAATCAGAATACAATAGAATTTTTAACATATTATTAAATTATCAATAGAAAATTCTATATTATATATAATTAATTACAGATTATCAGAGATTAAAGGATACAATATATAATCTTATTAATCTGTAATTCATGGATACAACAACCCATTAAAATCTCAGTTATCTTATTTATAGAATGTAAAACAATATTTTATATCTGGAGTTTGCAGATTATGAATCATCAACATTTCAAATTACATAGGTGAGCCTCTGGCTCCGATTGAGCTTCTTACAGTACACAATTTTTGGTCGACCGTCAGTGGAAAATTGCTCACACACAAATGTTGTAGAAAAAGTTGTAATCTGTAACAGACATATTCAACAAATTCAAACATCAAATATTCTCTTAGAAATTCTTCTCGTGGCCTCTATAAGCCTACCACATACCTCTGAGAGTTCATACACGAGGTTGACAAACCCTGGTTCATAAGATAAGAGTTATGTTAAATAGGTCCTGGCTACAGGTGGTTTACACTGTACGTGATATTCGTTTCTACTAATGGCAATTAATTAAGACTATGAACTAATACTTAACTATGAATACTAACTAATGAATAAACCAGAAAATAAATGTGGCGTGAAAGTCATTTAATTAAAAAAACATCATTAACAAAATATTTTAATATCAATTTCCAATATACACTTTGATATTCAAAATAACTAATATTTTAAAACTTTTAAATAATTAAAAAATGCCCACTGCTGGGATTGAATACAAAAAACTGAGTTCGTTCGAAATTTTAATGTCAATTTAGTAACATATTTTTATTAAAAATGATTTTTTTACTCTCTCTCATGTCATTAATATTTACATTAGCGGCAATTTGTTCATATTATCATACTTATGAGTACATGTGCTTTAAATTTTGTCATACAAAGCTTCTCGAAAACTCAACCATTTTCTGTGCAAACTAGCTCAAAATTTCGCAATTTTTGAAACGCTTAAACGCCATTTTTTGAAAATCGGATACAAATATTTTCTAAAAATTTTTCGAACGGATTGTGCTAATTGCACTCTTTAATATGAGGTAAAGTTCAATTCGGTGTATTTTTTTGATTTTTCAAAAATGACACAAATGTAAATTTTTTAAAGATCTCTCACGCTAGTAATATGCACATTTCCAGTAATTTATAAACACTATTGTATTTATGAGTTGAAGTGTTTCAAATGACTTCAAAATAAGTTTTTCGAAAACTCAAAAATTTTCTAAGATGTATAGTTACACTTCTTGAGTACAGTTAGTTTGAAAGTTAGGTGGATTGCTAATATGCATGTACTATAGAAAATAGTTAGAATCCCCCCCCCCCAAGAAAAAAAGTTTTACATTACTTCACTTAACATAATAGTCAGCAATCCCCTACAATCACCATGTCTAGAATTTTAAATATTTACATTTAAATTTTTTCAATGAATGATTAGGGAATGAAACGTGTTAAATAGTTTACAAGGCATTCAAGGTATTCTGATTGCTGAATCAATTCACTACATTTCCTGCTTTAACATACGGCTTATTTCCCTCAATCTCTTAGAAACTTCTTCATCGACTTAGAAAATTTGCAAACGCCGTGCGCGTGACCCTATCCAATGATAGTAGCGGTCGCGCGCTCGTCGCATTGCCTGCCTCTCAAGTCCCGTTACGGTGCATTCTATACCCGGCTCTTCGCTTTGCAAAACTGGCCGTTTTGCGGCGACGCCCGCAGCGCAGTCTTCTTTTGCCCTACTCCAGATCCCTGCCGAATCTGCCCCCGAATTCTTTCTTGGTACGCCCTTCACCGGAACAAAATAATAGCTTTTTCGTCTCTCTTTTCATGCGGCACGCTAACGCGTATTACTCAGCCCTTCCACATGTATCATAAACGGCGTATTTCTGTCCCTGGCGTCGTCTACAATACACTTTCACATGCGGCTAATTGTATCAGTTCTCCTGCAACTTAATTATTCACTATGCCGCCACTATTTCGCCTCGCACTCATTTCCTTATAAATCTTCATAGTTTGTAACTACCCTTTCTATCCACAATTCCAAAATGTAGAGTTTCTCTACCATTTTCCTGACTACCTTATCCATGATAGTTTATTACTTCCTCTCACACTCGCCAAGATGGCGTCTACTACAATTCCTCCACAAAAGGGGCCCGCTCAACCGACCTGGTCGACTTTACAAGAAGATAGAGCGGTCAGCTGTCCGATCTCTCCCGGAGGGGTAACACCGCGTCACAACCCCTCCCGACTGACCCCTCCCGCTCGTCGTAAGTGGTAAATTCGTCGGCTGAGCTGCAGGCAGCAGATTTGCAGCAGGGCTGCGCTCTTTCGCACTGACCACAGTGGTTTGCATACGGTGCGAGGACGTGTCTGGGAGACTCCGCAGCTGCGTAGGCGGCTGGGGTGTTTGGTTCAAGTATTAAACGCCATATATATATATATATATATATATATATATATATATATATATATATATATTGTAAACAAACCTAATGTGCACGGGGGAGGGCGCCAGGTTCAGCTCCTGAAATGTAACTGAATGGAAGAGTTGGGAGGTCAGGAATGAACACAGAGTCATTTGTAACGAATACCAGTTTATTTCTGGCACCAAAAGCTACCAAGGAAATTACAATGTCGCAATGGGCGACGCAAGTTTTTTACTAAAATTACTCTGTGAATTAATTACAAGTGGTTAATTCTGCTGGGCCTGAGCGCGGCCACTTGCAGTTTTTCGCTGTTATAATTGTTCAGTGAGACGGCATCGTCTCATAGTTATCACCAATGGCTGCTGGTCTTCGTGGGCGGGCCGAGGCGGCAGCCTCAAAGCAGAGGCGGCGGCGGCTCCGGGTTGCTGATCTTCTGCGGCGCGTCTTCTCTCGCTCAGGTAGCGGCGATTCCAGGTTGTCAGCTCCAGCAGGCTCAGAGGGGGCGAGTGGCCACGGGCGTTGACGTTGCGAAAAAGGCTGTCACTTAGCCCGGGACGAGAGGCGGCAAGGCTGGCGGGCCGAAGCGAAAACGGCGCGGGATCCGGTAGTTTCCCGCCCGAGTTTTCTCCGCAACAATTTACGAGTCGCGTCCTGACTAATTCGGCTGTGGGAAAGTCTTTTCCCAAACTCGCATCCCGATCGTGAATGACTGGATAACTTTTAGAAGTGAAGTTCTCATGTAACGAAAATTTCGAAGTTCCACGAAGAAATTTTACAAGTCGAGACTGTCGAAGGAATTTACAAGTGAAGTTCGCCGGAAAATCTTAGAAGTAGTCTCTTCAACAAAATCTAAGAAGAAGTCTCGTTTCGAAGAAATTTTTAGAAGTATTCCTCCGAAGAAATTTTACAAAGTTGTCCTATTCCTACTCTGCATCGCGTTTATAAAAGAAGTTCCTTTCCCCTTCCCAAATTGTTCCTGGCACCAAATTTCTCCCTTCCCTCATGGCGAAGCTTCCCATTGGCCGAGGGTGGCTGCGTCGCAGGATTCTGATTAACCAATCTCGTGTCGATTTCTCTGTATTTTTCCGTAAATGTTCTCTGTCTGTCGCTGGCTTCGCTCTCTCACTCGCTTCCCTTTGTCAGTTACTCCGGGAGCTGATCGCAGCTGTCTGGACACTTGCGCGCGTAAAAGCGCATTTCACGGATTCCCGATTCCCGGATTCCCTGACCGTCATGGGCTAATCGACACCCTACTGTATTTAGAGAGAAACAACTCCCGCGGGACTTCTGGTGCCCGTCGCGTGCCCCGACGCGTGCCAGAACGAATGTGATGAGTTAGCATTGTCCGAGAAGGGATCAGTTTGATGGCCAAGAAAGGTTTCGCTCACGACGCGTCGTAAATGTGTCTTCCTCGCCTAATTGACACCCGGCCCAACTCCATCGGGGCTGGCATTCCCTGGTCGAGCGGCAGCAGAAAGAACGCGAGGGTGGCGCTTTGTTCGGCCGGTCTCCGGCCTGGGCAATTATGTCTGTTTATGAGGGGCAATAAACCAGTTGCCTCTGGAAAGAAGACCTGTGCGCGGTCGGGGGGTGGGCCTCCCTGTCTAGCGAAGGGAACCGTCGCGGTGGAGGCCGCGTCCCTTTGACCCACTTCTTTCTCGACGCGAGCTATTTCCAGCTGTAGGAATTACTTTGTTATTGGCTATGCCATAATAAAATTATATTAATTAATTGGTGACGCCACAATATATATATATATATATATATATATATATATATATATATATATATATAGAGAGAGAGAGAGAGAGAGAGAGAGAGAGAGAGAGAGATTCCATTGAAAAGCTGAGCCACCATTCCGGGAACTTTTTGAACGCCCCTCCTGAGTATACATGTATACTCACGAGGGGCGTTCAAAAAGGTTCCCGGAATCGTGGCTCAGCTTGTTAATGGAATAACCTATGGCAATGGTAACCTAATCACCTTGTAAGTAAGACTTTTGCGCATCCTTACAATAGCACCATTGTTCCTGCCATTGTTGGAATCAGCGGTAAAGGCGTCTTTTGGCGGAACTGAGCCGTCGCTTTCGATTTCATGTTCTCCACGGTTGCAAAATGTCTCCCTCTGAGGTCCATTTCCAGAGTAGGAACAGCCAAGAGTATCGGGAAGCGAGATCCGGAATGTACGTCAGTTTAGGAAAGATAGGCATGTTCTCGGCCAATTTCTACGCAACAAGCGCTGTGTGACATGGCGCGTTATCGTGTTGCCGACACCATTCTTCACTTGGCCCTATACGCCCTTCGCACCGCATCACCAAACCTCTTCAAAACTTGCATATATAAATGTTCAGTAACAGACAGTCCAAGCCACAGTTTAGCAGGGCCGATTGTGTGTATAAAGCCGATTTTCGCAGTTTGCACACGAACTTGGGGTTCGCGCGAACTGCGACTTTACGCCGACGGACTAACACTCTCCTCCACGTGACACCACTGCGCCCTGAGACATCTTCAAACCAATTTTGCCCTCGTGCCAACAGGCGCAGTCGCCTACCACAAGAATATGAACCCTGTATTATTGCTAGTTTGTCGACAGCAAGCCCATATATGCTGCCCAGGAAACGTCGAAACCTCGGAAATAAGATCTTAAGACAATTTTTAGCATATTTTGTCTGATAAACTGCTGGAATATTCCGAATAGTTGACCCGCAATAAGCCCTCAAAGTTGGTTTGAAAAAATGCTTTCTATGCAAAAATGTGCACTGAAGAAGCATAGAAACACCCCAGAAACATATAAATTGTTTATTATTTACCAAAGAAATGACTATATATTTATATAATTGTATATGTTGGTTTACTTGTTGCATGTAAACTTCTGTCATCTGAGTTCAACGTTTCATTATTATTTTTTATTAGAATATTTGAACGGATGTACATCTTCTTAACACAATAACTCTTTATATTTAAAGAAGAATTTAGATGCAACAATATATAAACGTTTGGATTTAATAAGATGCAACTATAACTGTATGTGTATTTTTAAGATTTCTCAGACTTTTCTTGAACGTCGCAATGTTGTTTTTACTTGATGAGGATAAAATAATAAATTCTTGACAAGTTGCATAATCATAAGAAATAATTGGTAGAATTAATTAAGTCAAGGCCTTCTGCATTTCAACTCTATTGTAGAAGGCATTGATTAACTGCACAATTATCTGCTTCTCTCATTACGTGGCAAGGAAGAAAAACACGATTATTACGATTGTCAAAGAAATATGTAAAAATTATCTCGCAAATAGATAATATTTTCTTGAATGCCTTGAAGATATTAATATAATCTATTATTATTACGCAGTATGACGTCCGAGACATAAGCAAATTCAGCTGTCATTCAACTGCCAAAATCAAAGGGTTAAAAATAACGAATACTTCAAAAGTGGAATACGATGCACAATGCAATTCTCATGTTTCCTAATCGCACATTAATGAAGATTTTAATGTGAGAACATTCTACACAATGAGTTCTTTACCAAGTGACTGCATCTACATCTTTCTTCCATGTTTTATCACACGTTTTCATAAAGTAAGCCACGTGTTTGATATTATTTTATTCTACGAATAGATTTTAGAAGACATACTGGCGCGAGCGTACCAGGTGTCAGCAAAAATACTGGCATGCATATATTCGCCGATACAACATTTTAAGTGGAGCTCTTTACGACATTCTACTGTTTCCATAAATTTCACACGCAGGGCGATTTGCTTACAAATCTGTCACGCATCGCGCTGAATTTTTCAACACACCCGAGAACAGCATGCATATACAATGAACACGACTTATCCATGGATCGCGGCCGATCAACCGGCCGGGAAGACACAGCGTTGCCGACTGGTAAAAACGCCAAAACTGTACAGACGTAGCTGGGGAATGAAGGAGCACTTTATAGGGACGTCAGAAAATAATGAAAAACTATAGGGATGAATATTTAACGCTCTTTTACGACGGGAAAACATTCCCTATCCGTTGACGAATTCATTAAATAATTTCTGTTTTTGAGTTTCGTACGGAGAGTTGGAAGACTGAGCGATCCAACCTCTTTATTCGGTAATACAGAACGTGACTGAAATATATAATATTAAATTCCCTCTTCGATTCAACCCTACAATGGACGTTTGAGAGATGAAGCAAGACCTAATTGCATTGTATGCTGGTAGACTTTATATCAAATAAGGTTCAAGCAGGATGAATTTTGTATTTTAAGCTGAATTAATTGCTGAATGAGGTCATAAATTAATTTATTTTTAATTACAAATAGATAACATTAATACTGCAATTATATTTCGGGGATCAGTAATGGGTGCCCATATCCGTACGCGTGGCAACGCTGCCCTCCCGCGCCCGCCGATCGGCTGCCGGCAGATGGACCCCCCTCCCCCGCGCGGTGTTTGGCCAAAGAGTAAACACGAACCGAACTGCGCCGAGTGCAACTGGCGAACGAACGGCAGCGCGCCGGGCGGAGAGCTAGGAGCCGTTCCGGTAAACGACGCGACGGCGCGAGCCACCTACAACGCTGATGTGAATGGTGCGGACGAACGCGGAATGACACTGTGTTTATATGCTGTCCGGAGATGGTTCATTCGATCGAAAAATCACGTCGTCGTTCTCGCGCTGAAAAAGTACTCAACTGCACGCTCCGATTTGTTATGAGACTTTTGACGCAAATCGAGCCTCGTAGAAGTAACTGTGTACTTAATCCGGCGGGTGAGCGAGCTCGCTAACGCAAATCGCAGCTGCGGAATGGGATGAAAATTTGGGCTTGATAGACAACTTACAAGACTGAATTTACTGCAATATTTTCTTACTGATCTATCAAGCAATGCCCACTATTCAGTACTTTCTAGACGAGACATTTTGTTTGATTTTTCTGTATATTGGGAAGTGTTTTCGTAGTAATACTAGGTCGAGGCCCTTTGGAAACTTTAAAATAATTTTAATCCTTCCATGAAATAAACAATGATTTCAGCCATTGTTTCAATATTTATTAATAAAAGTTTCGATCTCTATGGTGAGATACTCTCTAGTATGAAACATATAGGAAAATACATAGTAGATCCAAAATTTAACGATTATTTTAATATACAAAATTATATGTTTAAAATTCTCAAACTGCAATATCTATAATTGGGTATTCGCGCGACAGTCAAATTATTTCTTTTGGTCAGGACATATTAACTCACTAGATGAAGGGAGTAGGGTTGATGCAATAATATTAGATTTATTTAAGGCATTTGATCTTGTTCCGCATGGCCTTTTAATTGCCAGATTGTCAGAAACTGGATTAGATCATCGAATAATCTGGATAAAAGAATAAAATTATTTCTTACAGGGCGCACTCAGTCAAAATAGGTGATAGAAAATAGCCGATGTAATCTCTGGGGTCCCCCAGGGGAGTGTGTTAGGGCCATTGTCATCTTAGCGTTCATTAATGACATTGCAACTGGAATGAAATTGAAAGTTAGACTTTTCGCCCATGATTGCGTAATATGAGTATTGGCTCATCTGGGGATGGAAATATTTCACAGAACGATCTAAACTGTTTATGGAACTGTGCGTGCAGAAATAAGATGGAATTAAATCAGGAAGAGAGTAAATACATTTTTTTTACTAAGTCTCTCTCGAGTGTACACTCCAATTATGTGTTAGGAACTCACGTTATACCACGTGTAAAAATCTGTATTTGAGTTTGGTCCTGCGAAGCGACTTGAGTTAGTCGGATCGTATTAACAATACGGTCGAAAAATACTGAAGGGCGCTGCACTTTGTAATTCGTATTCTGAAAACAGTAATCCAAATGCCCGATCCCTAGCATATACTACACTTGTTCGTCCTATTTTAGAATACGGAGCGGTGTGCTGGGATCTGTACAGAAAAGGGCAAATCGAGGCGTTTGATAAAATTCAAAAACGGGCCGGAAAGTTTGTAAATCATGGGCGCGTTGTTGATGTACGAGAAGGAAAGGAGTCCTTATCTAAGAGAAAGGAACGGGTGCGTTTAAGCGTAATGTACAAGACAAACAGAGGGGACACAGCAAGAGCAGGTATCGGTAGAAGATTACAGAAACCCGGGTATAAAAGCAGAGAATATCGTCCTTGGAAAATACGGTGTAGAAAACAAAGAACTGATATAGGCAAGTACACTTTTGTGAATCGCACTGCAGTGGATTGGAACCAAATACCTGCAAAAGCACTAGAGGATCTTCCTTCTAATGCAGACAAATTTAAAAATATGCATAATTCAGTCTAGATTATCGCTAATAATACCGAGACTTTTATCATTATTATTATTATTATTATTATTATTATTATTATTATTATTATTATTATTATTATTATTATTATTATTATTATTAATCTTATTATGATGATGATGATGATGAAGAAGAAGATGACTGTCCCTTGTAGTGAAATGTAGGGTACTGTAGCGGCGGGGAGGGAAGTGTAGTGTAGGGTAGTGTGGTGAAGGTGAGTGTAATGTAGTGTAGTGTAGTGAAGTGTTAGTTAAACTAGAAGTAAATTTAGAGATAACAAGAATTAATTTTAACCACTATATCAACCTCATATTCTAATTGCAATTCTAATTGTAAATGCTTGTAACAGTTTTGTAATTGTTCTAGCTCTAATTGTAATCATGTTTGCTACCGAGCATTAGCTCAAAGCAAACTTTAATCAATCTATCCATCTAACTATAAATGTTATATTTATAGTTATGTAACTATAACTATTATATTTATAGTTAATCATGCATATTGCAATTTGAGAACTTTATAATATATAATTTTGACTTAAAACAATTGTTTGTAATAAATGTGTATTTTCAGATGTTATAAATTGAAGAAAATTTCAAAGAGATCGAAACGTCAATTAATAAAAAATAAAATTTTGAGTGAGAGATATCTTCCAGGAAAACCATCTTGTCTTAGCTGCAAAAACTCTTATACTAACAGAATTAATTTCCATTAATACTAACGAAGAAGAGTGAAGATCATTTAACACTGAAACTCATGGTTTCAGTTTTTGTGGTAATATAACAAGGTTTTTTTGAATGTGATGTCACTGTTAATCAATTTGATTATATCATAGTATTTCGATGATTTGAAATTTCTGACTCTCCATTTAATATTTGCGCAATCTTCAAAAAGTGCTGACGTACAATATATTAAGGTCTTTTTAGACTGAACAGTTTTCGCGCAGCTTCTGGTACAAACATACAGAAATTTCAAGATCCAAAACTAGAAATATATTAAGCAAAAGTCGTGTTTAAACGGTCAACACGTTTTCCATATGACGCCACCAGAGGTACTGTAGGTATGCAAATGAATTGAGCAGTCCGAATATTGTGATTTAGGAGTGATTTTTAAGAATAATTAGAATATGAAAGAATAAGAAAGGCCGTGGTTACTAGTATGGTTGCGGCTGCGATTGCTTTAGTGAATGAGCAGAAGAACCTCTTCAAAAGGTTAAAGTCTTGGCTGCAAAAGCGAGATTCATTAACTTCAGTAACATATTCTCACCAGAATCGCTGAGAACTCAAATCCGCCACGCTAATACACAACATCTTACGGATCGCACAACTACAAAGTTCAAATGGATGGACGATTTCCTACGAAACACTAGAGAGTTTTAGCGTCACGCGTGAGGTAGCGGCGTTATGAACTAACAGTCACGTGACGGACCTTGAAGTCATAACGTCTTAACTCAGGCCTAAGGTACGACCTTATACCTTCATAAATAGTGCACGCTTGTGGGCGTCTCTAAGGACACCTTACAAGCGGCAAAATGACCGCCTAAAAATATGAAAAGTTGGAGTTTTCTAACTCTGGTAAACCGATTCTCATATGTGCGGCAGTTACAATTATTCCTTATCAACTCCACAACGCTGGCAAAAATTAACAGGATATGTTGGAGAGGTGACAGGAAAGAAATTCTCGAAAAAGAAATTCAAATCATGTCTTCGAGATAGGTTATGTCTTGTGCTCATAACGAACGCTGTTTTAAGGTATTTCATATATTTTCAAGAAAATCAGATTCCAAATTCCAGACAGCATACTCATCACGGAGGGACACGAACTATAAAACTCCAAGCACAATGTATATTTGTTATTCTGTTGACTCGTAACGTGTTTAAAATGTCTCACCACTAGTGTACAGTGTTTGATATACTCGTATTATGCAATTTCTGTTCAACGTTTGAAATGCTTCCTTTGTTATAATGCATAACGCAATGTCGCATTTGCTAAAACTCTTCTGAAGGTTGTACATTACGACCGTATAAAGGCGTTAGTCACGTGATCAGTAGAGTTTAAGGATATCTCCTTACGCCTGGCGCTAAAACTCCCTAATTGATCCGCTCTGCCCATAGAGGCGCTTGAATTAAAATATGTGCTTTCAACAGGAAGAAAACGGACGTACTCAAAAGTTTTACATCTAGTTTCATCTGCTCAGTTTCTGTAAGTCCTAGTTGCACGCAAACCGTAACGCATAAAATGACCATTGTAATTCACTATTTGACCTAAATTAAAGAATACTTAATTAGTATCAAAACGTAATTGTAATGCTAAATTCTCTACCGCCTACCTACAACGATTATCTTCCAGTGTTCCTTTATTTCCATAAATAATTGAAAGGTGGTGACGAACGAGCGATGGTGTAACGGTTAGCGTTTCGGACTGTTGTACCCAAGTTGGCGGGTTCAAACCCGATCGAAGATCGTGGATTTTTCAGGGCGAAAAAATCCTTCGTGCGCCTTCCTTCGGAGGGGAAGTAAAGCCGGCTGTCCCATGTTAGTAGATTTACTTGCATGTAAAAGATCCTCAAGCCTAAATGACGCCTCTGAGCTAAATTCAAATCGCCTGTTTCTCGCCCAAGAAATACCTCCTTTCTCTGCTAGTTGGTGAAAGGAGCGTAGCGAAATTTACGTGGTCAGACGGAAGAGCAGGCCTAATGGCCTGAGTCTCGCCACGTAAAATAAGGCATTAATTCAATTCAATTCAACCTGAAAGACGCCGCCGAGACCACCTGGAGCGACGGGGTTCTCTGAGGAGTCGAGCCTGAAGCGTCCGCTGTTATGACGAAAAGAGTTGCATTCCAAAAGCCGTGTTTATCGCCGGCATTAGCAATACGATTCCGTCATCTTTATTGCGAAAGCACGGCGCGTAAACACTACGCAGGCCGCGGTCGCTCAGGGCGCCTGCGGCACATTCAGCGGAAGTCGCAGAAATGACGTCGATATTAATTGGCGACCCGGTGAAAACGATGGATGCTAATGAAAGATAAAGTCTGCTTTATGAAAGGGATGCTGACAAAAATTATAGGTAATGTAACGATGTCATTGAATAATAGAAGGGAAAATATGGGAAATGAACGGAGGTACAAATGTGTGAAGATCGAGAACAAAGAAGTGCTGGGAGTACAACGGAGTATATCAGTAAGAAACGTAAAATCTTGATCCTGACAAGGACGTTAGAGTAGCAATATCAATCACAATTACTTTTGAATATTAGTGAAATTAGTGTTTCCCGATAGAATTAAAACTGCCAGATTGGTTTGGGATCGTCCAACAATTATTAAACGCTAAAGAAAGGAGAAGGGGTTCGAGGCAAGGTTATATTGCGTTTTACAGTGGTAGGGGGGTGTTTGTTTAGAGTTATGTAACGCTGACCATTTTTTAAAAAAATTCTTCAACTTATATGAAACATTTTCTTTCATTCAATATTATATTAAAAAATTAAAATATTTGAAAAAAATAAAAAAGAAATAAATAATTTAAGAAGTAAAATGCGTATGTTGTGACAGAAGATAGAACATTTTTTTAGCAATAGTTTATGATTGAATCTGTTACATTGAAAAGAAATTATTCAAAACTTATCTACATTCTAGAATCCAATTAAAAAGGGGCAGTGGACTCTCGCCCATGCATCCACAAAAGTGTGTGCACAGCTTCGTGTCTGAAATGTTTTCGCCTCTCGCGCCTTCCTTCACTCAAAAGTTGCCGCTAATCTTTCTGTTATGTCATTGAGCATCCAACTTTTGTTCATTCAATTTCAAAAGGGGAGACGCAAAAACTTTTGCAATTTTCGAAAATTCAGAAGGTTCAACGGAAAAAGAGACCTATCCCATTTTTATAAGCGTCCTTTGTTCCTATCGGGAAAAAAATTAAGAAAACACATTGGAGCCGTTTTTTGATATATATATATATATATATATATATATATATATATATATATATATAAATTTCCTTCAATTCAAGGAACCTTTACGTAAAAACTATCCATATTTTCAAAATATAGTAACCATATTAAATATGGTTAAATTTTATCCTTTCACCTTATTTAAAGGTCTAATTTTTATTTTCTCGGCTTACTTCGAAGAAAAAGTATTGTAATCGTGAGCAGAAAATTGTTGATTTTTCACTTTAATTGCCCGTCCCTGGTAGGAAGAAAGTGAAAAAAATCTTGTTCAAACATACGGTATATTACATCATTTAACACGTCGTGTGGTCAGAATACACAGCTCGTTGGTCCTTGTTACCGAAAAATCGACTTCTCTGGTCATTAATTTACTATCGATAATTACTCCCAAATATTTCATTTTGTACTCCATTTATATTTCCTTTGAGTCAGTGGTGAATACTTTAGTTTCTCGTTATTCTACGTTTCTTCCACTACGTAAAATAACACGTTTGGTCTTTTCGACATTCATTATTAATTTGTTTACACTTAACCATTCTTGAGTTGCAATAAGTACATTCTGCAATTAAATTCAGTTTCCGCTTCTGTTTCTTATTACATTCAAAGAAAAATTACTTGATAAAACAATCTCTATCTTCAATTTTGTAGTTGTAGCAAGATGCCGAAAAAATTTCAATTTTTTGCAATTTTCAAAAATTCAGAGTTATCAGTGAAAAAATAAAATCTTTGTTCGTGGAATATTCCCTCACCTCCATTCCTTGTTTTTCTTTTTTCAAAATTTACAAAAATGTAATATTTTTGATTAGTCTCTCACGTCATTAATATTTACAGTAGCGGCAACTTGTTCACATTGTTGCATTTAAGTGTACATTTGCTTTAAATAATGTCATAAATTTTTCGAAAACTCAAATGTTTAATGTTAAAAAGAGCTCACATTTCCGCATTTTTAGAAACGCTCAAACGCCATTTTCTCATAAACGGTTTCACATTTTTTTGTCAACTATTTCGTACGAATAGTACTAATTGCACTGTTTAAGATAAAATAAAATTAATTTTACGGTTCTCTTTTATTTTTTCCAAAAATACAGAATTATAATTATTTTTAAATGTCTCCCACGCCGTTAATATGCACCTTTCTAGCGATTTGTAAACATGATTGCATTTGTGAGTGGAAGTGCTAATCATGACTTTCAATGAAGTTTTTCGAGAGCTAAAAATATTTTTGTGAAAAAGAGCTTCAAATTTCGCATTTACACTAGAGCTTCAGCGTTTTTTTTTTTTTAATGTTTTTTCTAGATTTTTTAACAAAAATGTCCATATAGGACGAGTTTTTTTAATATTCTAAAAGTAGTAATATTTCACATTTGTTTTGGGCAGCGATAGATGGTAGCCGGCAAGAGAACGAAGCGAGACCGTAAAGCTAGCCCTGACAAGGTTCAATCTGTGGACAGAATTGTCAAAACTATTTTCAAAATTTGCTACGAGAAAATAAATAAGAATTTATGGATAATCATTATGAAGAGATGGGTATTGAAGTGAGAATTACAGAAAGTTCAGTTGAAGTTAACTGATGTTTATCAAAAATGAAAAATCATATGTCGCCTAGGCCAAAAAAATTACCTATTGAACTAGTAAAGAACTCTTCTAAAATATGATGTAAAGGATAACGTGAATGTTCACTATACGTACTTATAATTATACGTATTTATAGTTAACTATAAGCATTTATTGTTTAAGTCAAAATATAATTATATTAATCATTCAAATGTGTACTTTCAATGTACAGTATAATTGAATAAATAATATGTATAAACCTTTTTGAAAAGATATGTTGGATATGAAATTTGTACACTCAAATTTGTCTCTTAGTAAAAAGTTCTCTTCCCGTGCATTTAAAAAATGAGTATTATTGTAAACAATAGTACTATAATACATGGATATCTCAAATAGAAATAATTTTTGGCTTCGAAGACGCAAATATCGTTTGACATTCCAATATACAGAAATTTTGTCGTAATGACAATATCAAAAACAAAAGCTCGTTCCGTTGAGAGAAGACAAAACAGGAAGCGAAGTCTAGCTATCGTGCGCCCCTAGGCAGCAACTGACGGTAGATCCCACTGGCAGCCAAAGGCGTCGACCGGAAAACGAGGCTCGAGCGAACGGGGGCGTCGGCCGGCGCGCGGGGCTCTTGTTTTCGCCTGGCGGCCGCCGCCTCCGCCACTGCGCGAGCTACGTTCGCGGTGCTCACCTTGCGTCGCACAGTGGGCCGAAACGCCCCGAACAAGCGCGGAACATTCTCTTCTGCGAGTCTGATGCACTCACGTAACAGTCGTCAATTCACGTAACAGTCGTTAAATGTGTATTATTTCAGAACCTTTAATATTCTACATTATTATGTCATAATTTGTAGATAAATAGTTCTCGCAACGACCCTTACTTCATTCTTTCTCCCCGAAAATTGTTGGGTTTTAGTTGTTTTTCTTTCTACTTCTTTCTTTTTCTTTCGTTTTCTTTAGATTTCTTTCGTCTTCTTTCTTTTTGTTTAGTTTCATTCGTTTTCCTTTTTATCTTTTACCTTCTTTTTGTCTTCTTTCGTCTGCTTTCCTCTTCTTTCTTCTTCGATTTTTTTCGATTTCTTTCGATTTTTTCAATTTCTTTTGATTTCTTTCTGTGTCTTTCTTTTCCTTTCTCCGATTTGTCTTTCAAAGGTGGAATCCGTCTCGATCGAAGTAGAGGCGGGGCCCTTTTCTGCCCGGTGTGCATGGCGGGCGTGAGTGGGGCTGGATCCCGACTCGCACCGCCCACGCACCCTCCCGGGCGCCCGCGCTTCCTGCTTGGCCGCCTTCGCCGAATTGCTGACGTTCTTCAACGCGCGGCGTTGCTCAAGGGCCTTCTGCCTGCCCCGCCATGTGGTGGGCCAAGGCGGCGCAAATGCGCAGCGTGTGCCTGCTAACAAAGATTGAACGCGGTGTTAATGAGCGCGTGGACGTCAGTTCCAGAAGCGGCGATGCTTTATCTTTTCTCGTAAAATGTAATAACGCGATGTTGCAAGAGATGTTGCCTTCGAAGAAAAAGGAAGGAAAAACGAATTTATCATATGAATGAACCATACCTCTTGAAAACATATTTCTCTTCATTAAAAAAAATGAAATATTTTAAACGCCACGTTATATACATATTTGGTCCATATACGATTACGCCTTACAAAATTTAAAGTTTACTTACCTTTTAGATAACATGCACTTACAGATTACAATTGTTCAAGTATATATCAACTACTACACATTATGATATACCTTAGAATACTCCTTCGTTATTCACTATTCAATTTCATTAATTGATTGATTAATATTTCAAATGTTTATGATGCTTTGCTCATAATTTCATTTAAAAGACTGAAGAAAAATATTATTAGGTTAATGTTGGACCGCATGTTTCCTGTAACCTCTGTGCGCCCATTCGTTCCGATTGCGCGAGCCTCGTGAGTGAGTACGTGTCGTCTGCTGGTGGCGGAGGGCAGGGCGGGGAGCGGGGGGCGAAAGGCAGGGGGCGGACGGCAGGGGGCGGAGGGCGGTGGACAGGGGGCGGAGGGCAGGGGGCGGAAGGCGAAGGGGCGGGGGCCGGGGGCGGGGGGCGGGGGGCGGAGGGCAGGGGGCGGAGGGCAGGGGGCGGAGGGCAGGGGGCGGAAGGCGAAGGGGCGGGGGGCGGGGGGCGGGGGGCGGGGGGCGGAGGGTGGAGGGTGGAGGCGAGGAGCGGCGACCGGCGCGGAGGGCGACGCGTGGTGAAGGTCGCGACGCCGGGCCGGTGCAGCCGCGAGCGTCGCTTGCCGTGGACCAGCCTACGGGCCCCGCCCCTGCGCCGCGCCCTGCGCCGAGCGGCCGGCGACGTCCTGCGGGCGCCCTGCTATTTATACCTTGGCGATGCGCCACCGCCGCCGCCGCCGCCGCCGCCGCCGCGACGCCCGCTTCCTGTGGCCGCGTGGCGCGCGACGGTCGCCCCCTGCCTTCCGGACGATTGACTCTCGCCTCCGCCTTCCAAATACTCACTGCTTCTCCCTTCTACAGCCAAGATCCTCTGTCCCTGAGTGCCTCTTTCCTACTATGGCACAACGACTCATTTTCTCACCACCGCTCCGTCATCTCGGCGTCTCCCGGGCCTCGACACCCGCCAGAGCCCTCCTACGTTCTCTCTGCCTCCCCTCGGCCGTCATCGACCTCCGTCTCCCTCTCCGTCTTCGTGCCATGCGCCGTGCCATGTGTCTGCACAGATTCCGTCAGCTCATAAAGATATTTATATTAGTGAGATCTAACACGGTGTCTCGCAGCCTTACACGAGGCAGTGAAGAGGAAGATACATCTAGTACATACGAACAGGGTTTTTCCTTCTCGCAATACAGTTGATTTCCAAAGAATACATTTTACTTTAAAACTTTGAGGTAGGCCCTATGTATTATCCGTAAAATGAGGAAGTAAAAAACAACATTTCTTGTTTGATGTACTGTAAATTCCTCGAATTGGATCAACTCGTCTTCAATTGATAAACATAAGAGCAGAGGTGAAATTATGTTATAAAAGATATACAATAAGTAACATTTATTTGCATAAAAGGGAGTTAAACAGAAATACACTACAATATTTCAAAAAAAAAAAAATGCAAACAAAAATTATGAAATTATAGTGAAGTGTGAAAAAGATTAGTTATCTTACTAATTTTTGAAGATGACCACGAAAGTTTTGAATGAGATTTTGGGGAAAAAATCGTCAATCTTAAAAGGTCCACGTCTCCACGTAGTGCACCAACGTTCTGAACATTGCTTCAGTGATGGGAAATGGCCTATAACCATAGATTTGGGATCCTGAACATTGTCGCCCATTAAACAGCTAACGTCTGACCATCAAATGACCGTACATCTTCAACGCTGAGTAGTCGGAACTAAATGACTCTATTGGTTCGTTCATTGGACGAATAGACGTAACCTGACGTTGAAATATGTCCGAGGCGTGGACTGGACAATATTTGTGAGCGAGAACGACAAACAACATTCGTCAGACAAGCAGATATACGATTTCTTTGTTTGCATAGTTTAGAAATATCTTCCTCGTTCGAAATTACCCTGCGTCCTTGGGGAACAAACTCGAATACTAATGGAGACGCCCCTTTTTCCCAAAATACCGTTTTCGTGGAACCTTCCCCGCAGTGACAAAGAGCCTTTGAGAATATTTGGTGTTTTCTTCAGAAAAGAACTCAGGCTACTTTTGCTTTAGCTAAATGTGAAATGATTTAATATTTAATTGTGTTCGTGTTTTCATGAAATTGCTTGTAAGGAATTTAATAATGTTCCATCCACGCACATATCTGACACCCTCTATTTTAGTTCCTTTAGAGTAATATAGTTGTTAGTCATGAATGCTTTACGGCAAAAAGTATTACCATTTGTTTCGTTCTTGTAATTGAATATTTTGTAATGTGTCCTAAATACTTTTATTGCATTCATAATTAGTGGCATGTGTTGATGATTACACTCCGTTACTAACAATCATGCAGTTGTCATTTTGATGTTTATTGCTTATTTCTCGAAAAAATCATCATTAGAGAGACTTCATTGGTTAACACGGGATCTGCATATCCTTCAAATCGACTGTAAATAGCACACACCACTGCAATATGCTGTTTGTGTACATGTTTTCCGTCTTTGCTTACACATGTTATAAGCAGTCATTTGTAAATATGCTGTGTAATCAAGAACTGCAATTCTCAGAATGTAATAAATAAATGCAAATGCATAACCGAAATTCACTGCATCAGTGACGTAATATTACCGGCCCAGCGACTGAAACTTGTTTTATCTAATGAAAATATCTACAAAAAATCTAATCGTACCAATAGGCAAATGGACTTCCTCTTTAGAATCGGTTTAGGAGATCGCAAAATTAGGAGTAGCTATTGTTCACATAGATTTAATATAAATTATTATTTTGAGTCACTCAACTACTTTATAACACAGTATAATGTACTTTTAATTGAAAAATCCATATTTTTTTAAAATCAGAACGCATCGATGGTTCAACATCCTAAGACAGAAAGAACAACGTTTAAAGCGCTGAAGGCAAGAGGCTACTTCTGCTGTCAATGTACCGTGTTCCGGAAGACGTGCGGGCAGATGGAAGAAACGGGCGATAACTGGGCACCATCGAGAGTGCGTGGGAACAGGAGCCAGACAATTCCCGACAGCAAAAAGAGGACCACGAGCAACACGTGCCACACGGCCGCTTGGGCGTTGCCCCCCCCCGTTCCGCTTATTCCTGGAAAATCTCTTGCAGGAAGATCATTAAAAGTTATCTCGCTGCGAACTGTTACTCTGCAGATATGCACTAGGCTGGATTTGATCTTGTGAAGGAGTGATATAATTTCAATAATATGTAGCATATTTACATACGAAAGATAGACACAAAATCTATAATTTCTTCAATGATAACATTTACAATGCCTTCATGGATATTGTCGTCATTGTTGCAAGCGGAAATAACGGCTATATGGACGTGTTGCTTTATCTTTGGTATGACACAAGCCTCGAAGAAGACAGGGAACCTACAGAAGCGAAAATCTTCGTGTGTCCTTGGCTAATGCTCTCAAACGGTATGCCATCATTATGCGTTGTCAACTTCGTCTATCTTATTAGTACTTATTGATAGAGTGCATGACTATCACCTTGTCACCCTCTGTCATTTATGAAATTTTGTGACGATAGATTTGCGTTCCGTTGCAAATAATATTATTGGGTATATATTCCTTGTGATATTTTCATCACCAGTTCAGGTTATAATTTTGATAACTGAACATTCCTATAAATATCATATTACTTATTTAGCTAAGTATAACATATATGTGTGTGTATATTCTTGGTTTTCTCTGAAGTTAATTTTTCCATATTTGCAATTTCAAATAATGTGAGAAGCAACAATAATTGCTCTAGCATTTTTTAATGACAAAAATCTTACTTTAATAATTTTCTTGATATTTATTTCTTGTATCTCTGTTTAAGTAGTAAGCATTATTCATAGTGCCGCTGAACCATCCCTATAAATAGTGTTTTTGAAATATCGTCTTTTTTGCTTTTTGCTTTCTTTATACTTCGGTTATATACATTATTCTTTAGATCGTTAATATTTAATAATTATTTAGTTAAGTGTTTTAAAACAAGTAAAGTGTAATAAGTTTTATATAGACTGATGAACTGTTGTTAACATTATACAAATAATTATGGTTGATCTCTGTTCTTCCTTTTTTATGCCGAGATAAACAATTTTCTCAATTCGAATTCTCAACTGATCTACGTCTCCACAGCATATGTGATGCTGACTATGCCATCGAAATCTGCTTGCTTTATCTGCAAGCGTCTCAGATGAATGAACTCTTTGGAATATATCAAGCAGAATACCTGTTTCCTTGTAATGTAAACGTACATTCGTTTCGAATTCCCCTGACGCCTCAGTGACGAGCTTCCTAAATCCGACTCGGCATTTCAGCACGATAAAGTCCTGCGATACTTTAAGCGTTTTTATGAAGATTCTATTTAGTAGTTAATTTTCTTAAATCAATTAGTAATTATTTATTAATTTACCAAGTAAGTAATTTATAAAATATGAATATGTTCATTTGGATCTACAGGTAAACTACAGCTGTCTAGTAAAAGTATAAAACGAAAGCAAATTGTACGTACAAATAAGCAAGATTACATAAATTAAATGTATAATCAGTCTGAGCCAAACGGAATTGTGATTAGTGATTGATGTGTTTAGTGATTTCGGGCACGTCAACTACTAGGGTCATTAGTCCCGTAAGTGTAGTGCATGTTTTTGCTCGGGAGGTGGCGGTAATCTTTTCCCCTCTGTATGGCGAGATCCGACACCGACCTACCGTGGTAGTGGGGTTTTCCCCAACCAGGTATTTCCCACCAGCGAGGTACCGCCCCAGTCGGGACAAGCTCTCTTAGCTCCCGACCGGTCTCCTGGCATATGTGTTAATGTAGTGCTTGTTAGTGCAAGTGTGTGTGTAAAGGGTGAGGTTAGGGAAAGGAAGAGGAAGGAACCATCGCGCACGGTCCGTCGCCCGTTTATTACTGCTCCGGCATTCGCCTCGTGTTGATCGGAGGAACCTCGACAAACCGCCGACCAGAGCAGCTGGCAGCTAGAATTGACCTCCAGGCAGCGATGGAATTCGACCTAGTTAACAAGCTAGTGTAAAAAATCTTGCCACTGTCGGGACTCGAACCTAGGATCACCCGGTGCGAGGGACTGCGCCATCTCTCCCGGTTGTGATATATAATATCACATAATAATAGTAGCATTACACAATTATGTGACGCTTAACACAATTGGCGCACCAGCACTCATGGTGACAGCAGCACAGTATTTTAGAATCAACTGTTCCAGACATATCAGGGAAGGAAGCGGGGGCGTCAGCGTAGAAACAGATCTACCTTCTGCCAGATGACCCCCACCCAATTTTCGTGCACTGCAAACGACGACAACACGCCAACTCTTATCATGCAGATCACCGTTGGGGAAAATAACTAGAATACTCGGAATACTTAATAGCACGAATAAACGAACAAGAAAAATGACAAATCCGAAAAATCATTTTTTAATTAGGTGAAGTAATATTATTATAAAATAGTTTCAAAGGTAGCCGGTATAGAGACTAAACTTTGTAGTCGGCTGTAAAATAAACGGCTTCGCTGAGGCTAATTTCGTCCTCCTACAAAATGTCTTTCAAGTTGTCTCGTGCGTCGATTGTTTGTGCGAAAACCCAGTAAGCACGCAAGGAGCGAGGGATCCCCGGGCTAACCTCGAGCCCCGCCCCGCCCCGCCCCGCCCCGCCCCTCCCCGCCCCGCCCCGCCCCGCCCACACGCGCTGACCTGTCCGTGGTGGCGCGGCGCGGCGCGGCGCGGTGTCTGGGGCCGGAGGGGCAGCGACGCCGCGCGGTCTGGAAAGCTGGCAGCGTTCGTCGCTCTCTCTTTCTCTCTCTCGCTCTTTCGCTCTTTCGCTCTCGCTCTCTTTCTCTCTCTCGCTCTTTCGCTCTCGCTCTCTTTCGCTCTCTCGCTCTCTCTCTCGCTCTTTCGCTCTCTCTCTCACTCACTCTTTCGCTCTCTCTTTCTCGCTCCATCTTCCCTCGGCCCCCGTTTCCTCCTCTTTCTCTCTCCCCCACTGTTTACTTTCTGCGCGCCGCTCTTTTCCCGCGGGGGGTGGGGTAGGGTGGGGTGGGGGGGTGGGGGTTCGCGGTGCGTGATGCAAACCACAGCGCCGACGTATGTCGGAAACATGGGAAGGTTTTTTGTTTTCTTGTCACTTCTTCTGCAGACTTCGCTTGTTTTAGAAGTGGATGGTTCTGTCTGCTGTTTCACGTGCGAAGCAGAAAAAAATCGTGGTATTTGGGTACATCTCACTCGGTGATTTATTGCAAAACACTGTTATTACGAATTACTTTGTCTCTCCCGTATTTTAATATTACCTTTGGAGGTCGAGTATAAGGAAATCAAAAAACGATGTAAACTCTCTACAACGTACTTTTTTATAACTTAAAGCTCTCAATACTTTATATATTTTATGAGTTTATAATTATTTACTTTTAAAGAGTTATTTACTTTATAATTAATACATTGGTACACTCTCTTCATGTCATTATAACTCTCTTTATCGAGAGAAATTATTCGGTCTCTTGAGCTTCATTATCAAGAGATAACAACGTGAATAAAGTTGCCTACGAATATCAAAAATATTAATATTTTTGATGTATTATCTTGTGATACAAAATTCATCAGTTTCACGTATTAACATAATTTCTGTGTTTTACAAAGAAGCGTCCCGACATGCCAAATTTCCATTCGTTTGCTACCTAATGATTAGAGATAGTGGATTTTGGCAATTGCTAAAAATGCGAAATGTTACCAAACGCTGAAAAAAATAGTAATTGTATGTTTGACGGTCAAATTTATGAAGGTTTTCAATCTGCAATAAAATGCGAAATCGATTGCAAAATGCGAATTCACATACAAAGTGCGAAATGGTCGTGAATCTGCCATAAACTTTGCATTTCATGGTTTCGTTCTTGTTCGCTCTCTCCAAATACGAGATGCGACAATGCATCGATAACAACCCAACGATGGGAAAACATTTAATTTGAGAGTGGCCGTGTTTATTAATGTATTTTTAAGACTTAACTGACAAAACAAAGATAAAAATAATAAGAACCAACTGATCCTGAAAGCTTGAGCGCCCCGAGTGGTCTGAAGGGGTCTCCGTTCGCTGTAAGCCGCACGCGTTACTTCTTACCTCCTTTTCTCTTCTTACACTTCTATATTGATTCTATATTGAAGTTCATATATGACGAAGTATTATAATAGTTTCCCTTATTTCCAGCTATTAAATGCTACAAAATGCTAAATATTAATATTTATAATGCTATAAAATGCTACAGCTTTGTCTTCAAAATGCTATTTTAAAAAAATTTTAAGCGTTTGATCCCTGTTTTTTGACTACCAATGTTGGACCTAATATCGTTTACGAGTATCCTAGGCACTTAGAAACAAACTTAAAGAATAAAAAGGAACAGGAGCATGAGACGGCAAACGTCATGAGATAGCAATAAGCAAATACATAGATAGTATTATCGCTATGAGAGGTCGGGACTGCCAATTCAGAAAATGTTCAAAATATTTTTCGCCCCTTTGTCATCTCTAAAAAGTATAAATATTTTAATACAGACAATGAAAGAGATTGTTGTGTCATTTGTTAAATACATGTATAACTAGTTCTTAGACATAAAAATGTTCTTCGATTATATCTGAAATCGCAATGAGTAAGTAGTTCAGTCAACTTTCCCTCCTTTTCAGGGCATGTATTTTAAAGTTTGTACTGTTGCGTAAAATTGAGTTTTAGAAGTAAATTGATGAAATTTAGTAAAATGTGTTTCCAATGTTAGTAACTTCTCAATAATACAAAGTCGGTGTAATTACTGACATCAGTAATGAGTTCTGTTAAAAGTCGTACCCTGAAAAGCAGGGAAATTTGACTTATCTACTTCTTCACTGCGCGTACAGATGGGGCTTTCGCCTTTGACCCCCCCCCCAAATGGTGTTTGCCGGGTTACAGAATGGCATTGTAGGTATACATGTTAATGTATGTATTCTAAAAGAGCTCATAATTATGTGGAGAAATACACCTTTATTTGAGAATATTGCCGCGTGTGGCAATAAGTGGCAAAGTCATTTAGACTACTACTACGTCCAATAGAATCTTTTTGACAGCTGACAATATAATCTTATTTGACTGCTTTTTTCTTACGACTCGATAGTAAGATGCCGTTGTTTACTTTGTATCGCTTCAAGTCTGCTACAGAGATTAATCCAGTGAAATGAGGCCCGGGCTTCCACTAAGCCAGATAATAGGTGTGATCAACTTTGTGACATTGCTTGCCAATCTTTGTTACGTGCATTTTGTTTTATTCATAGTGGCCTATTGAAAATCCACTATTTTCTTTCAATAGACTTTGTACTAAGTGGTTTCATAACACTTTTCAAAATGTTTGGTAAGGAGAATTTGGTAACATATGGCTGAAATATTAGTAGGGTATCCATTTCAAAATCCTTACAGGATGTCCAGACGTATCTGGACCAATTGAAACCACGAGTTGTAATTATCTCAAACAATGACGTCACCGAATATTTTGAAACTCGACACGCAAGGTTAAGAGTTACCGTTTCAGCAATTACTAATTTAAAAGGCTTCCACGGAAACTCGTATAAATGCATTTCGCAACAGGAAACAACCACCGTCCATTACACCAGATTGGTCTTGGAAACAAAGCGTCTGGTAATTAGAAGTCTTTTTGTCCCGAGCTCTATTTGTTCCCAGGCGGGCAAGTAGCTCGTGCGGGAGCGGTTTGACATACCTGTACTATAAAAGAGCTCAGGTCTAATCCGGAGGGGCAGGGACAGCGTCTTCAGGGGAAGTCCTGTTAAAGACGCCAGCAGGTGTTGTTACGGAAGCAGTGTCTGCTTTTGTCTATACAGGAATTTGTGAATAATTTTCTTCCTTAATGAACTTCGATAAAAACGACCACAGAAGACCTACCTGATAATATATTATAATCATTTTTTTGTAGCAGCCAACAACTTTAAATTAGTCCAGTTATATTTATAAATAAATATGAAATGCAGTAAAGTAAATTGTTTTTGTGTATACGGTAATAATTTTACCACGTAAACAGTAGATAAAGAATAAAATGGATTCTATGTCGCCATACGAATTAATATATTTAAAAAAATAGTTTCATTATTCCTTAAGCAGTATGTTTACTTTTTAACGCTGCACGGAAATTCAATTCATTACTATTCGTAGTTTCTTACGCCGCCATACAGATCGCCCCTCCCTCTTTGTGTTCTCGTATTCCCCCTCCAACATATTTCCACTCGCTTTGGCAGCAGGGACGCGGGGCGGGCCGGCGCAACAACTACCTGCATTGTGCTCGCGTGCGCGAACAATGAACGGACGAGATTTGCTTACCCCAAATCCGGACCAGATTTACGCGCCCTGATGTTCAAGATACGCTGATGTTCAACCCGCATCCTAATGAAAATCAGCAGCCGGCGGGAATCAATTGTGACTGTTTTACCCGCGCGTTTGTGACCACTGATACTGGTGTTTGCCCATAACGGGGTGCAAGTTGTATCTAGCATGAAGGGGCGGCCTGTACGCAAGCCCGGTGTATAATGTGGGTTTGGTGGGTAGCTATACCCTCACGAAAAATTCCGAGTGGGTTAACTCGGAATTTCGGGTGAAAGAAATATTCCATAAACGTCAAATTCCAGAAATGAACGAAATTTCTCGGAATTGCGTCGACTTAAAACGTAAATGCGATCAACTATCATGCAAGATCGGTTCAATAGTATTACCATATTACATGTTTACATCGGCATGACCGACAAAACCTATTTGCAAAAAATGTTAAATTAATTTATATTAAAAATGCAAAGGGCAGCGCTGTTTTTGCATTGCAAAAATTAACTCTGCTGAAGATACATAAAATAAATGTGACACATTATGATGATAATTTAATGATAAACATGACAATATGAAAAATTATGTTTTATAGTTTTCTCTTTGTGTACATTTTTGGAGGGGTACGATGGGGGAGGGGGGGACCCCACCAGTGTCAACTCGCACTGTCCACCAATCGCCAGCCCTATTTGTACCCCGTACGAGTTTCACCCGGCTAACGTGTGTGCTTGTGTGTGTGGAGGTCCTCAGCGCAGCGCGTCGGCCACCGACTCGACGGGCGGGCGGCTGGGGGCGGGGCCGGTGGTGGCGCCCGCGCCGCGCCGCCTGTCGCTGTCGCGCGCGCACGAGGACGAGGAGGCGGGGCGCCGCAGCAAGTCGCTGGACGGCGACGCCACCGTCGCCGGGCTGCGGCGCCGCTACTCCGGCAAGGTGAGCCAGCCATTGCTAATACCACTCGGATTGTTCAATTCCAAATTCTAGCGTTCCTATGCATTGTTTCCGTAGCATTGGATAATCCGGCAAGGTGAGCCAGCCATTGCTAATACCACTCGGATTGTTCAATTCTAAATTCTAGCGTTCCTATGCATTGTTTCCGTAGCATTGGATAATCCGGCAAGGTGAGCCAGCCATTGCTAATACCACTCGGATTGTTCAATTCCAAATTCTAGCGTTCCTATGCATTGTTTCCGTAGCATTGGATAATCCGGCAAGGTGAGCCAGCCATTGCTAATACCACTCGGATTGTTCAATTCCAAATTCTAGCGTTCCTATGCATTATTTCAGTAGCATTGGATAATCGGCCTATCAGTGCTTTGAGACGGAGATGTTCCTCTGTTGTAATTCCCCTCCTATTCATTTCAGTGCGACAAGTGCACGTTGGATGTTTTCCGTTCACAATTAACTTTAGACTTCGATGAGTTACCATTTTTAAAATTATGAAATATAACAATATTTTATTACTTTATGAATCAGTGTCATATTTACTCCTAAAATTACGTGAAAATAAATTCGCGAAACGGTATGTGTAGTTTGCGTCCTTGTCTCTGTGTATGAATAAATATTTTGATGAAATTATAATCTTTGGATTGAAAATACTGAAAAAAATACGCAAGAATACTAAAACTATTAAATCAGTTTTCATAGTTTTGTAAATATCTTCTCGGGTCTTAAATTCCCCGAGTTCTGGGTTTAGCTGGCTTCCAGGATTCCTCAATTAGCATGTAGAAAATAGTCTTGACAATTCTTTAGGTTGAAAAATTTCAGGAACTTTGGAACTTTGACAATGATTTTGGGAGAAGGAATATCTTATTTTTCTAAGTAGATATTTATATATTAGTTAGACATATCGCTTCTAGAGTGACTGCTTTTCATTTCACCTAGATTATTCAGTAAATTAACGGGTTTATTTGCTTGGTTTGGAATATCAATACGCATTTGTAGGCCAACAGAATTTGAAATGTCTCTATTCAATGACAGGTTCAGATTTACAATATGTAATCACTGTTTTCTTATTCTGTAAGAAATTCATCATTGGTGTTATACCCACACATTTTCTTGAGCCTCGTAATTCGTAGCTCCTTTCATTTACCAACCCAGTTGAATAATAACAAATATTCGTTAAAGTTAAAATGTGTATAAGGTATGAATGAGCGTTTGCCCTACTGTTTAGTGAAAACTCGTCGCTTCAACAAGACCTACACAGAGACGGTTTGTCGTCTAGTACTACCGTCGAAATAACCAAAACTTCATTTCTCTCGCATCTAGCGGAACGAGAACTCAAGAAAACATTTGCAGATTATAGTCAGTGCTTGATGTCCAATAGGAATACCGGTTGTACTAAAGCGAATAATAATAAAAATTGTTTCAAAGAACATATTATGTATTGAGCAGATTTAATATACTTTTTATTATAATTATCGTCTAAATTCTACCTACGTACATTAATAGGTTGTGTTGGTTTCTTTGATTCACACTCCACTCATTCACGAATTAATAGTATCAACATTGTGTTAATTACATTACAATTACATTTTGTTACATCGACTAAAACCATAAAAAAATGTACATGTACTTTAATTATTATGAAAATGTGAAATGGTGGCTATAAGACGAACGTTTAAGTTTCTGTCTTGTTTGTGACGGAGGAATGTAACACAAAACGCCAGCAACGCTTACTGCAGTTGTTTCATTCTCCTTATTTTCGTTTTTCAAAAATATTAAGGTCTATTTTTAACCGTTTATGCTCGTTATTCCAAAAATAAAACGGTAAATTTTAATTGTTTTTTCTTAACTTTCCCAAGGGCAATCACGAAGAAAAAGTTTTTACATAATCTAAAAAGACACAAAATTGGCCATAGAGAGTCGCATTGTATTCGGTTTATCTATATACACAAAATTGGCCATGGAGAGTCGAATACAATGCGACTCTCTATGGCCAATTTTGTGTCTTTTTCGATTATGTAAAAACTTTTTCTTCGTGATTGCACTTTAATTATTTATATCTCACAATGACTTCAAACATTAAATTACACATTTTTATCTTGAATTAGAAAATGAACATTTTTATTCCAGGGAAATACTGTCTCTATGAAATTGTAAAACATTTGTCATTTTTCTATATAATAGGTTTCTATTAAATATCATTTTTGATCTAATATTTTCTCAAAAAATTGAAATTTAAAGGGTTAAAGAGTTGATATGAATTTGTAATTTTAAATGAAAGGCATAATAAGCAGCTACAACTTTTGGTCTCGATTGGAGTAATAATTTTAATAAATATGTATTTATATAATTAAATTTGTTTAAAGAATTGGTCGCACTGACCAGGATTCGAATCTGGACCTTCTGTCTTACACAGAGTTCCTCTGACCAGAACCGACAACCAATCCTTTCCAACAGTTTCCACGAGCGCAATTATCGCTACTTGTATGTATGAACAAGGATAGGTGACAATTATATATTCGGTATTTTCATCTTACAAATAAAAAGGGTTTTTCATTATGACACTGCAAAGCGGCCAATGCATTACTGATCTGTGAAAAGTCGACTCTCAATTCAACTGATATACTAGTCTAGATTAACATGTTACATACTTGCAGTTTTTCACTACTTGTGTTTCACTATCTTCTGAGAGACCAAATTCTTAATTAAAATAATGGGCAGTTGTATAGACATCTTAGAAAACTCTCAAAACAGAAAATACAATTATTTCTAAAACATTATTTTGTTTATATCATCTTATTAATTGGAACATATTTTCAGTCTGCTCTAAAATTTTAAACACGATACCTGATGTTGGAACAAAACTCTTAACTTCTCACAAGGATCACAACGCACAGAAACTAGTTTCTTGCTCAACTGCGATACGGCGACCCCTGCAATAAACCGTCACGCTTTTCTACCGAGCAAGTACGGGAGAGAGACTTCGAAAGGAACACTACGGAAGGGAGCGAACTGTTTCCTGACCTTGCCCCTACGATGCGCCCTGGTAGGTTCGGTTCAGGTAACGACCAACAGATGGCAGTATATGCCACTCTGTGGTCAGGTAACGTGTATACGTCTCTTAAAAGCAGTTTATATTGACATGAAATAGTTTGTTATGAAATTTATTAATGTAGTGAACGGCTTGAATCTATTGAACATGTCTTTTGGCAATGCTAACTTTTTGATTAGTTTGTAGTGATTTTGGACGGGAATCCCCTCTTATTATTCAATTGAAAGCCAAAATTATTATGTCTAAAAATTTTGCAAAAGATTACATTTATTTGGATTTCTTCACATAAAGGTTCGGTAGGCAAAGAGAGGAATGATATAAAGACAAAAGAGGCTGGGAGAATTGGCACCTTCTTAACATTAATATTCGTTCGTCTGATTTAATTTGGAAGTATAAATCTATATGTCATGAAGAACATACGTTGAAATTAATATCTTTGGGTAAAATTAGAGGGAAACATTACTTCAACTTTTTTTTAATTGCAAGAATCCTAGGTTTTACGTCTTTGATATTCCATGCAAAGCCGTTGTCACTATTAATCGTATTAGAAGCAACCATACGTCTCTTAACAGCAGTTTATTAGACATCAAATTGTTAGTAGTGAAATTTGTGAATGTGGTGAAGAATCTATTGAGAATATCTTTGAGAATGCATTTTTTTGATAATGAAAGGGAAATAAATGTTATTCACATTTCTCAAATTTAGTAAGTATGACCGTATTATATTTGTTCATTGCTATCAGTTTTAAACAAAACTATTATCCGAATTATTACATATTTTATGTTAAAGATTAACAAAAAAAATAACTTCGTGTCATTGTTACTTACATTATATATGTAAGCATTTTATGTTTGTTTTTTCATATTCTTATTTATAATTCTTCATTCATATTCATATTCATATTCATAATTCTTATTTATACATATTTCTTATTCATAATGTAATTTATTGTTTTCTTATTTTTACTATCGTCATGTTTAAAACAAAGTATTTTATCAATGCTTTTTGGCTCTGTAAACATGTTTTAATGCAAATAAAAATACTCTATACTAATGATTCAGGTACCGCGCATATCCCAGTCCTTTCAAATGTTTTTATTCTGAAATATCGCTTCTTCCATTTAATTTGATACATTTTTAAATTTCAAAAACACGATGTGTGTGAACTTGAAAAACTGCCATAATTATAATGATGTTTAATACTAATTATTATTAATAATTATAATGATTATGTGCCACGTTTTGGTGGTTTAAACGAAAATAAATAAAATAGAAAAATAGAAGTCAGAGGTTCGTTTTGTCGTTATTGGTATAGATGAGTTTAGAGGTCTTCTATGAGGGCTTTAATGCGATTTCAATCTACTATGCACGGTTTTAAGTTTGGTGATCTCAGTGTAATGTTAGATAGTTTAAGTAAACGACGTAATCTTTCTTAATTTTCGTGGAATTTAACAACTGATTTGTATTGTGCAATACCGCTGATGTTGCGCAATTAAACGACAGAGTCCTCAAATGTAGCGAACATATCCTACGGCTCCGAAGATCCTGCAAAAGCTCTGCAGAACGGGAGCGCGCCCGCCGCGTCCAGTCATCCCCCTATCTCCATTGGGCGTTCCGGAGTATTTGCTGAGCGGCCTCAGACACGCAGATACAACTTCGCCCTCTCCTCCCATCGCGATAACGCGCTCCGGGCCCGAAATACTCTCTATTTCGAGCGCATTATTCAGCGATGGTACGCGCGGCGTTGCAGGCGGCGAACGGCGGCAGCGGCGGCGGCGGCGGCGGCGGCGGCGCGGCGGCCGACGCCGAGGCGTGCGGCGTCGAGTGGGCGGAGAGCAAGCTGAAGGCGCACAAGACGCCCTGGGGCAAGGTCAAGGACATCATCCAGACGCGCAAGGACAGCCTGAAGAAGCGCCACCACCACCACCACCGCAAGTGGGACGGCGGTGGCGGCGGCGGCGCGGCGAGCAGCGACCGCGAGGAGGACGGGTGCACGCCGCCGCCCGACGGCGCGTCCTCCGACGACGCGCCCGCCGCCCCCGCCCCCGCCGCCGCCCCCGCCGCCGCCGGCCTCCCCGCGCACGGAGCGCACGACGCAGCCACGGTGAGCAGCGCGGCGCCGCAGCGGGCGCGGGCGAATCGGCGGTGCACGCGCCGAGACGGCACGAGGGGGCCGGGTTCTTCACGCGCCACCACTTAAAGATGTCTGCATGTGACGTAGTGAATGTCTCGTAGGAATTCCCACATTAGAGAGTTTTTGTGTAGTATGAAGCGCGTTAATATGCGCTTTTAACCTACCGCATGCGCGAAGTCGCACGTTACGCCAAGCTGATAGAGGAAAACGCTATTTCACTAGAATTTGCGGGTGTAATCATGTGTCTCAGACTAAACAAATCAGATAAAATACGGAATTTCTTCCAACTGCGGCAGTCTCTGTTACTAACTCAATGTTCCCATTATGTAGCATCGTGTTCGTAACACTAACATGTATATGGAATCATCATCATCATCATCATCATCATCATCATCATAATAATAATAATAATAATGCAATTATTATATATTATAATTTTTATACGTAGAGTCTAAATATTATTTTTGGTGGGCATCCCTAGTTGAACAAAATTTGTTCAACTGTTTTGCATGTAATGCAAAACAAGGGGATGTGACATCATTGGAATTTAGCGCACTATCTGCTGTCATAGATCAGAACTACTATTACCATTTGGAACAAAATCAACACTCTTTTTACCGCTACTGACCACGTGGTTCCTCATACCATTTCTTCGTTACGCTAACCTTATCTCTAATGTATTCAGTTATTGGGAAGTACATGGATGCAAAAGGTCGATTTGAAATATTTTGCAGTGTTATAAGTACACAGTGTTTGTTTTTCATTATTTTTCATATTAACGGTTATTTGGTAACACATAAAAAATCCTCTAAATGTTTTTAAAACTCAAATTTCTGGCAAATGGTTAAAAACTGCTTCTTATAATAAAAATATATTTATATATGGACAAGTTATATTTAATAGCTCGAAATATCCATTTTTAAATTTTTCGGAAGAAAACTTCTTTTTTTCATTTTTAACCTACTTGCCAACTACCAACATGTAAGCAAACTATCAAAAAGGTTGTCAGATGTCCTCATTGGTGGTGGTCCTTTTGCTTTTTTGATGCTCATCCTTTTGGTGAGCATTGTATGTTGTTCGTCATTAAATTAATTTAGTTAAAATGAATTTTTATTCTTAACAATCAAATAATAATATAATGGCTTTGCGTTTTTTCGTTCTGTTTATATATTACATATTTTTCTTAATTGCAAGTTTTCTCAAAAGTCGAAAAATATATTTTAATTTCCCTTTAATTATAAATATATGTAAATAAGTATTAGAGCTACGCAACTTTTTAGCAATAGGCAAAGGTGTAAAGTTTGGGGGAGTTAACAACTTCTAAATGAGAGCAAATATTTACAATTTCATTGCGTGAATTAACGAACTTCTTGAAGGAATCTTTACGACGAATTTCAACTGAAATCCACCTAGGGCTAGGATCGTCTTCCGGCATCTAACAGAAATGTATCATGTCATGTGGTCCCTGTCTCCCGCTCATCTTGCAGAATAATTCATCCACTTTGAAGAATCCCCCAGATGATAAAGAAAGAATCTAGTGTAGTAAATTAATCTTCAGGATTCCAGTTGTTAAAATAATCCTTCTAACGCAATAAATTAATGTGTTAATGGTGTCTTTATTTTAAGAATATTTAATAGCGTTAGCTTTCAAACTGAATTCTACAAGACTACAATTCTAAATTCTACAACAATTATACAGATACGTTCATAAGCGTCTCGTATGCTGTGGAAGGAAATGTTTACTTCAACACTTAATGCTTTATTGCGAGTTCTCACGATATTTTCTCAGAGATTACTTTATACATATTTCTAAGCGTGGTAATGGTTTCACAAAAAACGTATTAACAGTTCCATGAAACAGCAGTTAGAAGGTAACGGCTCTGGCGATCGGGTATGTGGAGGAGCAGCGGGATATTTGTAGATGCGCTGATTGCCTCTTTTGCTGCACTTGTCGCACCCAAGCGGTGACGCGCAGCCCCGCAGAAGCCCACGTTCTCTTTGAGGATGCAGTGAGTGCGAACGGCTGAACGCCACCTGCGGAATGTAATGAGTCACTTTTGCCGCTGTATCGAACATACGAATGTGGATGGAGACAGCACGAGGACGTAGTGAGGCTGAAGTTGACGCTTAAATTGCGAAGTCTGTTGACTGAAGATAATCTCGTGTAAACGCTAGATGCGGAATTGCGAAGCGTCAGCTCATCTGTACATGTGGGGTGAAGGATGGTACATTCAGATCCTTAACATACTGAAATGCTACGTTCGTACAAGTATTACATCTGAAAATAGAAATCATATTTATTTAAAGCAATGACATTTTCAGACTATCTTACGGAAGATCTCTTACGAGAACGGATGTGCAAAATGGTGCATCGATGCCATTCATTAGGGTTCGCCGACTTTATTAATACCTGCTTTATACTTAATTTATTTCTGTGGTTTATGGCTTGCATAAGGCTCACATATAAATATATAAACGATAGAAATATATCGATATATCCTTATTAACGCTGTTTAATCTTTCTAACACCAACGTGAATGTGTTGAAAGACACATCTGCTTTCGTTTTACGAAATCTTAAATATCGAAATTAGTGTATATCGTTTTACCGATATTGAAAAGTGGCAATTCACTGAAAGTGTCTAATTATCGGATGGCATCTCTCTTCAGAAAAGTATATTAGTGCAACAGTTAATATCTGAATAAACGTGTACGAAACGAATGGAAGGAAAGTGGGTTCTCTCGTAAAACTCGTTTTCTCTTTCGAGAGATAGCTGTCGCAGTTGACAGGGACGAAAGGGTAGATGCCATAGTAGTTGCATTCGATGTAGTTCCGAATAATCTACTTATCAAGAAACCAATGAAGGAGGGGGTTGGTACACGTGCATGAATTAACGTGTTCCTTTGAAGATAGAAACAGTTCGAGTTTGACAACAGTTTTCGAATATCAACAATTACGTTAAAATTTCTCAAAAAAGGAAGTGAAAGCGGGCCGCTGATTTTTGTAATAGATATCCTAAATAATATATGTTCCAAAGAACGATTATAGGCAGATGATTGCGGGTCATGTGTAGTAATTAAATCGGAAGCATATTAATATATTTTGCAACAGCACTCAAACACTTGCGATATTGGGGCGAAATAATTCAAATGAAAATTAGAATATCGTAAAGTGAAGCAATATATTCTCGGTCGGGATCGAAATTACTTATAGCTGATTACTATTTGGGCAACTACTTCATTCCGAAAATATTGAGTAAAGAACTTGATATTCTCTTGGGTAGTAAGTTGGGATAAAAAAAAATCAAGTAATGAGACGGATATGGAAGCTGTTTATTTTCGTAATGCCAACTTTAAAGAACCACTAAAGAATCGGCTCCTTGCCCATTCTATTGAGGAATACGGTGTGACTTGGTGCGATCCATGAAGAATTACACACTTACCAAATATGGAAAGTATTCAAAAGAAAGCCGTCAAGTTCACATTGCGCAAAGTCACATTAACACAGTAATAGAAATCGCCTAAAACACGAATGAAATCGAGGCTTTGCGATTTGACGTATAATCGTACGTTGGCCAAGCGCCTGGAAAGGAAATTCATAAAATGTTAGAGATATTAAATATTTTGGTAGAGGTAACCGTATTCACAAAACGGTAAGAACAGATAATGAAAAATATGCATTTACCAATAGAATTTAAAGAGATTGTTACTGTTTGTCAGCAGTAATTTTCAAAATTATTCCTCGCAATGATCTTAATGATAGAAACCTTGTGGAATTAGTTTACTGTACCAATTGATTAACCAACTTATGAATTTTCCATTGAGCAAGTTAAAACTTTATCTCTTTAGTGGTGTGTTGAAACCTAGGACAGTGCAGAGCAGGGTAGTGCTGTGTATCGCCGTACGGTGTACTGCTGCCTTGTGTGCAATGCTAACCGTTTTATTACATTATTGAAGTCTAAATAAATCCAGGTTCTTGGAGACAGGGGATACCTGAGTTGGGGTGAGCACATGTATAACGTTCAGAAAGCTGTTCAAGGCAATTTATCCAAGAATGTTGTATATGTGACGCTATAATTATTTTAAAAATAATAATGTTTTTGGTTATTAATAATCTTTTCAAAAAGGAAGATAGCATGCATGAGTTTTTGGTCTCTGATTGACTCGTGTACCTTTACTGGGCTACCATGGACAAAAGAGAGAATAGGACAATTCAAAATCGACCAGTAGTGATCCGTTTAGATACTGAATGCGCAGTTAGTTCCGGCGCGAGTCATTTGTTTCCGTATCGGGGCACCTGACGAGCGAGAGCATTGCCACAATCCCATGAAGTGTTTAGAGAGGCTTTTGCACGCCAAAAAAGGAGCATGTAGTACGCGGTATGAAGCCACTTTTGGACCTCTGCGCATACGCGATCTTCAACACCGCGTTAGAAAACGCTGGCGGAACACGCCATCTACCAGAATGGGTCAGTGCGATCAACTGACACGAATCCAGCCACATGATCACGAGGTATGAAATTTGTTCCGGTTCAGTGAAATCTGTTGAATCTGTGACGACAGTGTGAGCTGCCAACACCGAATTCCCTTCTTTTAAAATAACACTGATAGCACTTTGCGTTATAAATAAGTGTACGGGTATACAATGTTCATTATATAATTCTGTGGTTTGCTGGAGAAGAGCCAATGTCAATATTCAAAGTTTTACACAATCGAAATGACAAACCAATGGAAGTCCACGGTAAATAAATTTGAAATTAGGAGATAGGATCGACATTTGATTTTGGCCTTTCTTGCACTGAAAGAAAGGGCGACAAATAACACATTGGCTATGAAAATCACAAAAACTTAACAGAAAATCACTAAAAAAAAGGACATTGGCCCTTTTTCCATCAAGCGACAGAATTGTACATGCATATCAATGGATGTTGGATATCTCTAATCGAACGCATGCGAATCATGAGCAAGTGACATTATGCGAATGTATCCTTGAGTGCCGTCACAATTTGCAACTACTTGCATTTAGAGCGATAAGTCGTTCTTCTCTCTCACGTGATTGCCCGATTGCATTTTACGCTGCTGTCTGGCGCGGCGTCGCGTGTTGTGCGCAGGCGCGGCGCGCGTGCGACGCTTGCGGCGGCGACGGCGGCAGCAGCGGGAGCCCCGCCAGCCGGCGGCAGACGGCGCCCGCCTCCTCCTCCCCGGCGACGCTGGCGCCCGCCGACGCCTCCGCCAAGGCGTCGCGGCGCCTCACGCCCATGCTCACCCTGACCCTGCCCTCGAGCGAGGACATGCGCGTGCTGGCCGGCGACGCGGGCGCGAGCCCCAGCCCCGGCGCGGGGGCGGCGGGGACGGGGCCCGGCAGCACGTGCAGCAGCGCCAGCCCCCCGCCCGCGCCCCCGGCCCTCGCCCTCGCGCTGGCGCCCGCGCCCTCCCCGTGCCCCAGCCCCGGCAGCGGCCGCCCGCCGCCCAGCCCGCAGACGGAGGAGCGCATGCACAAGACCTCCACGGCCTCCGTGCCCGGCCTCGCGCCCGGCAGCAGCGACGACGCCCTCTGCGGACGGCAGGTGAGACACAGACACACATTCCTATACACACTCACACTTATACTCACTCGCACGCACCCATTCACACTCGTACTCACTCACATTCACTCACTCACATTCACTCACTCACATTCACTCACTCACATTCACTCACTCACATTCACTCACTCACATTCACTCACTCACATTCACTCACTCTCATTCACTCACTCTCATTCACTCACTCACATTCACTCACTCACATTCACTCACTCACATTCACTCACTCACATTCACTCACTCACATTCACTCACTCACATTCACTCACTCACATTCACTCACTCGTACTCACTCACTCGTACTCACTCACATTCACTCACTCGCACTCACTCACGCTCATATTCACTCACTCGAACTCACTCTCTCATACTCACTCACACTCGTACTCACTCACTCACTTTCACTCACTCACTCACACTCACTCACATTCACTCCCACTCACACTTACTCCCACTCAGTACGCTCACACTCACAATCACACTCACTCCCAGCCATACTCACTCGCACTCACTCATTCACACTCGTACTCACTCACATTCACTCACACACATTAACTCACTCACACACATTAACTCACTCACTCACACACATTAACTCACTCACTCACTCACACACATTAACTCACTCACTCACTCACACACATTAACTCACTCACTCACTCACACTCACTCACTCACACTCACTCACTCACTCACTCATATTCACAGTCACAGTCACACTCATTCATTCACACTCACTACGCTCACATTCGCAATCACACTCACTCAGTCCCACTCATACTCACTCGCACTCAATCATTCACACTCGTATTCACTCATCACTCACCCTCAAAAAAGAATGCATCAGTATCCCAAAGCAGGCATGTCCCTTTGCGCTTTCTGTTGCTGAGGTCGCTATCCAACCCCCAAATCGTCCAGCTCCTGACTCTCAATCCATTTGGAGCGTGACCTACTGAATTTAATTCGTGGCACTCTGTTTAGTCTGAATTACTTCTCGCTCTACTAGAGCGTTAACATTCATTATAGCTTAATATTTTCATTGATTGATTGAGTGTCTCTTAATTATATCGACAGCAAAAAAATCAGATACACTCTCTTCGTTAATTTGTTCACAATCCCCAGTAAACATCAACCAAACTTGTTGAAATTACAAAATATGTTAAATATGTAATTTGCAAGTGTCTCTTAATTATATCGACAGCAAAAAAATCAGATACACTCTCTTCGTTAATTGAGGAAGTGTTTTCATTAGGTTTTCCCTTGAGTATTTTCCTTTTCGAAAAAATTAGGATGATTTCCTGGTTCCGCGCGCGCAACTGAAACACCGTGGTGCACGGCGCCACGCGCTGGGGTGGGGAGCACAAGGAATGGGCGAAGGCGCCAGCGAAGAGTCTCGGCGCAATTTTCGACGGGAAACCGATTACATCACGCTTACTCAAATAACAATACATTTATATATTGTTTGTTGAAATAATTAAGGGACATCTATATTAGTAAAAATTCAACAAAGATAACTGAACCAGGATCAGCTCTCAAGGGAAGTTTTCACCACGAACGAGAGCAAAGAGAAAATTGCGAATCACTTTGATATTTATTGATGAGTTCCAAACTCGTTCCTGAGCATGTGAGAGCGGAGGATAAAACTTAATCGTATATGCTCTCCTCTTTCCTGTGCAGGTGATCAGTGTTGGTTTGCCTGCCGTTGTTTGTAAGAATGTAGAATCATCATGAAGGAGTGAATGACGGACATAGATCAACGATTACAAACGGGATGTCCGAATAAGATACGCGGTAGTGATGAAAGTCAACCATGTCACAAGCACATGGTGAAAACGCCCCTGCCTTATACAGCATTAGTAACCGCAACCTTCGGCTCCACAAACTGGACTCCGCTCCCACCTCATACGCCACCCAGTCCGCGCAATTCAGTTCCAAATCGTTCATATCCATATGCTGTCAAAGCGTGAGTAAAATGTGAATATATTTATTTCGTGATCCAATTTTCACGGTCACTTAATTTGTCCTGTTATTTTATCATTATGAAATAATTACAAAATAATGTATTTTTTTTTTCCAAAAAGGAATAACGTTTAATATTCTTATTTGAAATAGGTTTTCCTTTTTTAAATGTTGGTATTCCTCCGGAGGGTAGAAACAGAAGCGTCTCTGTTCTAAGTTTACTGTATCCTCATCTCTCAACACAGCAGTGGTCATTTGACCCGATCGTAAAGTTTTTGTGTTTTCTGGCTCTGCGTTGACTTCGCGGAGCGTCGCAACAGCATTCGAATTACCACACCGGCCAAATACACCCGAGAGCGCTGATAAACATTGACGTTGGACTTTACGATTTCTTGTTCTTGAGACTTGAGACTGCCCGTGAATCAGTCTTTATATATCCGCTCTTTCACAATCATATGGAAGAATCTCGGTCCCCTGTTTGTCCCCATATTCATCTTCAGTTTCGGAGAAGAAAGGGATTCCAGGATTCCGTCAACTGCTTTGCAGTGAATGAGAAATTGGCCGCCATCCAGCCGTCTCCTAATGCTGAGCATACTTTGAACTATACCACTTGCTTCTCTTGGCAGCAGGCGTGAAGTTTCCTCAGTTTGATGAAGAATGACGCGGCGATGTGATTTACCTTTGTGCATCAGTAGCATTGACAGTATCGTCATTGAATCGTAAGGATATATAGTATAAAAATGCTTCATTACCTCTAATATCTGTGCTTGAAATTAGATGTTGCCGGTCTTTTTGTTTCGATTTTCCTAAATGTATTGTCTGTTCCGAGTCATGACTCAACTACAACAACATTCTTTATACTTCTCTAGACAACTTTTCAGCACGCAAAGCACATTCATTTATGCCTTTCTTTCAAATGAGATGATACTGAGGTTAATGATCTAACTCGAGCTTAATTCACTACGTTATCACAGAAGGTAGCAACTTTTATAAGCTGTATAGGAATAAATCCTGTAGCCATAAATTATGTTTGTAGTCAAAAGTTTTTATGGTATGAGAAAACAAGGGTAATTTTTGGTAGTTACGTTGCTGTGGGTACAATACATGATTCTTTCTTCTGTCAATACAGTATAATTCAATCATTAGATCAAGATACGTGATTACAATAAAAACTGGCATTGTCTTAATTTCAGTTTTATTTCGAAACCAATTGGTTATTTGACCTTCTCGTCATTTCTCAATGATTTACATCACCTATAATTGATTCCTTTAGTGGTTTTGTAGCTGAAAAGTTTGATTGCATAGAAAATATTCTCTTCTTTTCATGTTGTGCAAAAGTATGTGTAAATCCTTTACGCCGCAATCGAACCTTCTATAGCTTTTTCCGAATTGCCTTTTTCTTGTTATAATAATGCAGTTCTTATTTTCATGCAAGGAAACGGCAGTTGGACTTTCATCTCGTAGAAGAACTTTAAACATCATCACTAGTGTCATTTCACTAAAATGAGAACACTACAAATGGAGAGCACAGATAAAAGTTGACATTAAGTGCTGACAAAATTTGACGTAGCTTTGAATAAAATTACATAAAGAATTCGTGTAATAATAAAAATGACGATCCGGATAGCGGAGATCGTTAAGACAGTAGTACCGTGGCGATCTCTGATGGAAGGATTTGGGTTTGAGTCCCGTTTCGGGCATGGTATGTTTGCGTCTGTATGCTGGTGCTTGTCCCTTCACCTTTCATCATCATCATCATCATCATCATCATCATCTTGTACTTCCGTCAGGGCGAACAACCTGGGGGTGTAGAAATGGATTCGGCATAAAAGTGCTGATTCTCCCCAAAAAGGTTACGTGCACCTGTCCCCAGGAGAATATAGCTGGGCCTCGATGGGTACAAGTGACGTATTCGCGTGGTTCTAGAATGGCCAATTCGCGACCAAAAATAAGTAATAATAATAAATAATAATAATAATAATAATAATAATAATAATAATAACAATTGTTTGAAAATGTATTCCTACGTTGAATACTGTGTTTGTAGTCTGTCATTGATTCTTGACCAGTTTATTACTTTTTTGTTTTTAGACAGTTGGAATGCTGGTCACTTGTTTTTGAATATTATATGGTGGAGAGAGGACAGACTCGTTGAAGAGAGAACGGATCCTATACGTTTCCCCAATTTCCACTGCCTTTTTTCGCTTCAAATTCACTCCGCTCAGCATGTGCGCCCGTGTAATAACCATTGGCGCGCGCCGCGCCCTCTGTCCTCAGGCGTCGACGCCGTCCCCGCGCCCCACGTCCAGCAGCGCCGGGACGTCTCCGCCGGCGCCGCGGCGCGCGCACTCCAAGTGGACCAAGGTGAAGAAGGCGTTCCTGACGTCGGCGCCTCCGGGGGCGGCCGCCTCCTCGCCCGCGCGCCGCTCCGCCGCCGCCGCCGCCGCCGCCTCCGCCGCCTCCTCCGCCGCCGAGGACGCGGACGCGCGCGTCTGCTGCTCCGTGCCCTCCAGCCCCAGCCGCAGCTCCAGCTTCGTCTACGATCTGGGTCAGCCCCGCGCTATTCCCGGCGCCCGCCCGGGTATTTTTGACGCGCGCGTCCGTTCCCCGCGAGCGCGCGCCCTCGCCCGCCGGGGCGGTGCGTGGTCTCTGCGACGCTGTCTGCCCGCCCCCCCCCCCCCGACCCCCCCGGCCCCGCCCGCGGAGATGAATCGGGCGCCCTGCCGGGCCGCGTGGTCCAAGGCGGCGCTTGTTGGGGCCGCAGGAGGTGACCCGGGCTAAGGATGAAGGGTTCCACAATGTGCACTTCAGGAAGCAATGTCATATTGATTTTATCACGTCTTACTTATTACTTCGCTTTCTGCTCGATCTGTCATAAATGTTTTTCCCTTCCAGAGTATATTTTATGAAAATAATCAATTTCCTTTTTGCTGTTAGACTACGTAAATTTTCTTTCTGTAATCCAAACTTGCAAGAAGGATATTGAAATGGTTTTTAGAAAGAACAAGTATCTGTATTCAAAATAAAACCACAAAATATCACGTTGTATTTAGTATTGTAAACAGTTTTGTTACTTATAATTTGTGGACAGTTTTATTAGATAACTGTTTTAATTTATACCGTTACATTACATTGGCGTTGGAATTCATACGTTCGCAGCCATGTCTGAAAACAGTAATTTGGATACTAGAAATGCATGTTGATAGGCAAGCAGTGTAATTATTACCAGTTTTGTAGTCGTTAAAGTTTAAGATATGAAATTTGTTTCGAGTTGGTAATTGTATCTGCTTCTCCAAAACATTTCATTGCATCAGTTTATCAATTGGAACTCTAACTTCATTTTTTCAAATTTTCTTTAGAGAATTATATTTTAGCAATTAAGATAGTTAATTAGATAATTAATTAATATTATTTCAGAGAATAGGAAGACTGAAAATTCTAAGACAAATTATTACCGAATATTTTTTATGAAAGTATTGGGTTACATTCCAATCAAATAATTTTCTGATTGTTATCGAGCAAATGTTCTATTGAGCTTTCTTAGCTTACCAGTTTCCGTAGGTCCGCTGAGTAGATTTATCTTTAAGGTGAGGAGTCCCAAATAATTTTATGACAATGCTTGTATAACTCAATTTATATTTCCTCTTTAAACAAATTTGCAACAGGAATAGGTTGTTCCCAACATCAAGCTAAAGTTGAAATCCAAATTACATTATATTTTTTGATTTAAAAATAACATGATTTTTTAAAATAAGTCAAAAGGAAATATATGATGTATATAAATGGGCCCATAAAATGTTTTGTCAAGTATTAGGAAAAAGCTGTATCAAACAATCTCCATAGTCACAATACATATCAACAGTACACCATAGCAAGAAAATACTGTGCCATAGCGGAGGATTGAATGAGAAAATTAAGGTTCACTGCAGGTTACAACCCGGCACCAGTAACTTGAGCCAAGCAAAGGAAGGAATGAGGGGGAAAAGAAGTAAAGAAGAGTTAAGAAAAGAAAGTTAAGTTAAGAAAAGTAAAGAAGGGCCAATATCACGTGAAACCTAAAACCAGATACTTGTTAACAAAAAAATTAATATAAATTCTTAATCTATGTAATAAGAAATCATATGATTTAGTGAATTGGTTACTTTTAATAACAGAATTTACGGAATCATTAATCTTTATCTGTAAGGTTTCTGATATCAAACGCTGAAATCTACGAATTTAAACATCAAGTATTTAAAATTATTTGGAACTCCTCATTTCAAGATAAATATTCGTTAAAGATATGCTGATTTATACTATTTATCAAGAAAATTCGCTGAGTAGATTCAGTACACATTTAAAGTACATAGTAAAGTGACTTTGGAGATTCGAGACATAATAATAATTGCATGATAACTTTCCTGCCAATTACACCACGTCATGATACGCCTTCGTCTATGAAAACACGATTACTACTTTACGAGTCTTTTTGGATTCCTATTAAAAACGAAAAATTACGTATTATACTGTTTAATATAAAAAAGATCATGAATAAACTATTCTAAGAATTACACTGAGAAGTAAGCCAGTTTAAATCGGTGTAAGAAAAAATTTTACTTCGTCTTAAACCATGAAAGTGAATGGCGCAGTGGAGGTTTCATCACGTCATTGCCATATTCTCCATCACTTTAGATTCGTTTATCAACCTCTTCTTTTTTTAATTCTCCCACTTTCATTTTACTGTCATCGCCGTATTTAGTTTGTTTTCTCAGTTGCTTCGAAGCATCATGGAGGCAGCACCAAACTAAGTTTGTACCGCAAGCATGCGCGAGAGCGGCGAAAGCTTCTATGAAGTTTCTCAGATCGCTGCATGGCAAGATTTCTCTGCCTCTGCAAGAACCCTCGTGATGATAACATAGACCAAAGAGTAGCGAGAAAGAAAGTCGACTGCGCGAAAAGAAGTGAGTGATGTGTGAATCACGCATATACACATGTGAAGGTTGCATGACGTAACGAATAACCGTGGTTCTTGAATAATAGATGCGAAAGAGATATAATGAGAATGTTGATCTTGTGATAATTATTGCGACGTTAAACATCGTGCTTGCACGTAATTACGTAAATTATTTTTCAGGAATAATTAAAGTTAAAAATGCATTTCCGACATTACATCAACATGAATATTCAATAATTACGAATCGCCGAGCTAAACCATACCTAGTTATTTAAAATATATTTTCAAAAAGTTATAATCATAAAGCAAAAAATTTAAAACTTGAAAAAACTGTTCTCCAAAAGACAGAATTTTTGTATGTAGTCGTTTTGTAATGTAACTATTTGTAACCGAAATGTAACCATTTCTATGTCGTCCTCTCATTAAAAACACGACTATTTTCCTCATTTTTTATATACCACAAGTGGTAATGAAAAATTTGAGAACATTATAAGTATGTCGCCAACCATTGTTCACCAACTCAGGAAAATCGTATGTTCTAAAACTTCTCGTATAAATGGAGAGTTGATAACTCGTATCTAGTACGAGCTTCATATCGTTCCATTTTCGTTATGCCCGACAATCCATGACCATTTTTTAAGTTGCAACCAACATTTGTTTTTCTTTACTTACGTAGTATGAGAGAAAGTATTGTATTGATGAACAGAAAACGACAGAAATGTCGCATTGTAGGGCACTAATACAGAAAAAATAGATAAATCTTATTCCAATACGTATTAAATTATTTCCTCTAACACGTTGTGGTGTTACAATTTACGTTTAGTGGGTCCACATTCAGAAAAATTGGTTTAGCGGAAAAACATCCGTTCATCCGTTTGTCCGTCCGTCTGGCCATCTGTCTGTCCGTCAACAACGCTAACAGCTAAACCGTAACCATTTTTAACAAAAAATAATATTATCCCATTGCTCTGATGCCATTGCTCGGCGGCCCCTTTAATTTGAAACGGATATTTTGATTTTCGGTTAACGTTCCGTAAACTTTTACATTTTCAAATTTTGTCAATAATGGCTCCAAATTTTTGTTTAACTTTTTTCTCAGAACAAAACTCGCATATAAAAAAGGCGCAGTCTCATTTGCGTTAAATTTACTGGATTTTCATAAATTTCAAAATTTGAAAATTTTACGGGGTCTTCCTGCAATTATGCAATGTTTCAAGGCAGATATTTGTTAGTAATGAAATGTGTTCTGCAAAATTGGATCTTTCTGCAAATACGAGTAATTTCGCCTAATTTTTGCAGTTTTGTAATTGCAAATTGGAAGTTCCCGCACTTGTTTTGGTAGAATTTTTGAGAATTTGTCAGGTAGCAGTACCCCAATGTCAGCGTCTCCCCAGTTTGAAATTTTCAGAATAACTTTTAATTTTTGGGTGGTATTTCTGGGTGGTTTTGTATTTTTGTGATTGTTTGGGATCGTTGAATTTGTGTTGATCGTTCAATTTGTGTTTATGTATGAGACTGATGGAGAGAAACACTGGAATTATAAGGTAACGTAAAAAATATCTATCAATATTAGTTTCTTATTTATCTATGAATGTAAATTCGGTTTATAGTTGGTGTATAATTGTACTCAAAAGGGTTAGTTTTAAAACTGATTCGTCATAAGTCTCCTAAAATAGATATGTATCTTATTTTGTGACTAACAAATGCGACCCATTTTGAAAGTAAAATTATTTCTTATTTCGTTTAAGTGAGTTACAATTCTATGGAATATCTTTCAATAAACTTTCTTAGTCTGCGGTTTGCATTAATAAGTTTCTTTCTTTCTCCATCGATTGCGTTCTATTACAATTTAAACTCTGAGTTTGCAGTAGACAGCTCCAAGAAAATAGAATTTACATTTCATATAGACGTTGCAATAGTGAGTTATATGTAACTTTTCTTTAACAAAAACAAAATAATTCGTGATTTCTAAATATTAGGTGCTGGTGATTATATTTTTCGGATTGACCGAATTGAAAAGAATGACAATTTGTCAGGCGTTTCGGTAAGCCATCACTTTGTATTATTTTTTTCTATCAAATCATTTGCATTATCACAGAAGTACTTTGAAATAAGTGCAGACCTGGAATAATATCTTACGGGGCTCTAATCAGAACCAAACTACGGGATTCCCTAATAACAGTGAAAGAAAACACAGAAATTATCATAAAAATAAAACTATTGCCACAATTCAAAAACAATAGATTCATATACTAAATGTATTTTAAAATCTACATTATTATCAGCAATTAAGAAGTTGTTTTGGTTAAAATAGTCATTTAAAATTATAATTTTTTGCGTTAACTAAATCGTAAACAATTGTTATATGCATTTAGGGCCCATTATACCAATATTTACTACCAACTAAGTTTGTTAAAACATTTATTCGGCGATTCGAAGCGCGTGCTTATTGTGTGTGTGTGTGTGTGTGTGTGTGTGTGAGAGAGAGAGTTGAGTGGCAGCGGAGTGCATGGGCGTTGCAGACGGCGACGAGGCGGACAGCGGGCTGGAGGGCGAGGACGCGGCGGAGGGGTCGGCGTCGGTGCAGGCGGAGATCCGGCGCCACTACGAGGAGCTGCAGCAGCGCCTCTCCCTCGAGTTCCACCGCAAGCTGGCGGAGTGGGAGCGCATGAAGGCCAGCGCCGGCCCGCCCTGCGCGCCGCCGCAGGTGCGTCTCCGCCCACCGCCCACGGCTCTTACGGGAAGAGAGAGACAGACAGACAGACACACAGAGAGAGACAAGGAGAGAGACAAGGAGAGAGACAAAACAGACAGAGAGAGACAAAACAGACAGACAGACAGACAGACAGAGAGAGAGACAAAACAGACAGACAGACAAAACAGACAGACAGAGAGACACAGACAGACAGAGAGAGAGAGACACAGACAGACAGAGAGAGAGACACAGACAGACAGAGAGAGACACAGACAGACAGAGAGAGACACAGACAGACAGAGAGAGACACAGACAGACAGAGAGAGACACAGACAGAGAGAGAGACACAGACAGAGAGAGAGACACAGACAGAGAGAGAGACACAGACAGACAGAGAGAGACAGACAGAGAGAGAGACACAGACAGACAGAGAGACACAGACAGACAGAGAGAGAGACACAGACAGACAGAGAGAGACACACACAGACAGACAGAGACACACACAGACAGACAGAGACACAAACAGACAGACAGAGACACAAACAGACAGACAGAGACACAAACAGACAGACAGAGACACAAACAGACAGACAGAGACACAAACAGACAGACAGAGACACAAACAGACAGACGGACAGACAGACGGACAGACAGAGACACAGACAGAGACACAGACAGAGGCACAGACAGACAGAAAGAGACACACAAAGAGACAGTAGACAGACAGAGATTGTTTTAAGACATTACTAGATTCAGTTAATAAAATGAATGTCGAAAAGTTATTCCAAATTCTGCAATTATATTTACCGAAGTATTCCAGTAATAGCAAAAAATTGAGAATACTACAAAGCAATAATATTTAATTCAATAAAGAAATGTTTCAATTTTAGGATTACGTGCAGGCACGTTAGAATCGTTTTTATTTTGGGAGGAGGGACACGGTTCGATAATATTGTATTTGTTACTTATAAACATTAAGCATTTGTGAAACACATTTAAAAATACACAATTTTTAAATATACAAATTTTTATAAATATGTGCACATTAATCAAAATTTATAAATATAATTTCTAATATTTTTTTTCGTTTTAATCTTCCAGAAATATAAACTTTAGGTTTAAGATTTTTTACTCGCAAATTATGACTGGTCTTGTGCAATAAATCTTTAACTGAATGAAAATAAATGAAATAAAGTAATGCTTTAAATTTTTCGAGAGGTTTATTAGATAATTGAAACCAAAAGTGAGAAAGCGTAAGCGATCGAAGAGACAGGTCAGCAGCGAAGCGCTTGCTCGTGTGCTCGCAGAGTCAGTCCGCGTCGAACGTGTCGTCGGGCGCCGGGGGCGGCGCCGGGGCCGGCGTGGGCTCGGACGACGTCTTCCTGCAGCACACGGACAAGGGCTTCCGGCGCAAGATGGAGGAGTGGGAGCGCATGCGAGGGCTGCACCAGCAGGGCCAGCCGGCGCCGCCCGGGGGCGCGGGCGGGGGCGGGGGCGGGGGGGGGCGGGGGCCGGCCGAGGGAGCGCGACTCCCGGGACGCGCCGCCCGCCCTCGACGAGGACCACCTCAGCCCCGACTTCCGCAAGAAGCTGCACGAGTGGGAGCGCATGAAGCGCGGCGGCGCGATCGCCCCGCCCCCGCCGCCGCCCCTGCCGCCGCCGCCCCCGCAGCCGCAGGTACGGCCTTGGCGCGTGCATTTGGCGGGCTACTGCTCGCCCAATCTCCTGCAGCTGATGTGTTCGACGAATGTTTGATCCCTTTGATGTGTTCAAAAGACAGACATGCGGCGTGTAGAGCGAGCACCAAATGTTCGTTATTCGGCGAATAGTAAGCAACTTCTCCAGACTACTTGTGATTCGGCGAGCGGTTGCTCTCTACTCGCCGAATAACAAATGTGTGGAGCCGACGTAACGGCCGACTCCATCAGACGAATTCGTTGCGGTTTTTTTTCTTGATTATCCAGCACACTCTCCCAGGGCTAATTGCTGTAGTTTAATGATCTAATTGCTGTAGTTTAGGCTTCTGAGCTTGCCTTGCTGAATATTGTATAAGTTGTGAGCTTGAGTATAAAGGGCTTTAAATAGGTGTTCAATTCGTTTTGTTGATTTTTTTTCTCTTGTTGTGAAGTCGACCTTCAATGTTGATACCCGATTAAAGCCTCACACTCCTCTTTAAACTAGTAGTACTTTAAAGTAACGAGCTGGAAGGAGAGGGGAACATTGTCGTCCAATCGGGAACTCCAATACCAAAACTATAAGTAGTAACGAAGCTCCCGATTGGATGACGGTGTCCCCCAATCCGTTCAGCTCGTTGCCTTAAAGTGCCACTATGTTTAAATCGGAGAATACCTGCGACAAAGTATCGAATATTTGACACGGCACCACATCAGTGGATCTGTCTACAAGATTATTCCATTTTGTTCGGGGTCATCTTCTTGCACGAGGTCACAACCGCTGCCAGTAGAGTCGCTTGGGGTGAAAAAGCACATCAGGCGGGTATAGCAGTTGCTAATTGCAAATGTCGTATCATGACTTACCTTGAGCTTGCACTCCTTTCTAGTACTGTTATAAATTATTTTTTTTGTAGTTCGTGAAATTTTGTAATTAAATTCCGGTATAAATTTTCAGAATATATCGGGTTTATTAAAATGCAGATTCTTTGAATGCTTTTGAAAATTTCCTTGGGCGAGTATGAATTATTTATTTTATGTTGATTGTCTTTTTATATGTAATTTCAGTTATATACATTAAAATCCATTTTTGGGCTGTGATTACTTTCCAAATTTATGAGCCTCGTCAGAAATTTTAAAAGATGCTATTCCCACAACCACCACTTTCATATCAGTTTCCAGTTTTGAGCACTATTCATGCCAAATAAACAGGATCTTAGGGTGTAGTCACACGGTACTAGTCGGTAGTTTCAACGCGATTTGAGGCGGGCCTGATTTTGAAAAGAGGCTGGTTCAGTGCAGGTGACGTCCCATGGCAGGGACTGCGTTTCCCTAAGGACCCCTTCCCACAGCCTCACTCAGCAGCGCTTGTAAGTGACACGACTGTTAGCAAAGCATTGGTTTAAATGGAGGTCTTCGCATGCGTGGCGTAGTCGCGCTGCTGTGGCGCTCTGTGGCGGAGTCCCGTCACCAGCAGCGCAGCAGCTGGTTCGCGCTACCGCTAGGCGAACGTAGTTTTAAATGATGGTCTTCCCACTGGGCCACTCGGTCGCCCCGCAAACGCCGATATCTGCTGCTACTCGGCCGCCTGAGCCGAAAGCGGCGCCTTCCCACGTCGCGACGGCGGCGCGCTTCCGTCAAGCAGCAGAGCCCTTTCGACGCCGCCACGGCTGCAGCCACGGCCGCACCGCCGCCCGCCGTGGAAGGGGGTGGATCTGCATGGGTAGGTTTCACCGACCATCCGGCGACGTCGAACAAAGGGGCCGCAACAGGTAAAACGCAGCGACCGGCCGCACAGTGGGAAGGCTACCATTTAAAGCTGTGTTCTGCTAGCGGTGGCGCGTACGCCCTCGTCCGCTTCGCGTAGCGAGAATTCTCCGCTGCATACCGCAGCGGCGCAAGCCCGCCACACGTGGGAAGTTCCCCATTCAAACCAATGCTCTGATTCGAGCCGCGGTGCTCGAAGCGCACCGCCGTCGCGTCGTGGCCCTTAGGATATTTCCCCTGTGGCGGCCGACGGTGGGAGCGTGGGAAGTGGTGTTTCGCCCCCCGAGTGGTCCTAACGCGCGACCGCGGCGCGCTTCCTTCAAGGAGCAGAGCTCTTCCGACGCAGCCAACGCCGGAGCCACGGCCGCACCGCCGCCCGCTGTGGAAGGGGGTGGGGTCTGGAGGGGTAGGTTTCGCCGACCCTCCGGCGACGACGAACAAAGGGACCGGAGCAGGTTGAACGCTGCGGCCGCGGCGCAGTGGGAAAGCCCCCATTTAAAGCTGTGTTCTGCTAGCAGTGGCGCGTGGCCCCTCCTCCGCTTCGCGTAGCTGGAGTTCGGCGTCGGCTGCCGCAGCAGCCGCCACCCGCTGCACGTGGGAAGGCCTCCATTCAAACCAATGCTCTGCTACGCGCCGCGCTGCTGCGAAGCGCGCCGCGGTCGCGCCGTGGGAAGGGGCCCTAAACCGCGCTCTTGCCCTTTCCGCAGGGGCAGAGCGGCGAGCGGCGGCCGCGTCTGGCCGAGTGGCCGCCGTGGCGCGAGGACCGGCGCGGGCGCGCGGGGCCCGACGGCGAGCGCTCGCGCACGGCGTCCGCGGGCGGCGACGAGTCCACGCCCGCGCGCACGCCCAGCCCCGGCGCCGGCCGCAAGGGCTCTCCGGGGCGGGGCGGGGGCGGGGGCGGCAGCGGCGCGCGCAGCCCGTCGCGCGGCGCCGGGGGCGGCGGCGCGGCCGCCTCCGCCGGCCGGGAGCAGGCGCGCAGCAAGCTGCAGAAGGAGAAGGAGCTGCAGTGGCTGGAGAAGGAGCTGCAGAAGATCGAACGCGAGAAGCAGCGCTTGGAGAGGGAGCGCGAGAAGTACTTGGAGCGGGAGGCCAGGTGAGAACTTCCCCTCCTCCCCGACCGCCCCTCCCCCGGTGTCCACACCCCTCAAAAGCAAACCACTGCCCTACGAAGAATACACCCTAAAGGACTAAGTATTAGGAACGTGAACGATCGTATTAAAGAAATTACTTTTAGTTTTCCATCGCTCCTGGCAAGAAACGAGCAATTTCACACAATCATTCCAATGCTGGCAAATGATCCGTTTAAAATTCCTCTCACTTGAAACCTCGTGTAAATTCTAAAAAAAAATGCAGGATATACGTAAACATTTACATTGTTAAAGATTAAGATCGATACAATTATGTCGCTGACGTAATCTAATTCTCGACACAAAAAATCTACGGCATCTGTTTCTCGTAAAACAGTAATTTAAGAAGAAAATTGATATTCAAATGGAAGTTCGTTCAATTCAAACATAAACCAATCAGATTATGATATAATTTACGTGCGAACCTGTATTGGTGTAGACTGTTATGATGGTTCAGTGGATAATTAAAAAATGTGATATCACATTTTCTTGAAGTAAGAATTTTGAGGAACTCGTTGCAGTGCCTCTGACCGAGAGGTCCTAGGTTCGAGTTCCGACAATGGCAGGTTTTTCGACACCAGGTAGACAGCTACGTCCAATTCAGCCACTATCTGGAGAAGAATTCTAGCGGCCGGCTACTCTAATTCGTAGTTTTCCGTGTTTTTTGCGATCAACACCAAGAGAATGCCGGAGCAGGACCCTAACAAACGGCCACTGACCACGCGCCATCTTTCCTTCCTCTTCCTCGTCCGACCTTCGCCCCTTACTTACACGCACTCACCATACATGCTGGCAGACCGGTCGCGAGCGTAGGGCTTGTCCCGGGAGATACCTGGTTAGGGAAGACACCGCTAGGCGACTGTTAGGTCGACGTCGGATCTCACTATCCAGAGGGGGAAAATCATCGCCCCCCCCCCCGAGGGAACATGCACTGCACATACAGGACCTTATCAGAGCCTGGAATCTCTTACCAGTCAATCGAGGAATTTGCCAAAAAGGTGACGTGAAATGATTCATAAGGCTTAGTTGTCTTTTCTGATCTCTATATCATGCTGAAATCCCAGAAGGTTGTAGCGAATATACTGATAAAGAATTTTCATTAAGGAATTGATTCTCATTATGCACTGTTGAAATAAAGAAAGTGTCTTTGAAAACTATTTTAAATTTTCTTCAATAGTTTCTTCATAAAATTTTCTTCGGCAATGTCGCATATTGATATGCATTCTAAGAATGTTGTGTGACGCCATTAGCAGTGACAGAAACTGTCAAGAAACTTTTAGGTATATTTATTCTACACGATCTTCATAATAGGAGATTGTTGATCGTGACAGGCAAAACTGATACATGCTGTTCACCTGTCAGCTGAACTGTTTCCTTCCATCTCATTATTTAGTTGGACTGCCACTCAAACTCGTGAGTCTTGGCATCAAATTCAACATGCCTGATATGAGGAGTAGTATATTCCTTCCGGATACAATCCATTCTCTGTCAGGGAGCTGCGTTCTCGGGAAGATAGTCAATAAACAGGGTTAAGAAGTGATATATGGTCCGTATGGCGCGTTACACAGTAGGGAGATAGATTAGAAGCGCGTGTTCCGTCTAATAGAAAGGTCAGGGTGAGGAAATGCCAGAACTTCCATGTAACTTCTCTCCAAAATAAGCGCTCTGACGCACAATTCTTGAAAGCTTCGTTTTTGCATTGTATATCGAGTTTATGATGACAATGTATATATAGATTAAAGAACTCGAAATTATCAATTATTATATCTTCGTAAAAAAACAACCTTCAATGAAAGTCTTCCAGTTCCTTGCTCTGGTTTAGATCTGACGCGTTTCTAAATGAGTTATTTTTGTAGATCTACGAATACATTTAGCTCTCTTAAGCAATATGCATGTTATTAATAACATTAATCCGATTTCTTATATCTACGCTTTAAAGAAGAAGCTATGACATAAGCGGTGGCTACGTGCCAGGAGAATGACAGGATGTAAGAATCGGGTTAACCGCTTGTCGCGTTGAACGTCCAAGAAAATCTGTCGTGTAGGATATTCAGTTTGTGTCACCTCTTGAAGAACAGCATTAATACTAGTGAGTAGCTGAATTTACATAAAAAAATTGTATTCAATATTTCTAGTGTACTCCAGAGGCAGAGTGAATGAACAATGGCGACTGTGAAGCGAAACATTATAAAACAAATATCTAGAAGCGAGAAAACGTTTATTACGGGAGTTTACTTCTTTTTATCCATTTTTCTTTCACGAATACTATTTGCACGCCAAATCGTCAATTATTTGCATTTATTATCATTTTAATTCAGGTATTCTGTTAGGAAATGTACTTATGTCATTATAACTTGAAAGGATGCATTTTGTGGAAAGCTAACTTTTTAAAATATTTTTGTAAACACTTACATGCATTACAGTACCACACTCACCGGGAGACCTGTCGGGAGGTGGGATGAGACACCGATGTCAATGTTTTCAAACTTCGATGTTTTTATAAAAATATCAATGTTTTAAACATCGATGCATTGAAGCAGATGTTTTTTAAACATCATATGTTTTGGGATCGATGTTTTTTTTTCATGAATGAATGACAAATTTGTAAAAGTTAAAATACGAAATAGTAACAGATGGTACCGCTGTGGTTGTATTCGAACCAAAAGAACACGGTTAGTATAATCTTCAGGCAGACTAATTTCCGTTGCCCGAGATGATTTTAATGTTCTGGAATGCCTTCATTTTTTCATATTGGTACTCGCCACGTATTTCACACACGCAGAGGCGTTATTAACTTTGTTTTGAAACACATTTTAATTATAAATTATTTAACTGCAACTGTTAAATCAAATTTTGTTGCGCACAAATTTAAGATTAGAGGATACTAAAGCAACTTTAAATCATCGATGGTTTTAAACGATGTATTTTGAACATCGATGTTTTAATTTTGAAGATCGATGATTGGTAACATCAATGTTTTGTTGTCACATCCCTAGTCGGGAGTCTAGAGCTTATCATGCTTCGGGTGGTGCACTTTTGGGAGAAAATACCTCTTGCGGGACTGCTCCTCTCGAAATCGTACGTGTAGATCGGCGTCAGCACTCACGGTCAGTCTCAGCGGAGAAGGAACTCGCCACCTCCTGGCGATAAGACGCTTTACACTTACGGGACTATCAGGACATAGTTGTAGACGCACCCGGACACACTAATCACTGACTACAACTCCGAGTGAGTTTAACACAGAGCCAGCTTTGCACAGACCCCGTTTCATTACAGCGACACTGACGGGAGGTCCTTGGTTCGAGCCCGACGTTGGCGGATTTTCGACACTAGCTTTGTATGAAGGTCGAATCTAGCCCGTCTGGAGGAGAATTCTACCGGCCGAATGCTGTGATCGGTAGTTTTCCGTGGTTAGTTACATCAATACCAGGCGAATACCAAATCAGGACCCTAACAAACGGGCAACGGACCGTGCGCGTTCTATCCTTCCACTTCCTTGTCCTCTCCTCGCCCTTTACTTACACACACATTAATATTCAACATACTACCACACATGCTGGGAAACCGGTCGAGAGCTTAGAGCTTGTCCCGGCTGGGGCGCTGTCCCGCTGGTGGGAGATATCTGGTTGGGGAAAACGCCGCAACCCGACGTGTCAGACGGCTCCGTATTTACTTGGCTGTCCGGGTGACGCCGCGTCCAATGCGATTTGGCATTACGCCCTGAGGAAGGTCGCAGAATGGCGACCGAAAGGTCGGCCCCTTCGCCATGGACGCGGCGTCATCCGGACAGCCAAGTAAATCCTGACTCTGGCCGCGGAAGCCTACGCTCTCAAGTCGGCACCGGATCTCTCCCTCCAAGAACACCGCCCCCTCCCTTGGTAAAAACATGCACTGCGCTCATGCGGTTAATGGCCGTAGCAGTGTGCGTGCCCTCGGAGACAGGCAGTAATGGCAATGGATGCATTTGTATACGTAAGCTTCCGCGGCTTGAATCCATGAATTCTCGGCTATCCGGGAGACGCCGCGTCGTTGGCTGCGGTGCCGACGTTTCGCCTGACATATCGCAGGCTTCCTCAGGGCAGTGACTATTAATGGATGCATTTCGCTCGCGTTCGCTGGCGCAGGCTGGAGAAGCTGCGCCGCGCGATGGGCGCGGCGGGCGGGCCGGCGGCCGTGCGCGAGGTGCTGGTGCAGACGTCGTCGGGGCTGCTGCGCTTCGAGGGCATCTCGGAGAAGTTCACGCGCCGCCTCTACGAGTGGGAGAAGGCGCGCGGCATCGGGCCCGAGGCGTCCACCTTCGCCCTGCTCGACCCGGGCTACCGCCCGCCCGCCGGCGCCGCCGCCGCCGCCGCCGCCGTCGTCGCCCCCGCCGCCCACGCCCACGCCGCCGGCGCCGCCGCTGCCAAAGGTACGCCCACGGCCCCGGCTGGCGCCCGGGACGCGCGGGCGGAGCCGCAGGCTGCTTGGAGTAGATTAAAAACTAACACAGGTGTGGAAGTAGACGTTGGTTTGATGTGTGTCGTCGGAAAATATATAAACAAACTAATGCGAAAATATAAGCGGACAGATAATGTAAATATATTCGGACGGAAATATATATGATACGTGTATTCTGTATATTCACACTTTCGAGATTTATTGTTTTTGAGTTTTCTAAATCAAATGCTTAATTCTTCATATATTTGCTGTATAAACACAAATTTAATAACTACTTTAATTTTTTAAATATTAGATCAGTGATATTTATTTTGAACTTGTGTCAATTCGACACCGTTGAGTGTTGTGAAATCAGGCGTTGGCTTGCCACGAGTCCAAATACTGGTTACGTGTTTTGTAACATATGCCAACGCATAGAAATATAATCTGTACATTTGAAAAAGTATAGATGTCAAAGTATAGTTTATGGCGTAGTGCTCAGGGAGCGAGCCCTCCCGTGTGTCAACAAGATTCTCTAGCAATAACTCTTAAAAAATGCATTTCTTCAGAGTTAATGATCATGAAAAATGCTCAACCCGAAAAAATCTGCACAGATTTCTCATAATAATTAATATATAGATTTGAATTCTTTCTCGAATGTTGCATGCTCAAAGAATAAGGTATTGTAAGTTTAAAAATGTTGGATTGAATGGACATGTTTCCTTCTTCCACGAGCATGTTTTCTGTCTGCATCTTTGTGGTCAGCTGGTCGATGGCTATTACGCCATCTCTGTAGTTAGTCGGTTCTCTTCCTTATGTAGCATTTGTTGCTGGATGTGGTTCGTATCCTATCTTGTTACTGCCCTTTCCTTTTCAGTAGTGGCGGTGTCCTACCGTCGGACTAACTACTCTGCTCTCTCGCTAAGCGCGCGCACTAACTCGAGGCCCCGGTGGAGCCACCTCTGGTAGCATGCGGGCCGCCGCGCCGGTCCTCCGCAGGTACGGCTCCCGCACGCGGGTGCCCCCCCCTCCTCCTGTAGAGGTAGATGACTCACTGTGCGCTTCAGCTAATGTGGTTTCAGGGGCGGCTCTTGATGATCAATTTGGGGGGCGGCAAGGTTTTGTAGTGGCTTACTATAATATTGCAGAATGTCGTGGAATGAATGTTACAAACTTCTAGGGCAGGCCTGCACAGCGTTTTGCATTTTCACTGACCACGGGAGCCGCGCGCGAGCCATTCGAGTGCAACTTCCGGCAGAAAGGAAGGGTGGGGATCAGACTCGTTAGAGGAGTAGGGATCACCATTAAGAATGAGCACGAAACGTGGCACGGAAATTAAGAAAGCAATCGGCGAGAACAGGACAGACTGTTACATACAATTCAAGTATTATTGCATTTTGTATTATGTTGGAAATGTTTGTTGTCGATAGATGACAATGTGAAATATGAACATAAAACGAATTAGACTAAGTTTTTTGATTTGAACGCCAAGTATTTTAATTACTTGTAGGGTTGATAAAGTACTTCGCTTTGCTGTTAGGAAATCACAAATTTAGTGTGATGCTGGACACAAAATTGTAAAATTGAATCGTTTTTATTTGATTATGACTGTAATGAACTATTTTTTTCTTTAAATATGTTAAACTTAATCTCTCAAAGCTAAAAAGCAATATTCTTAAAAAATCATTATTACTATCAGTTCTAATTTCTGACAAGAGTAATTTATACACGGTGTCCGTGGAGGAAACGTCAAAACTTCACAAATAAGCTCTTAAGACAATTTTAAGTTTATTTTGTTTAATAAACTACTTGGATATTGCGAATGGTTGAGCCGCAATAAGCACTCAAAAGTTGGTTTGAAAAAATGCTTTCTAGGCAAAATTTGCATTGCAGAAGCATAGAAACATTCCAGAAAAATTTAAATTGTTTATTACTTACAAAAGATGAATATATTTGTTCAAAACGAAAAATTAGCCCAAAAATTTAAAAAAACCTAACTTACGTACAAAAAGATTAAGCTTTTGCATTCTATTTAACAAGACATAAATATCTCATGATTGCCTGCAATATTTGGTCAGAGAGCTGTGCTTGTTCGTATTTTTTATTCAGATTCACATTAGGAAAAATGGTCACCCATACATGTGTTGGCAAACATTACCTTTGTTGAATCGTCAATAGTGTTTTGAGAGGTTGCTCTCATTGTGTAAGTTGGCACATTTTTATCACAAAACATATTTTAGAGGCATCCGAAAGGTAACATAAAGGGAGACATTAGACTCCCAGGCATTCAATCTACGAATCGAGTGGCTCCCACTGGGCAATGTCAGGCTGGCCCTCTCCTCACAGCATTGCCTGTCTTCTACTTCTTGCACTTTCGCCGATCTCGGGGGCGGAAGCAGGCGTTGTGCAGGCCTGTTCTAGGGTTCTAGGGAATGTAGGGGGTCGAAGATTATCACTTTTTGCCATTGAACATGTGATGGAAAAATTCATATAGCGAAGTTACACATGTGACATTTCCGCTAGACAGCTCATCTTTTACACCTATTTGACATATATCATTCTCATGCAGAGATATTTCCTGTACCCCGCGTGTTCATTGCCAAAATAATTATCATCTTCGACCACCATACATGCTCTGTAAGTTGTAACATTTATTTTAAGACATTCTGTATATTATTATTCATTTATGAGAGGTGAATTGAACGTTCCTCCCATTCGTCACCTGCAGTTTTTAACTGTAAATAATTTAATATCGGCAGAAACAGGGAAGTTGTAGATCAACACAAGTATACAACACGAATTACATTTCAATACTGCTAGTTTACAATATATTTTGTTATTTTTTCTTATAAAATAATTATGTCTTTAAGAAACTTTTAAAGGGAATTGTGACTCCCTGCGTCCTGCCTGGCTACGCCACTGAATGATCCTCTTAAAGACATTTAAAAACGATATACGATTTAATGCGGTTTTTCTTTGCAAATTACTCATTTTATACATATTTTTAATAAATGTGGCGTTTTAACAGGCAAAAAACACTTCCATTTTCTTAATTGTTTTTAACATACATTACACTTAGTTCACTGACGTTTATGTATTGAGTGAAAGTTGCCTTCGTACTTACACTTATACATCCTCCGAAACTCATCAGATTTTCACCGAAGACGAACTGGAGAATACTGACACTGGATTACATAAAATTAAGGACATTATTCTCCAAACTTATATTTCCATATTTTAGTATTTGAACTTTAAACTCGTTACTCAGAGGTTCACCAGTTTTTGAAAATTCTATTTTCTTTATTTTTAATTAAATAGAGGTTTAATATATTTTGAATAGTCGATCAAAATATCAAATCCTTGATATACAACACTGTGAAAGAGGAGTGTCAGCTCTCTGTGATACGTGCAACTTTCATTGTTGGGTCAAAGAAGTAAAGTAATATCGAATAAATAATATTGACTTCACTCATTCGACTGTGGTAGATTCTACCAATGAGCGCAGTACTCTAGGAATCAAGACTCAACGAAAGTTAATAAAAAATGTCAATTACAAGTTTGCTAAATTTTCCTACAATCAGTGGAGATATTTGAAGTCTGTCCTACTCATCGCAGAGACTCACCTCGATTTCATTTTCATCTTTGGAGATGAGAGCGTTCGTAGTTAATAAACGCATTGGTTTCTATAGAAAGTCTAAATAAAAAAAATAGTCAAAACACGGTTATGCGGCTCAATGATAGTCATGTTTTAACACGAGTGTCAATAGCAACTAAGGAAGCAACTTTCACCTCCTCTATTCAGTTAACGTTTACAATATTGTTCTCCAGGAAGCAAATTTTCACTCTCATATATACACTAATCTGTCCGTAACATAGAATTTGAAGCGCAACAATACAGTGAAACTACGTCGCAATACAGTTCTTGCACTTGGACCTCAACAACACTGCAATTCGACCCACAACAGACTAGCGAGCGTCGGACATCGCAAGAAACACAGCAGAAGAACGTAACCAGTTTTGCCAATATCAATACTTCTAAAGTTCCAGGCGACCCACTAACTGTGTGTACCCGAAAGGTTGTTAAAACTTTAATAACTTGCATGATTTAACAATAGTGAATTTTGTTAGAAATAATATGCAGTGTAGACTTTTATTACGAAGATATTGAAGCATTTTCATTTGTTACAAGTGATGGATTTCCAAATGCGTTAAATCTAAATAAAAGGCATCGTTTGACAACACTTGGGGTGTAAAGCAAGTTATTATGGCTTCGTTATTCAACATTTCTGTTTATGAAAATGTATACTAACAGTAACTACTCGTGCATGTCGCATTACTGATTGACTCATGATTCACTATTGTTGAGTGAAAATTGCATGTCGATATGTTGAACCGTTCGTAAGTAATGTTAGAGATGTCCAGTTATCTTATGTAATGAATCTACGGCAGGGGCAGGCACGATAATGAACGGTGGACAAGGGCAACAGATTTATCCGGGGGGAAAGTGGTGAAATGCTCAACACTTTCTGAATCTGAAATAAGAAGAGAGTTCAAAAGTTTAAACATTGGTTGAGATGAATTTCGAAAAATTTGCTATTCAGCAGCCAATACTGTACCTAGAGATTTCCAGTTAGAATTAATTGATCTCGAGCGATATAACTCGATTTTATTTTGCAAAAAATATATGAAGTTACTTTATAAACTTCTTTCAGGTACCCTTTTCACTTTTGTTCAATTCTGCTGAAAACCGAAAACCAATGTATGGGGCCAGTTACGTTTTTGAAAAATTGTTTTCTTCTCTAAAGACAGTAAAATCAAATTTCACACGTGGTCTCTGAAATGTTCAAGGAACAACTTGAAATATTCTCTCCTTCTCAAATTACCTCATATGCCCACACCACAGATGTGACTTAAGTGTCAGTTCTCACTGGAGCAAGGGTCAGAATTCGACTGCCCGAGAAGGCAAAATCGTGCCCGCCTTTAATCTACGAAGTAATTGTACCATGTGAGAAATGTCCGCATTATTTTAATGAAATGTACATTAAAGTAATTATCATAATCGCGCATTAAATTTAATGTACACATGTACATTAGGACGCAAGAGTCAAAACTTTATGGTCATATCAGGAATGAATGAATGAATGAATGAATGAATGATCTTGATGAATTGGTGATCGTGAATATACGATATGAACGCTGAGAGGCAGTGAGAAATAATCAGAAATGGAAGAACCTTTACATTAAATTAACACGGATTTAAACTTGTGCATTAAATTCCATGTACAAATCTATTAAGCTATTTTTAATGTACAGCGTTACATTAACTTTAATGTACAGTGCATTAATGTACATTAAATGTATTGGCATTTCTGACAGCGTACGCATTGCGTTGCCGCGGTTGCTCTGTCTCCGAGAGGGGGCGTGTCGGGGGCGTGTGCTAGGGGCGCGTGGGCGTGCGCAGGGGCGGCGGAGGCGGGCGACGCGGGACTGGCGCGCTCCAAGTCGGCGGGCAGCGTGGCGGCGCTGTCGGGCGCCGGCACCTCCTCCTCCACCATCACCCGCCAGCCGTCGTCGCTGTCGCTCAACGACGCGCCCTCCATGGCGCAGCCCGACCAGGACAGCATTCAGGAAGGTAACGCCGCCGCGCTTCCTCGCGGTTGGAGGTGCCTGCACACGCAAGGGCTCGCGAATGACCTTTAGATGAATTCAGCGCGCGCGGCGAGCCCCAAGGGCCGATGACGAGTTCCCAGGAATGGCAATCAGCATCCAGCAACAACAACAAAAAATGATGGATGTTTTTGATTCTTTTTCTGTAGTAAATTAGAATTCCTGCCTTTCAATACATCACGCACATGAACCTGGATATTTTGGTAGACTGACCTCAAGTCGAACGGTTCGCCCTCCAAAATAATTTGGAAACCGTTATATATAGCTATCTATAAGAATTATATTATTACCTCTTATCCCGCCTACGGAACTCAGATTTCTCAAATCGCAGTCAAGAATTTTGCGCCCGATCTCAAAAGAAGAATGTAGGCAAGTTAACGAATTGTTAAGCGTAGGAACTCTGAAATCCAGGGCACTAGCAGCCTCCTTTATGGCCTTCCTTAAACGTTAAACTCCTTTCAAACGATCCGTGAGTTACTCGTAATTTACTGGAAAGGCTCCTGGAAATTTTCTAGAAAGGTTTAAAAGAGCACACATCGCACATCCTGCATCACACAATCAGCAGCATTCTCTTGTAACCAGAAATAGTAGCAATTCACAAACTGTAGAACATATAATTTTGGTTGTTAAAGAACTCTCATTTCTAGAACATTAATTTCTATATTCATTCTAATTAAATCATGTGGATTTCTTGTATTATTTCACAAAAATCAAGTAAATTAATTTTTTTAATTAAATTTCTTAATTACTAAGTAAATTAAATTACGACAGTTTCTTCAAATTCCTAATTAATGTGTTTTGATGAGGCTGAGTTATTAATATTCATGAAACCCAAAACACTGAAAATACTTTAGAAACGCTCACAATACTTTAAAACTCGTTTTTACTCGGAAATAACCAGGTCAATAATATTATAAATAACATGTGAAGAATCCCTAATTAAATAAACCCTTTACGCGATCATTCTTTAAAAGTTACTTGCTTTAATATAATGACAACTTCCCTATTCATTTGGTTTCTGCACAATACAAGTTCTAAGACATATTTCTAGCTAAGTATTACCAAACACTAAATCTGCAATGTGGTAACTGCGACGATTAGAATAGAAGGTAATTAATGTCTTCATGTCCTTTTCGCATTCCAAGAGAACCATGAATGTTCTAGGGGTCAAATACCGACCAATCCGTTTCATTCGTTCTGATTTGAATAATTATTCTTAGACAATTATCGTTTGTGATTAAAAGTACCGAAATACTTGCTTTAGAAAATTGTTTCATTTTCCCGCAATATACGAAATGAAATTTTATTTTATTTTTCTAAACCGAGTAACATTGTTCTCTAAAGAGGAATTTTCTGAAAATCAGCTAAATTTTAACCGCGTCAGACTCTTTTAAAATTTTCATGTTACTTTCAGGCAAAATACTTCCGTAATTGTGAAAGAAAATACGCCTTACCTGAATTTTAAAAGAATGTTTGAAAACCTTTATCGGTAATAATTCGAATTCATCTTCTCCTTTCGTTTTTCTCAGTTTCTCAATGAAATGTTTCGTGATCAGTTTGACCCACTTCGAGACCGCTTTGTCGCTATTCTTCGCCGTGTGAATCGAGGTGACACGTGGGCAGCCGTACCAAACGCGGAAGTTAAAACGCTCACAAGCGCTCTTGTGCTTGCTAAATTTTTAATAGCCCTGTGATCCCGAAAGAATATTTTGTAATCGCTCTCCTCTCATTGTCCATTCACAGAGCACGGGCACAAAAATGGGAGTTCATAGTGCGTCTCTTTTAGGATTTTGTATTGAGCCATCACAGGCTTAAAGTCGACTTTTGTGATGGTGCAGGGCCAACGATTTGATGGACGTTAGTAGGCCACCCATGCTGTGAAACTATGCTCGCGATATCCAGCAGCGCTGGGTAAAAAAGTCCATTAATGGAATTTCTTGCTTTTCCTCTAAACGACTTAATCGTTTTTCCAGAAAAATTATCAAGATAGAATGCATTCCTTACAAACTCCCTTGTCTGTTCTGGTTTTGTGTTGCGCCGCCACCTACCGGAGCTACTGTGTGAAGATCTTGTGTCGTTTCGACCGCCGAAGTGTTTGGAGGGCAGGTTACCCTCATCTCGACGCCCGCGCCCTTTCTATTGAATAGCTGACTCACCGTAGGGGTTGTTTCGGGTCTGGAAGCGACCTTTCCCGTTGCTGGAAGGGCTATTCATCCTCAGCGATGTAAATGCGAAATACATTCTGGAGAATCTCTTCGGTGATGGGTTTTGAGCTCGAGAGCATGTTTTTGTAGCTAATTGTGCTAGTGGTAACACAGTTTGTATTTCGAGTTGTTTGAAGAGGTGAAATATTTGCGAATGCGTGAAATGATTACAAACAGACTCAAGTACACTCGGCTGCCTTCTTTTCGGAAGCTCTTGTGGCACCCGTGACTGATGGCGTTTTTATTTTGTTTGATTTTTCTTTCTTTCTGCTGAGTCTTGCCATTTCCTGTAAATGGCACATGAGTGGTTCGCGCCTTAGGTTTGGGCGTCATTAGTTTATTAGAATGATGATTCATTAGAAACAGGAGTGCGAGATTTGTAAATATCACGTAGTAGAGCGTAAATGAAGCTAAATTTCTTTCATTGGGAAAATAAACATTATGTAAATGGATGCGTGTTTTATAGTTGTTAGTGATAATTTTCTTTTTAAATGGGACGTGTAATAAAATTGACAAGTATTTGTGAAACATTACTGATATAAAGATTTCTAAAACACAGAAAATGTTCAGTAGATCTTATTGGCCAATACTAGTATGTATCTATCACACCATCGTGTCTAAAATATAGCCTTCTTTTGCGACCATTGTATCATTTTCTATCGCTTTTATTTAACTTGTCTTCTTATAAGAATAGTTAAAAGGTTCATAAGATTATTGTAAATCAACCGAATGATGTAATAAATGATTATCGGACAGTGCTTTATTTCGTAGTATTTTTTTGCCGGTAAACTGCACTTTTGCCGGTAAACTTACTTTCTCGCTACCGCTTACGCAGTAGAGAGAAAGTTATGTAATACTGCGCGAAAAACGGCGAATTTTCGGAAGAAAAATTCTTATTACAAGGCCCTTGTACCGAAAAAGTGGATAAATCAGTTGCTAAATTTAGAAAAAAGTCTTCTAAGACGTGGTGTAGCCAGAATCCAAGTTTTGTGAGTCCTTAATAACAAAATATTGAATTTCAGCAAAACGTCTGTACACCGTCTGTCCGTTAGTCTGTGAAGATCGCTCACGGCTAAACCGTTCAGCCGATTTTCTCCAAAACTGATATTCCCCCATCAATCTGCCCGATGACGCGGCGTCTTGAATTTGAACCCGATATTTTAATATTTTTGTGGAGGGGGGGGAGTTCTTTACTTGAATCCTCTACGACATTTTGAAGGTAACGGTTCAAAAAGAATGGCTCCATTATTTTTGATTAAATTTTGTTGCTGAATAGTGTGAAGGACGTTTAAGAGAATGGGGCAGGCCTCAGGTTCGTTTGAAACTGATTTTTTGAAAATTGCAAAAAATTCAATTTTTTTTTCGGAGTCTTCCTACAACTACAATTATGAAGATAGAAGTATTTTCCGTTAATGAAATCTGTTCTCTAAAGATAGATTTTGCAATAATCTCATGTACAATTTGTGGAAAATTCGAGTATTTTTCTCGTAATTTAGCGTGAAAGTACGGGCGAGAAAGTTCGTGCTGTTGTAGCGCCACTAGTTTTGTAAAAGGAAAGCGCTCTCCGGACGTGAGTCGGAAGGCCGCTGTGCGACGGCGCTGCGCTGTCCGCAGAGCCCCGCGCGCTGTCCGAGCCGCGCCTGTCGGAGGGCGAGGGCGGCGGCGCGGGCGGCGCGGGCGCCGACGACGAGCCGGCCGCCGTCATCGTGGACGTGGAGGCGGTGGTGGAGGAGACGGCGGCGCCGCTCGCCGCCACGCCCGCCGTGCGCGGCCACACGCCCATCTACAGCTACGCGCCTGAGGACGTCACGCGCCTCATCGATTCCAGCGGCAGGTGAGATCCTTGCCTTGCCCCTTGCCTTGCCTCTGGCCTTGCCTCTGGCCTTGCCTCTGGCCTTGCCTCTTGTCTTGACTCTTGCCTTGCCTCTCGCCTGGCCTTGCCTCTGGCCTTGCCTCTGGCCTTGCCTCTTGCCTTGCCTCTCGCCTGGCCTCTCGCCTGGCCTCTCGCCTTGCCTCTCGCCTTGCCTCTCGCCTTGCCTCTCGCCTTGCCCCTTACCTTGCCTCTCGCCTTGCCTCTCGCCTTGCCTCTCGCCTTGCCTCTCGCCTTGCATCTCGCCTTGCCTCTCGCCTTGCCTCTCGCCTTGCCTCTGGCCTTGCCTCTTGCCTTGCCTCTTGCCTTGCCTCTCGCCTTGCCTTTCGCCTTGCCTCTCGCCTTGCCTCTCGCCTTGCCTCTCACCTTGCCTCTCGCCTTGCCTCTCGCCTTGCCTCTCGCCTTGCCTCTCGCCTTGCCTCTCGCCTTGCCTCTCGCCTTGCCTCACGCCTTGCCTCACGCCTTACCTCTCGCCTTGTCTCTCGCCTTGCCTCTCGCCTTGTCTCTCGCCTTGTCTCTCGCCTTGTCTCTCGCCTTGCCTCTCGCCTTGTCTCTCGCCTTGCCTCACGCCTTACCTCTCGCCTTGTCTCTCGCCTTGCCTCACGCCTTACCTCTCGCCTTGCCTCTCGCCTTGCCTCTGGCCTTGTCTCTCGCCTTGTCTCTCGCCTTGTCTCTCACCCTGTCTCTCGCCTTGTCTCTCGCCTTGTCTCTCGCCTTGTCTCTCGCCTTGCCTCTCGCCTTGCCTCACGCCTTGCCTCACGCCTTGCCTCATGCCTTACCTCTCGCCTTGCCTCTCGCCTTGTCTCTCGCCTTGTCTCTCGCCTTGTCTCTCGCCTTGTCTCTCGCCTTGTCTCTCGCCTTGTCTCTCGCCTTGTCTCTCGCCTTGTCTCTCGCCTTGTCTCTCGCCTTGTCTCTCGCCTTGTCTCTCGCCTTGTCTCTCGCCTTGTCTCTCGCCTTGTCTCTCGCCTTGTCTCTCGCCTTGTCTCTCGCCTTGTCTCTCGCCTTGTCTCTCGCCTTGTCTCTCGCCTTGTCTCTCGCCTTGTCTCTCGCCTTGTCTCTCGCCTTGCCTCTTGCCTTGCCATGAGACTCCTCGCTTTTTCCTTGTCCTTTGCCTTGCCATGACCGTGTATTGTCTTGCCTTGCGTTACTTGAGACTCCTCGCTTTTCCCTCATGATTTGCCTTCTCTTGCCTTTCCATTTGCTCGTCTTTGCCCTTCCCCCAGCGTTGCTAGCATCGTCCCCTTTCTTGACGTGCCTTTCTTCCAGCCACGCGCTTTGCCTTGCCACTTGCCTTGCGTTTTCGTTTCCTCCATCTCCTTTTCTTCTTTGATTTCGTCTTCTTCTTTATTACCATCATTACAAGTCTCGCTCCACCGCCTTCTACATTAACCACTATTAACCTATTTTCTATGTCCATATCCTTTTCTTCTTTATCTTATTTTCTTTATACCCCTCCCAATATCATTGTAATCGTCGAACCCTGTATAAATCTCTTAGTAAGGTATATATTTTTTTCTTTTTTTCTCCTATCCACACTCTTTTTGCAGATCTCTTCATTCCATCTCTATTTCCTTTTTATATTACATAAACAGATACTACCTTCTAGGAGCGGCTATTCTATTGTCTATAATAAAAGGCAATTAGCCTTTATGTTGCAACATGACCTGTAGCCAACTTTTCCCACTCAGGGCCAGCTATTGTCGTTCTCTAATGATACTCATTTTCATTCTGTTCTCAGAAATTCGCTCAAAAATTTGAATTGAGTCGTTTTTATGTGCAGATCCCTTTCCAAAGAAAATTAATGGCTAATAGAAATCCTGCTCCGAACCTTTGGTTCCAACAGCCTTTTCTTTCGTGTTATTATTTTTTAAAAATGTTTTTTAATCTTCCTCTTCGCTCTTTTAATAGCACTCCCTATATCAATTGCACACACTATAAAAATATCGACACAGATTTTGAGATTCCACGAATAATCATTTCTTCGCTGTTGTCGTTTCTTTATAAAATAATAAAACTTCAATGTACGCTTCATATATGTATAATATTGTTTAAGACAAATTTGACAACTAATTTTGATGAATTAACTGACTTTAACTTAACTGATTCGTATGAATGAAATGAATATTGCTGAAAGATTTGCAGATGTGACAACCCAAAATGAAGCAATAAAAGGGCAGGAATAATAAATGATTACCATGTGTCTCATATGTAACTGAAACATTCGTAAAACGCTTCAAAATAAACGCTCGCTCATGAATGTTAGTCCGAAATTCTAGTCCGTATTTTCCCAGATGCACGCAATCCAAGACAGTTGCACTATAAGCTATATTCCAAGAAAAATAAACTCAATAATTTGAAAATATAGTCATGAGCATTTGTCAATTGTAATAAAGATATTTTCGTCATGCCCTGAGTTGCTAAGAAACGAGGTGACGTAGTTTGTATTAATTAAATCGTATTGATAATTATTTTTCGTGCAAACTGTGGATGCTCTAGTGAAAATGAAACTTCCTGTAACCATCGTGATCACATTCTCTGGAAGGGAAAGGTCATTTAGGCTCCGTTTTTCTTTACTCTTTGAATCGATATAGCTAAAGGCACTGAATAACATGACATCAATAGTCTTTTAATGTATAATAAATCTATTACCTTTTGGTCGTAAAGCCATAAAATATGCTCGTGTGTACATCATCAGAGTGCAAATAAACCTCTGCCCGGAATGTCGAAGTCTGCTCCCTCAGTTGGAATCTTCGCCCCGCGCGCTCGCGACGTCTTGAGTGTCTGTGCGAGCTCCTCTGCCCATGACCCCCGCCTCCAGCAGCGCCTGTTGCAGCGACAGCGACCGCGACCGGGAGGCGAACGGCGCGGGCGGCGGCGCTGGCGGTGCGGAGGTGGGCGTGACGCGCTCCGACTCGGCGCGCACCGAGGCCAGCTGCAAGCTGCTCGACGAGAACATGAGCCTGCTCACGCGCCTGCGCGCGCAGGAGCACATCTGCAGGTGCGCCCCCCCCCCCGTCGCTCCGTCCACCCATGCTCCTTCTCGGCCCCCAGCCTCTCCCCCTCGCCTGGTCTGATCTCTCGGTCAGAGGTGTGTTTTAGGAGCAGGCAGTTGTTTCGTAATTGTCTCATTTGATAAGATCACGCCTCTTCATTTTCATGCATTAGTGTTGACGATACATTGCTTTTTCGAAACAGCAATGGATATTAATTTCTTTAAAATGAATAATTGATTTAATTTTTATAATTATAATAATAAATCCAATAGTAGTAAACCCTTTCAAAAATAGCACTCGTTTTTTGCACTTGCATTTGGGAAATTAATTTACATATTGTTTCAGTTCATGATAATATACATTATTTTTTGCAAGGGTTGTCAAAGGTTGAAATTAATAAAGGTAGGTCTAATGGAACCTAAATATCAATTGAATAATTAGAACAAATTTCATGAAGTGCTCTTTTTTGTTTTTATTTAGTTTGTATAATTTTTTAGTACTTTTTATTTATTTTTTATAATGAAACAGCCACTTAGTGCTTTGTTACTTTCAGATAATTGCATAAAAACTTCTAACATAGTTGCTAATAGTATATTTACTCTTAAATAAAATCACCTATTAATGATTTGTTTTGTTTTTTTAAAACGTGAAAGGGTCCTTTATACACGTCTGGAAACGTGTTTGGTATAGTAAAATTTAAATAATCATTAAATGTCCTTGAAAATGACAATGCGCATCATTATAATCGAAGAATATGCATACGTCCAAGCAAAAACGCTAATGATCAGAATACAACATATTTCTCTAATGCAATCATATTATCGGATCACGACGCTTTTTGAGAATTTGACAAAAGAATTATTTCCCTTCAGTCCAATATACTAGTAATCGTTTTATAAACCAAAATAAGAGAGGGCTTCAAATTGGGTGGAGGTTGAATCAGAGTAAATGCGGTGCATTTTTCATGCATTCATTGTGACGTAATATCACATTTCTTTCTAATAACACTGATATCAATAAAATAACATGAAATTACATTTTTTTACTGGAATGCAGTGTTCTTATGCTTGTCGCCATACTAAGTCATTTTACATTGCTCTGTATTATATGCTCTGTATTATTTTAGAAACTAATCGTTCTGTTGAATTAATAGAAGAGAGATAAACTGTATATTTCCAATATGAGGCTGTTTCATTGTCGAATAACATCTGCTAATCAGACACTTCCTTATGCGCGTCCTCGTTGCAGGAAGATCGAGAACGAACTCGAGGATATCGGTGACAAGATGGACGACGTCGCAAAGAGCCACGAAGAGGAGCTCGGTAAGGCGCTTCCCATTCTTATAGTCGTGCTTAATTTTTAGTTATTCACGTACGTGTTAACTCCCAAATTATCTCTGCAAAAATATGGTCAGTTATTTTAAATAGATATAGCCGCTCATTAGCATAAAATCATGAAAAAAATACTGGCCATAGTTATTCACCGGATATTTAAAAAAATATGGGTTTTTAATCTTTTTAGCCTAAATTATTCTAGGGGCAATTCGAAACAAATACATAAAGTGGTGAACGTATTGAGAAAAATCGTATTTGGGATATGCAGTTATTAAGTCAACCCTCGTAATGATTCATTGGCCACGATTTAATTTACAATGCCAAAGAGTATTTTTGTTTTGAACATTTATTCCGGAATATCGCACCATTCTTAAAAAATGCTATTTTATGGAGTATTCTTGAATTTCCCCTACCACGCAGAGCTAAAAGTTAATTACTTAATGTAAGAAATCGGGAGTGGGAAAAGAATATGGGATTGTTGTAAATATCTGAAATTTTGGGAAGTATAGTTCCTACGTGGAGTTTCGTTTCTTACAGTGGAAATTTATTTGCCCTGCGGCATCTTAGAACCCATTCACAATGCAAACATAAACATAAACATAAGCATGGCGTTAACATAAAAGTTAGGACTACGTCCATAAGCGGACTCATTCACATGAGCTTAACTTTAACTTAAGTAAGACGTTAACTTAAAAGCTTGTAAGCTTCTGTGCTTAAGTAAGACATAAGAAATGAACCAATCACAGTACGTTAACTCAAAATCGAGAATCAAAAGAGGAGCGAAGTCGATAGACGAGCTAACGCCACTATGGGCTATAGACACAGTCGATACCTCGAAATCGATTTTCACATCCAACCAATAGTCAACTAGAATGTCTTACAGCCAATAGAAATTTTAATTTTGCTTACGTTTATGTGAGACATTGTGAATACTTCAGTCTGTCACTTTACGTTTACGTTTACGTTAACGTTAACGTTAACACTTACCTGTTAACGTTTACGTCTCCGCGTTAAGCTTGTGTTTACGCTTGCATAGTGAGTGTGTCTTTAGCTGTGCACTGAGCGACGTGCGTGTGCGTTGCAGAGCGCCTGCGCCGGGAGGAGCGGGAGCTGACGGCGGCGGGCGCAGGTGAGGCCGCGGGCGACGGCGCGGGCGCGGGGGCGGGGGCGGGGGCGAGCACGGGCGCGCGCCCGCGCCTCCGCCGCGCAGCTGACGCGCCCGCCCCGCGGCCCCCGGCGTGCGCAGAGTCTCCGTGCGCGGGGGCGGCGGGCGACGGCGCGGGCGACGGCGCGGGCGAGGGCGAGGGCGAGGGCGACTCCGAGGAGCAGGTGGCGCGCCTGCGCACGCGCATCCACGAGCTGGAGCGCCGCCGCGACCGCCTGCGCAAGGAAGGAGCCACCCTGCAGGTGAGCGCACTTTCACGCCGCCCCTCCACGCCCTTAAGCCGCTAGGCCTTACACCCCTCCCCGAGCTTCACGGCGGCGAAGGTCGTGACATTCTGATATCCTAGGTTTGTGTTTGAATTTGGTGTTATTTAAATGAAGTACTGTTTTGCAATAGTGGGGGGCCACATACGAAGACTTACCTTGTTTACTGATTTTTTTCTCGGGAGATTTAGTAATTTAACATATATATCCCCTCTCCTCCCTTCCCTCCCTCTCCCTCTCGCTCCCTTCTGCTCGTTCCGTTCTTCCTTCTCTTTCCCTCCTTCCTTCTCTTTCCCTCCTTCCTTCTCTTTCCCTTTTTCCTTTTCTTTCCTTTCTCCTTCCTTCTCTCTTCCTCCGTCTTCTCTTTCCATCTCTCTCAGTGTCCTCTACTTACTTTTATCTCCTTTACCTCTACCTCCTCTCTTTCACTATTCTCTCTCCATCTTTTTCTCTCCATTTCTCTCTCTCCATCCTTTTCTATCTATATCTTCCTCCCTCCCCTTCTTTCTTTCTCTCTCCCCCCCTCATCCATTTCCCTCTTAATTCTCTCCATTGGATAAAATATTTACTAGTCTGGCATTATAATCAATATTATTGAGGAGACTAGTATTATTATCGTTGTAGAAAACATCAAATTGTTCCTTATCAAGCACTCCCAGGTAATGTCGTATAGAAGAGTACTTTTCGATCATTTTCTAGAGTTTTCTAAGTAAATTCAATACATTTTCTTTGTTCAATAAAAGTCATACTACTTTGTGAAAAAAACGATATGTCGCTTAATTGTAACTTCAAACGAAGTCATGAACCAGGGCTATTCCCATTCCTCGAAAATATGTTTCCTCTTCATTTCATTGAAAGTAGCTGTGCTCTTTCGTCACTTAATTCAACAAACTTCATCAGAAGAAAGAGGAAATGACGTCTCGGGATTCCAAAAATAATCTAAGAATATTATACAGAGAAGAAGGAAGGAGAAGAAGAGTCGCTTTTATTTTTATATTTCCGTTTCGAGAGTCGTGAATAGCCTGATAGAAAGCGTAGCAAGGCGAAAGGAATCGGATCTCATCCACATTTACATTCGGGAATCATCACTAGTTTTAGATTGTACTTATTCACCTCTTGTAATATTTGCATTCCCTTCTGCAGCAATAGTTTGACCTCTCTCACCTTCCGTACTTCATTACAAAATCCGCAAAAGTACATTTGATTCAATTAGTGAATACGCTGTCTGCTATATAATCTTTTAATTCCCCCCCCCCTTTATTTTCGTTGATTTCAGTGTCAGAAATATCTGCGTAGACTTTATACCGATAGACCTTACCGCAACACTACAAATTTCTTACCTTAGGTTTTGGTCGCTTATTTCGGATTCTCACTTCTTCCACAATTCAGACTAAATTTTACCAGAATGATGACACTATCCCATTTAAATGCCCTAGAAGTTCGTAACATTAATTCTGAGACACTGTGTAAATAAAGAAGACAATGAAAGTTGTTCGGTAAGTGCAATTGCAATTTAAAAGCTTGGGTGAAGTAACAGACAATATGAGTATTTTCGACGTAGTAGACCGTGCGAAATCTGACGCTGGCTTGCAAGAAACCAAAGCCGGAATGTAAAGATGTTGAGAGACATTGTACAACAACTACGAGTTGCAACAATTTGTACATTCTCTTCAATTTATAAGGGAAGAGCCATTAAAAGAAACGAACAAATAAAACCACGACTTGAAGACTAAAGACTAAGGAAAGCGGGTGCAAGGATGTAAAGATTTGCCACTGTGTCCCGTGCTGCCGGGGTTGTGGCAGAAATGCGCGGCCGGAAGGGGTCTGTCCCCACGGCGCGGCGGGGGCGACGTAGACGGCGGGCGCGATGGCGGCGACGGACGAGGGCGGGCGACAACGTGTCATCGCCCACCGCCCGCCTCGAGCCGCGATCGCCCGCGCGGCAGTGCGCCCAACCCACGGTCGCAGCGGTCAACGAAATTTTTCTTCTCTCGGTTCTAAAGAAGCGTTCCGCCGGTGTGAAATAAATTAGCCGTAACATGCATTAAGAATGATAAAACAACATGGGTTCCGTTTTTCAACATGTCTCAATGTGCCTGGCTACATTTAAACGTATTTTAAAGGTGAGAGATGTTTAATAATAACTGTTAACAATATTTATTATATGTACAAAAAAGTGAGGTACTGAAAACGTCAGAAATGTTTGATGTCTTTTTAAAGAGTTGTTTTTCATTTAGTTTCATGAATTATTGCAATTTTTCAAAATTTGAAATCTATTTTGAACCAATAATTTCATAACTATTTTTCAATACGGTTTTGTTACACCTGTATAACACCGCTGGGAAAACGAAAAGTCAGTCTTACCAGCCGGTGTCCTTTAAGGAATTTAACAGTCCGCCGACCGATAAGAACAATCGAAAGAAATGAGTTATACCGGTAAGATGACGCATGAGTACTTCTATTCAAAGGAAAGTTATTTATGATACGAGTGGTAAAAGTTTGCTAGTAGGAAATGTTGCGACACAAGGTCGAGTGTGGCAAACTTACGAACAATATCTACTTTTTTTTAGACAGCCGTACGAACTTTCATTTTATTTTAATTCAAACATACAAATCACTACGTTATATTAAGGTCAGTTGTAGCTGATGCGATCAGACGAAAGTGGTTTCTTTGTTGTATTTACAATTTTATCTGAACAGTGTGGCATCGATTCACTTTTAGCACGCTTTGCACACGTTAAAAGTAATTGCTTTTATTAGCGGCTGTCTAAAATATATATTTCTTATTTCTTTCTTTTTAATACGAAAGTAATATTATGAAAAGTATCGCAACACGGTCGATATCGCAATAAACGTTTTTCCTTTGATTTGACGGGCTTCCTTTGATTTGTTGAATGTGAGGGTAAAGACGTTATTTTTTTTTGTATACTGGTATTATTTATGACCTTTTCTATTGCAAGAAATCAATTATAAAAGGGCATTTTACGACACCGATGATGACGTATTAGCATTTTTTCGTTACTAATTATTGCATCATCACACATTCAGCCAATCGCAGCGCGAGAATCGTGGGGAGGTAGCGGTAAACGGAACAGACGACATAGTTGTTTGTTTTTTTTTTTTTTTGCACAATGTCAAGTACCTGAGACGTAATAAGAAAGCTCTTTCGCTAAATTAAGTTTTATTCTGTTATAAATTTGTAATGCTGTTACACAAAAAACAGCGTAAGCAACTCGTTTATAATGTTGCTTTATTGCATTCGTACAAATTTGAAAACTCGCTCCTATAGTCATTCGTTTTCAAAACAAATACTTATGCAATAAATTTAACATTATTACCTAATTGCATGAACTACTATTACGCACGCGGTTGTGGCCGCTGCGAACCAGCGCGCGCCGGCGGGCGGCGGGCGTGTGTGTTTGCACGCGCGTGCCGAGCAGACGCCGCGGCTGCGGCGGCGCGTGGCCCGGCGACAGCGGCCGTCGCCCGCGACAGTTCCGCGAAGACGGAGGAGCCGCCTCTGATGTGCGCCCCAGACGCCCGAAAACAAACCGACACCCTCGTTCTTCCTCTCCGCGACTGGTATTAAAAGAAATTCCTCACACTACAGCACGGCGGCTTTCACACGTGCTATTTTCATGCTTGCCTCTTTGAATGTACTCCTCAGATTTGTGAAATATTTAAGCGTAGAATTTTGGTTGCAATCCGTGTATTTGGATATCAATTACGACAAAGAAGAAACACTGTCAAAACCCACCCGATATAATAGTAATAGAAATAGATTTGCTTTTTTTTATAATTTATCAAGATCGATAAGGAACAAAAATGCGACTCTTCCGATATTCTGATATAACGTTTCAACCCCCTGGAAAATATTTCCTAAAGAAGATTGTTTTGCTATTTTTGAGATTTGTTATTTTTTTTTATGCATGTATATCAATCTAATTTATTTGTGAGTACGTATACGATTAAATAAAAGTCTTGTTAACATGAATGTAACAAAAACATTAAAATCAAATAAACCAAAATATTACGGCAATGTTAATATTTGGTCACTCTTATAAACAATTGTTACGTGGTATTATTACGTTAGTACTTGGTAAGGTAACCTTTCTGTGAAATCGCTTCTGTCAATTGAATCGGTATACTTGCATAATTTTTTTATATGAACTGTGTATAGGTACTCATTCTTCCGCTAATCATCTCTTCAATTTCTCTCTCGTGGAAATTTTAGGTTTTTTATAATTGATCTTTCAGTTTGCGCCACATGTGCTCTATTGGGTTAAAGTTTCAAGAATGCGGAGGTGGTTTCGCGGGGGCGATTCGATTGGGCAGTTGTAGAAACGCCAGCTGGGCACATTGTAGACTTTATTTTTTGGACCATTGGCCTCGTGAAATTTAAAGGTATGCTGTAATCCGAGAATATACGCACTTTGGTGCAAACATTTCTTGAGATAACGGAGATTACTTCCCTTCATCATCGTTTCTTCTACAAACTCCTAGTCTGCTTCTCCACACGAAGATATGCACACCCGCACCATGATAACTGTTCTGCTGTTTGTCTCAAGATAAAAATGCATCTCGTCAGCAAAAGTAACATCCGACTAACGGCAGAAGTATCGTCTGAGCACTTGTTACGTACTTCTTTGCGAATTTCAGCCTTTTCTTTCTATTGAAGTCGCTTATAAATTACTTTTTCCTTACTACTGCTCCGTTAAACCCTTCGTTTACACTTTTCTCAGTTTTGGAGAAAACTTTCTTTCCTCATTCTTATAACGCAGCAGCAATTTTTGGTGTAAACTTTTCTGGATCAATTACATTATATTAAGGTGTCCAAATTTTAAAGTCAGACACCGTATTTCATTTAATGGAACCTCTATCTCGATGAGGTATCGAGATTACGAGGTTACATGGGAAACGAAGAATCATCGCTCAGACATAAAAAACACTTCATATTTTCGAATTTTGAATCCAGTACATGTAAGTAAAGTTTATGTCATCTGTCATTTCTTAATGAATATCATTTGACGGGTAAGAGATAGTTAAAAAAGAATCTTATTTAGACATTAATTCTCAATAAATTTAATGGATTATATTTTCATTAATACAGGGGTTTTGTAATTAGCTTGTTATATTCTTATATTAATGCAAAATTGTGAATTGTATTACTAATAATCATCGTTGCATAATGGTTGGTAGGGTAGAAAATTGACTTGCCTTTTAAAAAATGAAGCCATTGATTTCTGATTGGATTTGATTATTCGAAGCAAAAGTTCACACCGAAATAAATTACCGAATCTGCGATACTGGAATTTATGTTGACTTTTCCACTCGTAAAATTAAAACCAATAGTGTTTAACTATACATACAAAATGGCCCGGTCAGAGCGGTGTAATTAAAAACGTTTATCGCTTATTCTCTCCGATTTTTCTTACAACTTCTACCTACTGACCAACTGTGACTCTATCTTAGGACACATCGATCGCTATGTCGATGTCCAATAAACTGATTTATGTACTTATAACATAACCTCTGTTTTAACAGACGCTTTCAGTTATTTTTAATGTTTGTCACATTCTGGAACTCTGTTGGACATAATTTCACCCGTGGAATTACCCTCTTAAATTTAATTACTACTCGTTCCTTGGAAAGTCTCAGATAAAGTTCCCCTCCTCGCTTCGCGAGTCGCTCACTTCAGTCAGGATCCGTGTCGCTTTGCTATCGCGTAGCGAGGAGAGAGACAGAAGAGAGCTTTCCGCAGCAGCCGAGAGCAGCACGGTCGCTGTGCTCCATATGGCTGTACTCGGCGTTCAGGCGGAGTCAGGAGGTTAGAGCCAGCGGCCTCCGTACGACCTTCGCGGCCCCGCGCTCTATCGGAGGCGCTCAGTACTCGCAGCAGATTTCCACTTCCCCTCAGTCAGCTCTCGCGTTTCTGGTGTTGTATGGAGCCGCACGAGGCCGTTATTAGTATAGACCTACGTAAAATCTAAATACTCATTTTATACAGTGATGGCCAATGCCTTATTAACGTTTAACGAAGGAGAAGCTTCAGGCCAGTATACTTTCACCTTCCCTTTGACAGATGACGATTACAGAGGTCGTTACTTTAAATACTAGAGACGTACTTCATCTAAATAACTCACTAGTTTTTTTCAGACGTTGGTCGTCTCTTTTGTATACCAATAAGGTAGAAGAGTCTAATTTCGCATATGAAAAGAAAATATTTATCCCTCTTCAAGGGAGAGGATTTACAAAAGAGTTGCTCCTGAAAAGAAATGATACGTGATGTGCATCAGCACACAGTTGGAATTTTTAAAGAAATTCCACGAATTGTATTTTGTCCTCTCAATCTTTCTAGACAAACATTTTCAAAGGTGGTAATCTTCAGTTAATTATGATCGAAGATGGTGAATCCCATTGCTTCATTGCTCATGTGAGTGTTGTAAAACGTACATGTAAATAAAATAAAGAGTATTATTTATCTGTAAATAAACTCTTGTATCGATACATCAAAAGATAAGATTGCCTTCTTGTTGCGCCACTTAAGCCGGCGCGGCTATGAAAGTGCGAAGTAGAGCAACTCTACCAAATCTCCTGGAACATATTTAGAAGATTTAATTAAGAGATTTAATGTTAACGCTGTGTCCTGTATATACGAAATTATTTACTCGCAACACTACCAACAAAATGGGTACGTGGTTAAGCTAATAACACTGTATTTCAATTTGCACGAACATTGTGCTTTATTAACATTAAAAGTGTATGACTCTGAAAATGTTTAATAACAATAGTATCTAACGAATTCATTGAGAAATCTATAAAAATGACTTTTTTCATTCTAATTCTCTAATAAATATACGAAATTCTTCTAAGAATGTCTTACATTATACGTAGTCAATACATAAGTGGTGTTTGGGGGGAAGTCTGAAAAAGTATTAAATCTCGAGTACAAATTTCATAATAAATACCCGTTTTCACGCTGTTTTCCGAACGAGGGATCCATACTCTGTCAGTAGTACGAGGGCCCACGGCGAAGGTGGTAGGAGTTTGAGAAGAAAGAGAAGCATAAAAATTAAGAGAAATATAAATTGATAGAAACATATTAGTAAACATTATTTGGAAAAAAATTAAGGTGATAGCAATATTATATTTTTAAATATTTCTTATGAGTTGCAAAATGTATTAAATTAAAAGTTACCTTCTTTAATGTTTGTGAAATGAGCTTCATACATAAATTCGTGGCTATCCAGGAGACGCCGCGTCGTTGGCTGAGAGGCCGACGTTTCGCCTGATATGTCGCAGGCTTCCTCAGGGCAGTAACGAGTTCGTCGGTCTCTCAGCCAATGACGCGGCGTCTCCCGGATAGCCAAGAATTTATGGATTCAGCCGCGGAAGCTTACGTGTGCATCGGAGCTTCACCCAATTATGAATTGAATTGAATTAATGCCTTATTTTTACGTGGCGAGACTCAGGCCATTAGGCCTGCTCTTCCGTCTGACCACGTGAATTTCGCTACGCTCCTTTCACCAACTAGCAGAGAAAGGAGGTATTTCTTGGGCGAGAAACAGGCGATTTGAATTTAGCTCAGAGGCGTCATTTAGGCTTGAGGATCTTTTACATTCAAGTAAATCTACTAACATGGGACAGCCGGCTTTACTTCCCCTCCGAAGGAAGGCGTACGAAGGATTTTTTCGCCCTGAAAAATCCACGGCTTCGATCGGGTTTGAACCCGCCAACTTGGGTACAACAGTCCGAAACGCTAACCGTTACACCATCGCCGCCGCTAAATTTTGGGGGCCCATCCACTGGAAATGCGGGGGTGGGGGCTGCGTTTCACCGCGTGCTCTCGTGTGGTGTGCCGCAGGGGTGGTTCGAGCAGCACTCCGCGGAGCAGGCGGAGCTGGCGCAGAACCTGGTGGGCAACATGAAGCAGCTGCAGGCGGCGGCGCCGGCCCCGGCGGCGGGCGCGGGCCCCGACCCGGACCTCGACCCCGGCGCCCTGCGCCACATGCAGCGCCTGTCCTCGCAGCTGCTGCAGCTGGTGAGTGCGTTGCACGCGGCCAACCCTTATTTCTCTCGACAGGCCACTTCACTTGGCAATATGGCGACGGCGAGACTTGTTTCGTCGTGTTTTCAGGAGGCGGGATCACTACAGGATTTTGTGGCTTCGGTGACGAGTTAAAACAATAGGGAACCCCAGGGCACATTCATTTGGCTTTGAAGAAGATAGCAGTATGACCACCGAATCATTGGCACGGTGTGATTCGACATCCCCACATTTCACTACAAGCTTTTATTTTCGTGTAATCATCTTCCAGTGACGTGTGTCGAATATATTGTGTGCAGGAGATGTTCAAAATTATGCCCTAAAAACCGCAATACCTGTAGCTGATCATTCAGTTGAATATATTGGAAACGAAATCATCAGTTATCAAGGAAAGTGACTCTACTCAAATTAGTTGAGTGAAGAAATGTGTTTAGAGAATATTTCGTACTACTAGTTGTTTAATTAATACAGTTCATAATGCACCCTTTCTATCACGACCTCAGAATCTCAAGGTTTTCTGTGACAGGTTTGGTGAAAAAGATGTTTTACAGGTTAGAACCCTCTATCGTAAGACCTATTACATATTCGTATTAGAAGAAATTTCAAATCAGACTTGTAGACAACATTCTATTAAGAAACTAACACGAGTACAATTTTGATTTTAATGACTCTTTATACACCTCGAAACATTGAAAATTCTTTCCTCAAAACAATTCCTCAAAATCAGAAATAACCTTATCATTTCAAAGTCAAACTCTTTCCTCCAGACGCTCTGTGCTGAACAAAACCATTTTTTGCAAAGCGACAGTTTTAGATGTGACAGATTTTTTGCGCATCAACGATCTGTGTTCGAATCCACGTGACTGACACGCGTTGAGACACACAATTCGTCCCTCCGCTCGCACCCATATGATCCGGCAACAGAGTGGTTGGAAAAAAACCCGTAGCCGACAGAAGGTCGGCGCCGGATCTCCATCCAGTGGGGGATGATAACCGCCATCTCCCGCCATAATATCGGACTATGTATGTTCTTAATTAATTTTAACGAATGAGGGAGAATACATTTGTATAATATGTGATCGCATTGCTTCCCTTAAACCAACACTAACTTTACGGTACTATTGATCTTAGCAGATGACACGCCCTGAATCGCTTATCAACCAACCAACCAATCACCCCGGCATCGCAGAGACCACACACTTGTCGCAAAGCGATCTGTGATTAGCAAATCCTCATCTAATGTTGAAATCGACCCGCCGACGCCAAAGAGTCGCCGCCCCGCCGCCTGCCCCGCCCTCGCGCTCCGCCGCCTTTGATCCCGCGGCCAAAAGCTCCCCGCCCCACGCCCCCGCCCCCGCCCCCGCCGCTGCCACCGTTCGCCACCCCCTTCATCACCGGCATCACCGACACTTTCAGCGAAACCTTCACCGCACCATCAGCTACCCAGTGTTATTCAAATTGTGTGGCGCGCCTCCCCGAGGAGGCGCGAAAGTTTCAGAGGGGAGCCGTGAAAACACCGTAAAAATTTAATTAAATAATGTTCTAATGATTGATAATGCTCTAATTATTTCTACATGAATAAATTACTATCAGACTATGTATGTGCCTTCATTAATTTTAACGAATGAGGGAGAAAATATTTGTATAATATGTGATCGCATTGCTTCCATGAAACCAACATTGTCAACTATCAGTTATTTTAAATGAGCTCTGGCCGTTGGCGCAATAGAATACAGCTTGCTTTGTTGTGGCGTGGTTCATTCCTGTAACACTGTCCGAAATTTGTGCTCTGTAAAGAATCAGTATCAAGAGTTATTGAGAGGTCTGCTTCCTTGTTCCTCTTCTTACGTATCTGAAAAAAGGATTTTCGGTCCTGGTGGTGATAAAAAAAATTATAGATCAACAATAAATCTCCAGAATGAGATGCGTACTGATTAATTGTTTTTTTCTGTCATCCGTAACGAATAGTGTGGTAATTTGAGGTTCTAAATTTTTGTAAACCATGTACAATTTGTAGCTTTGAATATACTCTCGTACGAGTGACTGAACCCGCTTCAAGCACATGAATGCAGCTCAGTGGAATATTATATCTAGACTTCATGACGCCAGCAGAATTATGAATTTGTAGACTGTTTTAATTCACACTAATGGGTAATGTAGAGACGAAGTTGTTTTTTTCGCCTTTTTTCATCACACCATATAACTGAATCAATAAATGCTAATCTACGAAGATAGTAAGTGCCGTAGTATCTCCAGTTTAATTTCATTTGCCTGAAAAACACAATTATCGTCGCCATTTCAGCCGAAGACAAAGTATCTTCCTCTCCAGAATCCATCGCCCCTTCCACGAGGGCCGTCGCTCCCGATCTGTTTCCCTGAGACGCCTTCGTCGCCGCTCCCTCCCCTCCCCTCCCCTCCCCGCCCCATTCCCCTCCCGCCGCCACCCGCCGGCGGCGAGTAAATTAATTAGAGCGGCCCCCGCGGCGGCGGCTACGGAATAGAAGTTTCCGGCGGCGGGGGCGGAGGCGGGGGCGGGGGCGGTGGGCTCGTGGCCAACGGCTCTTCGCGGCCCCGCGGGGCGACAGCAGCGGCTTTGTGGCTCCCCGCCGAACCCCTTCCGGGGCGCTGGCGGCTGCGCCGGGGGGCCGCCTTGCCCCGCCCCGCCCCCGCACCCACGTGACCCGGAATCGGAGAGAGCGCGCCGCCCGCTGCGCAGCCGGGCCTCGGGGAGCCGTTTGCCCTGATTAATGGCGGCGCGCGCTGTTTACGCCCTGATTTCGGGCCGCCGCGCCGCTCCGCGTCGAAGCCGCCGCCGCCGCCGCCGCCGGCACCGTTGGGCGAGGTTGCGTCTCGCCCGGAACGCCGGCGATGCAAAACAATCGACGGCGCGCCCGGGAGAGACGCCGGCCACGTGAGGGAACGAACTTAGTGGGCGACTGAGGAAAGAAGGGTCTCCCTGGTTAGCTAGTCTTCGTTTCAACTGTTGTTTCCTTGTTTTCGCGACCCATTTTCTTTCTTTTCCTTCGGCGTGAATTTAGTGAGACTGCGATATCACACCAAATCTCTCATACTACATCTTATTAATTCGTTTCCAATGACAAAAAATATACAGTCATTTTGAATGAGTAGTACTTCGTTTAGTACGTTTTAACATTTCCATTAAAGTTTCTCTAAATTTTGTCAATATCAAGTTTGTTCACGTTAATTAACTGAAGAAAATGATGGAGTCTGCTGAGATGTACAAAAAAATTAACTAGCTAACAAACGTGTGATGAATGTGAAAACACTTAACATAAATGGTGGAATATAGAGCAATGAAATAGAAGCAATGGCATTTTTATAGCTTGTATTTCCTTGATGGACTATAATTCCCTGCACCGTATACACAAGCAACGTTCTTAGTACTACGCATTGAAGGAGAGTGTTCTTTCCTTCCAAGTTTCTTCGGACTTCCTCAGTTTTGCTTTCCACCCAATTCAACCATCTCACGCTACTTCTTTTGAGATCGTGCTCACGAATTATGATACCTTTCACAAGCACTCACATGTAGTGCACAAGGTAGTCAAAGATCCATTGCAGCGTATGGTCAAAAAGAAGCAACTGTGGCTTTCACTCACAAAGCGAGGAATGTTTCAATCTTCGAGTTATGCATTTTTTTGTTATAATGGATTATTGTGTTATTTATTTGCTGAAGATACTCAGAATTGCTTAGAAATAGGCAATTGTTACAGAAAATTTCAAAATTTGGTTAATGAAATGAATCGGTATTGAAAATTTTGTATTTTCCTTGGCTGACCACTTCTTCTTTCATTCTCAGAATCTTTTCACAAAGATTTTTGATCAAGGATGTTCTGAACTTAACTCAATAACGTCTGACCTGGAAGCTTCTTCACTTTCAGCTCTGAACTTTTTTTTTCCAGCGAAGACCACCGCTAAGAAAGTGTGCTCCCGTCCCAAACGAAGACCTTCAAAAGACACATTGTGGAGTCGAAAATCGGCAGCCGGGCTCGCGCCCTCCGACAATGGCCTCCCCCTGAGCGTAGCGGTTCGCGGAGTTTCTCGATCTGAGGCCGCCCAGGTGTTCCCGGCCTCGTGGGGTCGGAACGTCGTTTCTGTGAGGCGTCGTTCGGCTTTCCGCGAGTCATCCACCCTCGCCGCGTCCCCGCTCTTGCCCCGAACAAGGCCCGCCGGGACTATTTTCCGCCAGGTTACGTTCGCGATCGCGTGGAAGCATTGGGTCTGGGAGGTCTCAATCAGCAGAGAGCCACATCCGAATCTCCTGGTGTTTGTGAGGATTTTCCGCCCGCCTTTCCTGTCGGACCCCAGACGATTGATGGTTGCAGTATCTGCGAGTGTCTTGGAAATCAAATGAATTCCCGGATACACGAGATTTGAAAGAGATATTTACGGTTGTATGTTGTGCGATAACGTGTAAACTCTAGTTGACAAATCGATTTTCTTAGCAGTATTTGAACCTTGTATGCCGCACATGTTCAAAAAAGAAACTTCGTTTATATTATATCTATCATGTCAATTTTAGTTTTTCCCTTTCTTGAGAATTAATTCATCCTTGTTTTATATTATTTCTAATCGAGTTATTAAAAACATAATAATAGTTACATACAGCAATTGAGATAATTAAGGATTTTTATAATAAAATTCTTTCCTTCTTGGTTGTCTATAATAAATAAATTTTAAATCAGTTACTTGTAGGCACAATAAGAAGTTACTATTGGTATAACCAAACTAGTTGTCCATTCAACTTTGTAAACATTTTTCAATTGTACTTGATATTGAGTTGAAAATCACTGTTATGGTGAAATGTTTTCTAAAAATAATTTCTGATATCTTATCAAAGTTGTCACTTATTAAATACCTAATGATCTTGTAAGTCTCATTGAATTGAAATGTAGATGTAATTGTATTTACGTTCATGGAGGAATTATGATTTGAATGATATGAACTTTCGATTGTCGATTTATTACATTGGTAAGTCTACAACCATAATAAAATATGCTTTGAGACATTTTTTCTAAATAGCGCTTCTCCAAATACTAGTGTATCGCAAATCATAATGCAGTGAGATTCATAAAATCAATGATGTTTCTGCTATTGCGTAAAGATGATACAATATGATTTTCACTTACTACGAACCTTTTATTTCGAGATTTATTTCGAGTTCACGTAGATCGAGACTGCAACTGATTGCATTTAACTTCATTAGGGTATAATACTTAAAAGAAATCATGAGCTAAATATAATTTTGTCTTTTAAATATATATTTACTTTTTAGCGACAAGTGTTGGGGCATGTATTGTATTCTGTGCACAGCTTTGTTATCGAAAATCATAATAAAAAAATTGAAAAATTTAATCTTCTCGTTAATTAGATCACGCGAATATATTTCAAGCAAATTATTTAGTTCTTTTTCTAATATTTTAAAACAATTAATTCAATCGTGTCCCAATTAATAGGTTTTCTTTTTTAGATGAAATGCCTCTAACTATCTCGATTCATTAAACCCGAAGTGCGAAGTGTTCTCACGGCTAATCCCAGAGCTCGGATGCACTCCCGCCAGCGCCATGTCGCAAGGCGAGCGTCCCGTGTGGGACGAGGCCGGCTGCAGGTGCAGCGGCTGGGCTCTTTGATGCGTGGCTGGCGGGCGTGCACTCGTGAAGTGGGGCATGTGCGACCCGGTGCGCCCGCTATGCAAGTCCCGCGCGGCATGTTCCACTCGGGCACGCGGCCAGGGCACCGCCGCCGCGTCCTTGTGCTGCAACTCGGCTCCACGGCATGGCCTTTGCCTGCTGGAATGCGGCGAAGTGATAGCGTCGTCGTTGTCGGTTGGTCCTGATACTCTGCATGCCTGGAAAGTGTCCACTGGGTTTTGGTTGTTCAAGATAGGTTCACTTGGTGTTAATGGCAAGGTTGTCTGACAATGCGAGGTTGGCTAGATATTTGAGTCGTCGACTTTTGGAATGAACGAACATCTCATCCGGCTGAATAGGGATATTTTTCAACTGCGCGCACTTAAATCAGATTCTACGTGTATTCAATCTAATGTCCTTCGATCAGTCAATTATTAAAAGCTCCGGTTAATTAATTTATCTTAACGACCATATCATACAGAAAATAATGATTTTTTGTTTTGTAAATTTTATTGGTATACAATAGGAATAGGTTTCCTATGCAAATGAATATTTTATCCCGTAATCAGTACGCTCACTGCGCACACGAAACACCCACTTTGTAATTATTTGTACATGAGTTTAGTATGGATATTTTTAATACATTGAATGTTTTCGTAATTGCAATAATTCTTCAGAAAAGTGCCAAAGATTCTGAATATTTTGCTTCAAAACGTTTATGATAAGTCTTATATATTTACTATTTCTGCTAATAAATTTAATGTTCAATCCAGGTTCATTGTAGCTAATACAAATTTCCTGTATCTGAATTAAGCATGATATTTAACTGGAAAATTACCATCATTCCAAGTATTGTTTAACAACTGGTAAAATGTGGCGTCGCCGACGATGAAAACTGTTTTAAAAATAGTTACATGTGTTGAAAATTTTTCATACTTCAATTCTTTCATGCCAAGCTTTGTTCAAATATGTTCTTTCGGCATCTGACATTGGACTAACCAACGCATCGTAGTAGCTGATAATGTTATACTCCCGTTCAAAAGTTCCCAACACCGAATGGCCTCGTATGTTACCTCCATACGGGATATCAATTGGTAATAATGCAATTTCAAAATTATAATTGCCCTAACAAATACTTGCAGGTATTGATGATACAAAAAGTTAGATTTTAGTACAGCTACAATTTTTACGCCTTTTTACTAATATTCCCAAACATGTATATAGCACAGTTGCTTTAGCACAAATGCTAAATGCAAAACTGCAGATCATTGCCAATTGGTTCCGAAAATTCTTTTGCAACATCTTTTACAACTATAATTGATTATTCCCCGGATTTGCCTAGCATTTTCATATTTTTTTTCTACCCTAATTTTTGAAGAGATTAAATATCCACAAACTCAGTCTATTTTGTGTTCACTTCTACTTCTGTAATTGCTCTACTAATCGTGTTGTATGTAATTGTGACCCTTTATAAACATTAAAAGGCGATTGTTTTGTATATTTATGTGAATAAGGTTGTAGTTAAGTTTAATAAGAATGAGTTGTGCGTCACATTCTTTTGAAAAACGGCATTTGCACACTTAAAAACGTAAAAGTAAGACGTCAAACGTAACAACATTCATTCATTCTCGCATTATTCAGTTTTGTTTTATACATATTCACTTGAAATTCTTCAAATTTAAGTTCCAAGGCAATACTGTTCCTAGGTTTTCGCAAATGTATTTTAAAATATACGATAATACGAATGCAAATGAAATATGCAGCGCGATTCACTTCAAAGATGGCAACATCAGTATTGCGAATCGTTGTGATAGAAAATTAAGTCGTATGGTGTGAAAAGTACCTTCGTATTCTGGTATTTAATCAACGCCACCTACATACATTTATTTAGGCGGCGTTGTTTTAATTTCCGGCATTCTAATTGAGATCGCAGCGCCAAAACACACAAAAAAAAAGCACGTTCTTGGACATTTCTTTCAATCCAATAGCAGGATTCGAAAACAAATTATCAGTTCTCCATTAGGAGACCAAGACGCATCAAATGACATCTCACAAGTCTCGATAGATGTGCGGGAAGGGGTCTAACCGTGAGGGACGGATCCGCACACACGCACATACGCACATTTGGAGTTACTCAAATCTGTATAGGGATATTATTATTACATATTTCATTGAACAATATATTAAGGGTAAAGTCTCAGATTAATGTACTATGCGTAAAAAGTATGAAATCAGTGTGATGATGTGATAATATACATTGTAGGGCATATCTTCGAAATTAATACATTCATATGTCATGTATTATTCGTGTATAATAAATCCGGTCCTTAGTCATCATGTACTATCTTACCGGTAATTTAGAATGATAGTTATGGCATATTATCTTTCTAATTTTCTTTATCTCTGTTCATGGAGCCGTGCGGCTTTGTCGTATTGAGGATTCATTGGCACTGAAATCAATTGGGGTGCGGCCAATCAACCCGAAGCAATCGCGCAAAGGCATTACACAATGGGAAATAAAATAGGATCTCTTTCACAATAAGCAATCACACTGCTCAAATCTTTTTTATCTTTATATATTCCGGATTTATGACTTGAATAATTTCTTTAAGTAATATTGAAGGTTATAGATAAGTGTTCCGTTTTGGACCGTATTTTTCCTAAACTAATTTTTCAATGTAAAACTTTGTAAATCAATATAATGACACATTATTCCACCCGTCACTCTTAAAAAAGACACGGATACTCGTAACTTATCAAGCTCCTTAATCGTTGTAACACATTAAGCGACTAAATGTTGTTTTTTTGACGACTTTCTGTCAAATTTACGGTTTTTTGAAAGCGCGAGACTACAGAATCTAATACCTTGACACCTGAGAATCATAGAAACTATTCACCGGAAGCGCTGTGACATTTGAACGCTTTTCCAGTCGTCAGTTAGCGTCATTGTATGTATTATGCCGTATCTTCAATAGGAGTATTTCATTGAAAGTTTTAAATGTAAAATTTCTGCAATATAAAGGTTAGAAAAAAACTGAGTCGCTGCGGATGACTGAGATCGCAAAAGCAGAAGTGCCGTAGCGCTCTCTGACCGAACGATCGCGAGGTCGAGTCCCACCTCGAGCATAGTTGTATTTTATTCGTCCTTTCACCCCTTATCATCATCATCATCATCATCATCATCATATCGTGTCATCCTCACAGTTTCCACACCGTTACACGCAATAGTAGTCGCTAATGACCTAGAAGTTGATGCGACCTTAAATAATAAGAAAAAAAAAAGAAAACTGACTGATGACATTATGTTACGTTTCACATTCTTCGTTTAAAAAAAGTTTGTTTTCATATATCAAAACAGGATATGCGAAAGAGGCGTGCATTAAAAATTCAATTTAATTTACTGTTAATGCTACTAGTTTACTTCATTACCTAGCTTTTTACGTACGAACGGTCTAGAACATAAACAGGTGACAATACACATCCGACCTACATGCATTTTTCAGTCTCTTTCTTAATTTTTACGTGTAGACCTGTTGTTGACTTGTCGCTAGGTAAGATATTCCATAAGCATATCCCCCAAGACTCCGTCTGCTTTGGGAAATCCCCCCCCCCCCTCTTCGTAAAAAAAAAGGGAAAGCTTGTTGGAACTTAGAGGCAGTTAAAGCAAAAGGAAAGCCTGACTCGTGAACAAAACAACCACCTGTGTTTTCCGCAGTCGTCGCCAGCGCGTGCTAGCGCTTCCTGCCCACCCCCGCTCCCCGCGGAGGCCGCCCACAGCTCGCGCCGTCGGCCGAAGGCGGCGGCGAAGGCGGTGGAGGCGGCGGAGGCGGAGGCGGCTGGAGGGCCCTTTGAGAAGAGACGCGCGAGCGGCGGGCGAATCGTTTTGGCAGCGAGGCGCGGATGTCCGCGACGACGGCGCGGCCGGTGGCGGTGGGCCTAAACAATACTCACAGCGCGCACATCACCTTTCTGAGATTTTCTAGCGAGTGCCATGAACATGTCGACGAACAATTAAGATGAATGCAATGGTTTTGTTTGAAAGATGGGATTACTGAATACCACTTTTCTTTATTAGGCTTTTGTCTGTCGTATAGTTTTCTTATATATATATATATATATATATATATATATATATATATATATATATATATATATATATAAGAAAACTATAATCCCCAAAGCAGTATATATATATATATATATATATATATATATATATATATATATATATATATATATATAGGGTTTCAGGGGGTATTTATCATTTTGAGAAATTTGGAATTGAATTCAAAATTCTCAAAGTGATTATTTATATAAAATTCTTAAATAATGTTTTACCATTTTGGTGCGTAGCTGTAAAGTTGTTGGCGATATTAAACACACCATTTTGTTCCGGATAGTAGCAATATACGTACTTTTAGTATTGTATTCTTATCTTTACATGATTCTTAGAAACGTGTAATACTGCAAATGCGAAATAGCACTATTTTGTGTAACCAACACCCCGTCCCCCAAAGCAGTAATCATTTCGCTTTTTATCCCCAAAATATACGCATTTTGAAAGAATAGTATTTAGCGAATATTTTTTTTCAGTTTTACTTCCCAATTTCATTATGTAATTACTTTTTCATTTTAAAATGAATTTATATGTGTATTTGGGCCCACTTCGCGCTCCGTGTGCGGTGCGGCCGCGGCCGCCCGCAGGGGGTTAATTATTACATAAGATATTAAAAATACGAGTGGGGTAAATGGCGGTGGGGCTGCGTGGGGGCGGGAAGGACGAGGCGGGGAGCAGTGGGGCAGGGCGGGGCGGGAACTGGGAGAGCGCCGCAGAACGGGGCGCGGTGGAGCAGGGCGAGGGGGTGAGGGGCGCGTCAGGGCGGGGAGGGATGGAGCGGGGCGCGCAGGAGAAGGAAGAGGTGGAGTAGGGTGGGAGACAAAGGGAGTGGGGCAGGGCGGAGAGGGGCCGTGGGGAGCGGGGCGCGGGGCGCGGAGGAACAGTGTGAGGAGGAGCGGGGTGGGAAGGGGGGGGGGGGCTGGCGGGGCGCCAGCACTGTGCCGCGTGCGCCGCTGCACCCGTCGCCAGCGCTCGCTAAATTTAAAAGGTGTGGCCGCGGCCGCGCGGAGAGGCGCGAGCGTGCGAGCGTGCGAGGGAGCGTGCGCGCCTCCACGCCCGGAGCCATTGAGCGCTCTGCGCCGCGCTTCATTACCGCCCCGCACTTCGCACGCACTTCGCCTGCCGCGCGGCCGCAGGCGTGAATCGCTGCGTCAACAGGGCTGCCAAAGTAATTACTCCACACCTTCAGTTAACTGTAGTTTATGTGGCAAAAACAATTTTGGTGTTTATATCCGCCGTGCAAATCAAGAGAGCATTAGGACCTTCACTTGGACGTGGCGACTACCATGTGTTTCTCTGGCATTGTTCTATAGCTTTTTCGTCACAGCCCGATGGGCTATTCAGTTGGCACCTGTAGGCTAGAGTTCTAAATTACTCTGCTGGTTCGTCTCGTGACATGTTCATTTTTTTTCTCGATTTCTGGAAATTAGGCAAACATTGTTTTGTTTTTTGTCTCTGCGTTCCTATTTGCTTCATGTATGCGTCATGTCGCTACATTACCAATTGTGAACTAACTAAACTGACATAATGATTTGCAACGTTACCAAAGTTTCACGACCAAGTCCCCTTTTCAATAACTTTCTTCATTTTCTTTATGAGATCGTGCACGGTTGATGACTGAAAATTTTTCTGCGACAGCAGTCGCATACTTCTAGTTTATGGATATGTTGTGTGTTTCAATCAAAGTTTGAAATCATATGTGTCAATCAAAGTTCGAACACAAATTCTATAACAATTGTGATTTCTAAACACGAACACCAGAATTACATTACAATATGAACGAAAGTAGATTTCGTGCGTGCATAGAAGTGAATCTGATAAAATGTTTTCTTATACAAAATACTCGAGCCAATTCAGTCTGATAAACTCCAACCTCTTAAATTAACTAGTGGTGCAACAGAATGACACTCTCCCGTATTATTTGTCTATTTCCTTTTGTACCGATTTATCGACTTGCCACATACTCTTGCCGTCTATTGTCGCCCAAAGACAAAATTTTCGAAGTGTTCTTGATTTTTCAGTTTCCTAATAGTAGAACGGAAATATTATTTTAATGATATTAAAGAATAGTAAAACCTCGTTCTAAATGGCATTTTTTCTGAAAAAAGTGGAGCCGTTTTTAAGAAAAATACGTTTAAGCGCTACTGTAAATTCGAAATGTGAAGCTCTTTTTTACAGAAAAGTTTTGAGTTTTCGAAAATCTTCATTAGAAGTAAGTTTAAGCACATTAACTCATGAATACAATAGTGTTTACAAATTGATAGAAATTAGTATAGTGTGAGAGATATTTCCAAAGTATTGAATTTGTGTAATTTTAGAAACAACAAAAAATCCCAAAATGAAATTTACGTCATATTACGGAGTGCAATTAGCACTATCCGTTCGAAATTTGGAGCTATTTATTAACAAAAAATGGCGTTTGAGCGTTTCTGAAAATGCGGAATTTAGAGTCAGTTTTAACAGAAAACGGTTGAGTTTTCGTGAAACTGTATGTGACATTATTTAAAGCACATGTACTCTAAAATATAGTAATGTGAACAAATAGCCGGTAATGTAAATATTAACGACGTGAGAGAGAAGTCAAAAAAATTACATTCTTGTAATTTTTCAAAAACAAAAGAATACTGCAAACTGATGTTTATGTCAGAGAAAATTTGGAGCCGTTTCGAGAAAATATTGAAAATGTCCTGGGGGCTTCATGAAATGCACTCCCAAATTTGGAAGAAAGTTTTTCAAAATCACGGCGCGTCGAGTGGAGCCAGATCGATCGGGGAATATCCGTTTTTGAAAAACATCGTACGTACGGTTTAGGCGCTGGTTGTGTTCACAGTCGGACAGACGAACGGAAGACGCACAGTTGGACGCACTTGTTGCCGCCAATTGGTTTTTCGGTATCAAGGACCTACAAAACAGGGATTTTATACCTTAATTGTATTCTAACCATATTTTTATAATCTCAATGTTCACCAACGATATTTCATAATAAGAGGACTATTAAAGAGACGAAGTCAGTTTAGAGAAAATTCTCTTCAATTTGTTTCATTTTTCCCGCCTCTTTGACAGATGTTTATTTACATTTAGCTCTTAAGAATTCGCAATCAACATAAAACGAGGTTCACAGTGTGCTACGGTTATAGTACAACGCACTGTTACATAAAAAGTAGCAAATTTAACACTTACAGTAAAGTTGAACATTTAATAAATCGGTATTAGTGACGAATATATTTAAAAACACTCTCTATATAATAGGAAAGGAATGTTGTCGATTGATATGTGTCGACACAAAAACCTGTATATGTGTTAATTTTGGATAGGGGATTACCTCCATAGATATGTCAAACAAACCATAGGAATACCACACAACAGAAGATGTAGAATTCAAATGTACAAATTTGTTCCTTATACTATAAAGGATACAGTGGATTAGAAGAAATCCGAAACATACGTTATGTAGCAGCACACGTTGCCTTGGTGCGTAACACCAAAACGGTGTTGTTTAAAGACCTAGAACAAGTCTTTAAAACCCATATTTTCGGGATCCGAAGGGGGCAATCCGAGTTAAATTTGTTTTATTGTAAATAAATAATATGATTCCTTTTTGGGCCTACAGTTACAGTTTTTGTTCAGCTCTTCTGAGAATCTCCACTCTGTAGCACTAGTAGTTGAAAACGTGCAGAATCTCGAAAAAGTGTAAAATAAAATCGACTATTGTCATTGTTTTCAATTTGGTAGTTCGAGTCTAAACTTTCCCCTTTGTAAATAAACGCTGATAAATAATATAACTTTTTCCCACGCACAGTGTCGGGTAATGAAACGCCAGTTCAAGGGTCTGGCCGTTCGAAATTGTAATCCAGTATGAAGGTATTTTCACTTTTACAACAATGACTTATAGAATGTTAGCATGGGTCAAGTATTCCTTTTCAACTTAATACCACTTTTGCTTCAAATTGTTACGAAATATACTCGAATTGGAATAATATAGAGAATATCGCTCATGTTATGATTATAAATTCAAATTGAAAACAATCCGAAACAAAAGAGAACAAGGAGAAAAAAAAAGTGGAAGAGAAGGTGAAGTCCTTATGAAAGTATGCCAAGAAGGGAAGAAAAAAGAAGGAAGAGAAAATGGGAATAAGAAGAGTAAAAAGGAGAAAAAGTAGAAAATAAAGAAAAAGGAGGAGAATGAATTACATTTTGTTCTTCAAAGGTTCGAAAGTTCATAAATGCAAAAGCACATCTTAAAACAATTAGAAAACGTTTGAAAGCATCTACAAAATGATGCCAAACAGACGCACATTGTAAGCCATATACTAATAGTTATTCGTTTGAGATCTAAACTGTTTTTATAATCTATAACCAAACTATAAAACATTTAGAACGACAAGCATACTTACAAGTATCTACACACGCAGTGCAGCAGTACGACGATTACCTATCAATTTTTCGAATTTAAGATTCCGAATCAGAAATTTTCCCGAAAGTAATGTTCTCTATTTCCTTTTTTCTGAATGTAAAATTCCGAAAACATTTTTCCAGAATACTAAAAATAATTAATTGTTCGAAAACTTGTAATTCATAGACATTTTATTGATAATTTTATTCTTCCGTATGAAGTTACAGGATGAAGTTATAGCACGTCGATTTCGATTTTTCTTCTTTATGGTGATGATACATCAAAACAATAACTGAAATTCTATTTTGTACTGTTAACCACTTTTTTGGAGGCACTGCTTTCACTTTTCATCCCTTCAAAAATTCTCTCAGCACAGCTTCTGTATCTCCTTGCACCGTCTGAAGTCCACCTATCTCTGTATCAGGAGCGGATGTAGAGACCCATTTTGGGAGGGGAAATTCAAAGTGTTTGGTCGAATAATTCATATTACAGATTTTGTAAAATGTCGCACACTACACTCTTCTCAAGCTGCGTTACGATTTTATTTTAATGATTATCCGATAATATTGTTGATTGAAAGTTTCGGGACAAGTTAGAATTAATAGTTACTGAAAATTATTAGGGGTAAAATTTCCCTCATTTCCCTCCTCGTGGATTTGTGCCTGTCTGTGTAAAAGTTAGGGTGATGTTTTCCAATGACCAATAGTAGGCGATTATGGAAACCCTCGCTTAAATTATCTTTTTGATGTTTGTTGTTTATCGTAGCTCGGTACTGAATCCTTAGAATAAATTGTCGGCAATTTCACACATTACCAATAATTGTTTCTTTTTCGAACAACTTTACTTTATAATATATGTGCCCACGCAATAATAACTTCAGCCCTCCTCTTTTAGATTCGAAAATTACAGGTTTTCTCTGCATTTTATAATTACTGTAGAATTTAGAGAACATGACCACATTTTTAAAACAGCCTTCACTAGGAAACAACTTATTCATTGTCGGAAAGTATTCAGTTCGAAAAAAATATAGTTTGGTATGTTGCTTACAGAAAAATGAATTCTTAAAAATGGAAAGTATTTAATTCGAAAAAATTAATGTTCGAAATTTTGTTTTCGGAAAAAAATTGGAAAAGTGAATGGTGACGTTGCACGACTTCTGAGTTAACTCGTTCAAGTAAAACTTTTGATGAGTCATGTGAAAATCGATCCTCTCAATCCGACTGACTCTCGGACGCTTTCCGATTCCAAATCTTGGCAGTTAGGTGTATGATTGGTACTAAACTACGTGTTCAGTTGATTATCGAATTTAATTATCTTATGACCGTGTGTGCGCGCCAATATGATGAATTTTGGCTTGTTGTTTGACTTTTTGAAACATTAGCACAAAGAGTGTCATAATTTGAATGATGAAAATGCCGAAATTCTATTGCAAATCTGATTCTGATTTACTAGGACAAATGTGTAACAAAGAAAATAAATGGTTGGGGGTAATACATTAGGACAAGAAAAGTATTCAATAAAATATTATTTTGAAAATAAATATATTTTTGTTATATTTTTAAGTAAATGAAACTACGATACTAGTCCCTTCAGAAAATAGTCGAGAATTCTCCGAAAGATCTGTTAAGAAATGCACTATATCAAGAAGTGTCCGAATTAAAAGAATATGTTTCCAGCGGCATAAGTGTTAAACCTCCCAAACTGAAAAATTTTCATCTGTTGCCTCGAAGCGTGTTGGGTGAGGCTGTTCATGCGGAGCGGTGCTCCTCAAAGCAGATGGGCGAAAGCTCTCAACTTCTGGAGAAAGCGGCTGTTCGGTCGTCACATTTTACAACAATTTACCATCTGCTCCTGTCGCGTTGAAAATATTTGCTCTGCCCTCCGGAGTTAAATTTAATGCTCGCCTTCGGCAAGCGAAGCGAGCGGTATCATTTTCCCTGACAGGGCGCGCGGCGCCCCCGTGTGTCGGGCTCTGTCGCTATTTCTTGCGACGCATTTACGGCGAGCTGGTGGACGTTGTTATATAAACTCGCGTTTATTCCCAAGGAGATCTTATATCTGGACATTCGTTCCGAAGTGCGTGCATGAAAATTGGCACGGATTCGCCCAGCGGTTTCCGTGTTATGTTGAAAATCGGTCGTCTTTTCTTGGTGCTGTTTCTATTTTAAAAGGGTACTTCAGGGCGGTCTGGACCGAGTCTTTTGATGTGATGTTGATGGTACTTAATCTTGAAATTATTACCCCTCTCAATATATAAGGAGCTGCGAACAGTTATGAGTCGTGAAGGCAATGTATAAATTACAATCTTCTTTGGGCAATGCATGTAGTTACATGTATTTGAAGGGGCATTTGCCACTTGTTTTGAAATACTTAAGACAGCTAATGAGTTAGGGGCAGTTTTTGTCTATGCTGAAAGGATTAGACACTCAAATCCATACCTTGCACATTGCTAAATTGTGATTAATTTACCTGTTGAATTCTTCTGCTACTTTGTTCAACATTTTTAAAAGTCCATTTTTCTCAAATACTAATTTTTATTATATATTTATAATTTTATATGTGAATACGTTGGGGACATAAAGAGGACTTTTTTAGATTAAACAGATCCATATTAATTGTAGATTAATTTATTATTATATGTAACGATGTATTTTACTTGTAAAAAATAAACTCCGAAACCATCAAAATATCCCTTAGCTCTCACGAAGAGAGTAGGAGTGAGCGAGTCATGTGTCATTCTCACAAAAGGAGCAGGGAAGCTTTCGAGGGTCTACTATACATAAATGTGTAGTGACCCTTTTGTGTAATTCCTGGTCCCTTTTTCTTAATTTCTGTGAGCCAACATATGTCAATTGTGTTCTTGTCAAGTTCCATAAGTATTTCATATCCGCTTGCATTCCACGATGTTACATTCCATGTTCCGATTCGTGTATTGTTCTTCCTTTTCCTATTCGTAGTTCTTTTTCTTGCCAGAGTTGTCATACATATAGGACTGATCCAGCCAAATTTTTGGAGATCTGAACGGTATCATATATCAATATTCTTGAATTTTTTGGAACATTTTTGTGAATGTTTGATATTGGGACGCAAAATTATATTTTTAATGTGTAAGAAATGTTACTTACATCCAGAAAATACATTACTCGCGGTTGTTTCTTTCGCTCAGACATTGTGTTTTGGCTTAATGATCTTTTTGTCGATATTAGACACAACACAGTTTAGTCAATGAATAAAACTGAACTTTGTCATCGCTTTACTTCATCTTACGATAGCTCTATGTTAACGTATTCTCGGATAGTGACATTTAATGAGTTAATACTAAATCGATAATACTTCAATTAAACGTGAAAAAATTACCTTCAATTTTCTGCCAATGCGAATTTTTCACGGAGTCTGACAGATTGTACACGGGTTTGTAATGTGATGATTCTTCCAGGAATATAAGAGAACAAACACACGGAAACAAACTTCGAGACTTCTTTTGAAAACAAAAACTTGGTGATGGTATTGATAAAAATGTTTTCTTTCAGTGGATGACTCATAGAAAATTCAAATTGTTTCTCCATAATGAATATTTTAACTTAATATTCATGCAATCTATTAAATTATATATATATATATATATATATATATATATATATATATATATTGTGTAGAATTTAATGAATTGATCATTATCTCTTCAGGAAATTTACCAATTGATATTAATTTGTATCGCACCGAGCGAAAAAGGTCCAGTAACTCATCTTTTTCAACGGTGGCTTTCGCTCTGTATGATGTGACACGCATATTCCGATGGGTGTCAGAAATGACCGATATAAATTAACGGCGAAGGCGGAGCGTGGCGGGCGTGTCCTAGGCAAGGCGTCGCCCCGTCTGCACGCCTCCGTTTCGCGTCGCGTCGTCGAATTCCGCCTCCCGCCCTCCGCCCGCCCGCACGCGCGCCGCGTCCCAGTTATGATTTACGGCCCCGCGTTACATTTCGATATCCTCCAAACATGACCGGCTAAGTTTAGCCGCGTGAATGGAAATAGCGTGGGCTAAACGGCTGCCGATTTCGTAAACAGCCTGGGGCCGCCTGTGTTTACACTGGGTCGCGGCCCTCGTGTGACCGGCTGGCGGGACGAGGCAGGCACGGCGAGTCGCTTCGGCCCAGAGCTTCCGTGCTTGACAAGAAATAGATGTGAGATAATCTGCGCCCGAAGATGTTTACTCTCGGCACGCGGAGAGCTCCCCCTGCGGTTATAACCGGTTCCGGTTAGGTCGCTGCCTTTCACGCAGCCCATATCGACCGGAGCAAATATAGCTCGTGAAAACGCTTCCGCAAAATCTTTTCGGGTTTACGCGCACGCAACTCGACACATTTACGCTGCTGTGACCTTACGCAGACGGTAGGTTTTTATCGTGTGTTGGCGTGAGAGTCGCGGGAATCAGCGCTACCTAGTGGAGTATTCGTGAAACAGCTAGTGGTTGCGGCGCTGGAAGTTCCAGTAATGGTGGAGAGAGAGCAGCACAAGGCGAAAACCCACTTTGTTAGGTTTGGAAGTTTTTGTACGTTGGGCGCGTATGTTCCCTACGTCTTGTTGATTGATGTGTTGTCCATTGTTTTCATTGTATCCAGTCCATGTAAAAATAAGTAAGTTTGTAGCCAGTAAATCCACATGAATTAAGAATTGAACGATCACTTAAATTTTGTTTAACAAATTGCGTACATTCCTCAATTTAACGAAATGTTATTCGATCATTGTAATTTTTCATCCGTAAATAAATAGATCTAACAAAGAATACATTTTCAAATGTACATTAATTTTGTACATTTTGTACACAAAACGAATTCACATGTCGCAAAACATTTTTATGATGAAGCGATTTTTACCCTCCAAGAAAGATAATGAGACATTTGACAAAAATATATGGGGCCTTTTGTTGTATTTATATTTTTAATTAATTTTTTGCTCACGGCTGCGGAAGAGAATGGCAAACTAATACTACCTGTTTGAGAAGCTTCAAGATTTATAAGATTATTCAGGGTAATGAATTGTCCTACTGCATACATTCTCACCCTATTTTCTTCCTTTTTGTAAAGGGGGAAAGGAAAAAATGAAGTCATAATCCGAATCTCAACTGTTTGGCTAGACACATCACGTCCTTTCTTTTTCACCAAACGTGTTAACGTTGTTAGTACCCCTTTCAAAATTATGTGTTGAATTTTCCCATTTTGATTCATTTATTATTCGTTATTTCTTTTATTTTATATAGTTTACATATCGTCTTGTTTCAGGTAGTGGTTAAATTTCGGTACACTTTGTTGGTCTTTATCCTTCAACGTTTTTATCAAAGAATCACAATTTCCCTCTTAACGTTCTAACCTGTTTTGCCAGCTCCACGTTTTCCCATTGCATAGCCTCTCATTCTGACTCTAAAAATACATGACCACGCTGTTTTTTGAAGCAAATAAACGTTATTTAAGTTCTATCATTAAATACACAGACCGTCCGAGCTGCAGCCTCACCGCACGTCAACTACACTTGACTCACGCGGTTGGAGTAAGCAGAAGTGAAATATTACCTCGCCTCGTGGCGCCGTTTGCTTTCTCAAGGGGAATCAGAGAGAATGAAATCCGCGAAGACCGACGCGAGTATCACCGCCAAAGTAGGCCCTCGTCGGGTAGTGAGGGTAAAGTACACGTGTCCTTTGCCCTCACCATCGGGACAACGAACATAATGGAAATTGCGATGTGGTATGTTCCCGTCATGTGAGGGTGGCATTAGTCATGGCGAGAGGAAAAAATGGTAGTGATGCCACTCCTGATGACAGGAATAAGAAGAATATTGGCGAAAAATCGAATATGAATTGTGGAGGGTGTATGAATGTGAAGTGACTAAAAGGTGATAAGGTGAAGGATTATTTATAAGAGAAACGCACAGAGAAGATGTTGCAAGAATGAAAGGAGCGTGATGGCAAGGTAACTCAGTGCGGAAGTAGAAACGGTCCAGAGAAATGGCTGGTTGATCGAGGAAGTTGACCCCAGCAATCCCGCCTTTTATGGTCGGGGGACTTGAAACGTTGGATTTCGGAATATGGGGTGGCTATGATAAAGACAGCACCGTGACAAGCTGTTGGTCAGCGTGCTCGCTTTCCACTCCTGATCACCCCGAGTTCAATTGCCGGGGAGGCAAGATTGTAGTGGGCGGTTTCCTTGCAATGTCCCAGTACATGTTGCTGTGTGGGATGATGAGAAAATTCACTTCTCAGGTTGAGAAGACCGGAATACAGAGCGGGGATGTCTGCGTGCTAACCACACGTTCCCCCTTAAGTCGTGACCGCGAGGCAGGGAGGCCTGAGCCCGTTCATTGGCTATCGCACATACATACGTACATGATAAAGACAGGGCAATTAAGGGTGGTAGTTTGTTAGGAGATAGCGTTTGGATGGGTTATCGTGCAGGTTTGTGAAGGGAGACCCCAAGGTCTACAGAGGCGGCGGAGGCGTGGGTGGCGCCGGGCGGGGTGACGTGGGCGGGGCCGCGGCGCCGGCGCCTCGCAGTGAGTAGCTCCCATTTGGGGCTCGCAAACATTCGCGCGGCCCGCGGCGATGTCTCTGTCGAGTGGGTGCCACTTCGCCTCGCTGAGATCACTCCAGGCTGACGTCGAGCGGAGTGGTTATTGGAGGCCTGACTCAGGAAGATTCGGAGGTCAAATGTCTGCATTTGTTTCTCCTTCGGGAAACCTTGGCCCATACGGAGATTATTTTTCTACTTTCTATTCTTGTATGTACGACGTAAAAGTAAAATTGGATTTTCGTTTCGAAAATATCAACTCTGTGAAAAATATCCGCAGGCAATAATGGAATATCGAAAATGGAATTTTGAAAATATTGTAACTCTAAACTACAAAGTGTTTGATATCCATATTGGATGTAATTCAATGTCTGTAGTATGTCTGTAGAACGCCACAGATTTCTCACTGGCGATGTAGAACCGCAGAGTTTTGTTTGGCTAGGGTGAAAGAATACATGAAGCAATGATACAACATTGACTGCAGAATATACTTTGAATAGCATGATAGCTTGATCCGAGCAAAGCACTATTTACAAACAAAAGTGTCTTTGGTTCATATTATTGAAACTTCACTTTTCATCGTCATCATCATTATAATAATAATATTAATAATAATAATAACTATTATTATTATTACTATTATTATTATTACGATAATGCGAATCTACAAATAGATTATTTAACCGTTTCTCTCACTCTTCTTTCTTTAACATTACTGTCTCTTCATAGTCTGTTTCATTACTTGGATGAACCGTGTACCGTCCTTTCCTTTTCAACTTCCTTGTTCTTTCTTGTTTTTTCTTAGCTATATGAACTTTCCCCAAAATATATACGCTATATTTCTATTTTTCGAAGTCGGTCACCTTTCCCTTCATTCCATCTTGCTTTTGCTTGTTATTCTTTCCCGTGCGGATACCTTGTGACGCATTTCACAAAGCCAAATAGAAATATACAATCATTGTACAGTACTCAATAGGGGACGGATTTTAATGAAATTTATTTTTTACTTTTCACGTTAGGACAATGCCATTTAATATAGAAATGCATTTTATGTTATGACGAAACGAAATGACCCATTTTTATGTCTTTATTTTGCATTTTTTCATCTATTTCGACTAATAAATCATTTTTTACCATTTTAAGTCATTTTTCCTGCATTTTTCGCAGATTTCATCGATTTTTGTAACATTTTAATGGTTCACCACAGAATTCCTGATATGGTAATCACCACAATTCCTGAGTTGACTATTCGATTTCTTTGCTCATATAATGTCAGCCATTGGGAGTACTTTGTAATCTAAGGTTCCTGTGACGTTTCTCGGGGCCTTTTTCAGTTCAGCCGATTTCACGATAAATAAAGGCAGAGATTTTGTTTTAGAGAGCAGTCCAAAATGCAAAGATTGCAAAGATTCCACTTTAACAAAAGGAAAAAAGCCTCGATTACATCAGTAACATATCCAACAGCTTGAATTGTTCACCTGAAGTGGTTTTGATCATTTTTTTACGTCAGTTTTCTTTGTTTTTAGGACTTTTTTCAAACATTTTAGGAGCATTTTATTGATCATTTTTGGCAATGTTTTAGGTCACTAAAATATGCCCCCTAGTAATCAAGTAACTTACGTTCAAACGTCAGTCCGCCACTCACGGTGAGACCCCTTCCGGTACACTATTTTAGGTAAATGAGGTGTCAGGCGACGTCTTTGGGTCTCGTGGTGGGGCACTGCTATTTTGTTCCGAATCTATCTATAAGCTTCTCAAAAATCTCTCTCAAAATTGCCTTTGTTTTTAAGCAATTAAAACGGTCTGGGGCTACTTTCGGCACCTACATATGAATAAACAATGCAAATAACAAATTACTCTTTATATGAATATGAAAATTATCTGCCTGGGCCGCCAAGCTAAGCTAGTTATAAATACTGTTAACGTTGTAGTTTTTATTTTATGAGGTAATTAGGAAAAACGAAATACATTATTGGGCTATAAACCAAACATTGTTCTTTTTTCTGATGCTTCTAGTTTTTCTCACATTTTATTCGCTTTTGATTCTTTTGAAAATCACCACTGTATATTTAATCTATTCGTTTTCAGAAATTGAAACGTACCAGTTTCTGCTGTCAATTGTACGGATTGTGCACTGGCGTTTGAAACGCAGCATGTGTTGTTCGAGATCTGTATTGATCGGTGGAATTCGTAAAAGAGCGTGTTCGTTTCCTGGTATCCGAAGTGGCCGGTCCACGGGGGGGGGGGGGGCGGTTGCGTAGCGCAAACAGCGCGCTCTGCTGCGCGTACGTTGGCGCCGGAGGGAGCGGAGGGTGGGAGCGGAGGGTGGGGGCGCGGGGTGAGTCACCGTCCGCGGGCAACGTCAGCGCTCTTTACGCTGGGCGCCTCCCGTACGAGTTGCCGACAGCCCGTCCCACCTCGCGGCGCCCTCCCCCTCGCGCCACGCTCCGTCTCTCGCCACCGTCCATCTTGCTCAGCCCCGCCCCTCAGCCTCCCCCACTTGCCCTCCATTGCCCGCCGTCCCGTCGTTTTCGTCTTTTCCTATTTCATCTCCTCCTTTTTTTAATCCAGCTATCTCCGTCCCTTACACAGAACACTGTTTCCACCTAGTACTGCTCCTTTATTGCTTCTTTGCGGCCCGTTTAACCTTTCCGTAGTTCTCTGTACTGCCCCATCTTGCCCCTTTCTCTTTCATTCTCCATGTTCTTTTTCTATCTTCCCACCTTTCCTTGCCTCTTCCCAGAATTCTGTGAACCTCTTCCTGGTTTTCAGATCTCTTCTTGTTACGAACCTATTTCTCCCGTTTGTCCACATCTTTCTCTTTCCCTTTCTCTCTCTCTTCCTCTCCCTCTCCCTCCCTCTCTTCCTCTCTCCTTCTCCCTCTCCGTCTTTCCCTCTCTCTTCCTTTCCTTCTCCCTCTCTCTTTCTCTCCTCTTCCCCGTTTCGGCCCGTTTCTCCCTCTTGCAGCCCTCGCGCTGTCCTTCCGTCTCGCGCGGCGCCTCAGGCAGTCGGGCACAGCGCCAGCGCAGCCCCACGTGCGTCCCACGTGCGTCACGGCCGATGGCCGGTGGCCGCTGACTCAGGCGCCGTCCGCGGCCACCTCCTCGCGTCGACGCGCGTCCGACGTCCGAAACAAAAGACGGGGTGCACTTTGCGAAGTAACTTTCCATGTCATAAAGCGGGGATTTGTTGGGGTGCAGGTAATCCTTTGCAAAATATTATTATTATTATTATTATTATTATTATTATTATTATTATTATTATTATTATTATTATTATTATTATTATTAATATTATTGTTGTTGTTGTAATTGTTGTTATTATTATATTATTTTATTATAAAAATGACTACATACTACAGTATACATAAATAGCTTTTGGGAACGAACTAAATGTTGACAAAACTGATCACATATCAGTCAGGCCCCCTTGTTTCTTTCTTTGCAGAACATTTCCACCTTTTCTCATTAAGTCATTGGAGTAGAATCATCTCTGATAATGTTTTAAATTGAAACAAACTTGTTCTTGTAAACTCTGTTTCACACCGCTTTCATCTCTCTGCAGTTAATATTAAAACATTACAAATTATTTCTTCCTTATTTCACAATTGACGCATTCACACATAAAGTAGCATAACGACGCTAAGATCTAACAAATACAAAAGGGAAAGTCTTTGTGGTGTACGAGCATTAATACACTCCCAGCATCTTGTTCTTAATATTTGGATACCCTTTCAAGGTTACCTTCTGGAGTCTAGTTTAATACAACCTCAGTCATATTTGTCGGATGTTACCTGGATCACGTCATACATTTCATCTCATTGTATTACCCTTGAGGATTCCAAAGTCATAAAGTATCAGACTCTTTGGGACATCAATGTATTAAAAGATATGATTATATTGATATGGGCATGATGAAGTTTGCATTCCCCACAAGATAAAAATATCCAACCCAAATCCAAAAACGTTTGTTCCGCTCAGTGAGATTGGCGCTGCAACCCCTCACTCCTCCTTTAATGACACGAAATATCAAGAAACCTTTATTTTTAAACATCCGTTTTGTGAGCATTTTTAAACAAATGGCTTATTTTGCTGACATAATTACACAGCACCCAACATTGGCTGAACACACTGGGTAGAACAGGTTTTGTTACCCAATTCTAATTCTATAAAGTAATCGCGTAGAACACATATAGGTTTTGGGAATACAACGACAATCGGCGCAAAGCTAGTAATTCACGATAACAGATCATACAACAGAAGTAAAAGCATGGGCGTGCTCACAAAGGAGCACGGAGGCAGGGGACCACTGAAATTTTTGAAAGGAAAGGCATGCCTCACATTATAAAACATTTTATTCCCCCAAAACGATTTGAAAAACAATTTGAATCTACCCTTATAATATGACCAATATAAACTCATTTCTGGAAGAAACTCGGCTATAAACAGCCAAACATTTTTTTAAAAATGTTACAAAAAATGCGGAAGGACGGAGTCGATCTCTGCTACAACCGCTCAAAAAATATTTTCCAAAAGTGACTGAGAATTGGATAAAGGGGCCCAGAAATGTCATCGCTCCCTTTCTTTTTTTACGCTGCGCCCGCCAATGCGTAGAAGTGATTGGGAACCTCCGTGTTTGGGTCTCACGTGAAGTGTGAACATTGATAACGAACTTACTGGGAAAACCCAGGCCCTTCTCCCACGCTTCCTTGTGTCCGCCTCAGCCTCCGCCCCCGCCTCCGCCACCACCTCCGCCCCCGCTGCTGGCGCTGCCTCCGCCTCCGACGCCGGCGCCATCTCCGCCTCCACCTCCGCCTCCGCCTCCGCCTCCGTCGCCGCCGCCGCCTCCGCCTCCGCCTCCGCCTCCGCCTCCGCCTCCGCCTCCGCCTCCGCCTCCGCCTCCGCCACCGCCACCGCCACCCCCACCGCGTCCGCCTCCGCCTCCGCCTCCGCCTCCGCCCCGTCTCCGCCGCCGGCGCCGCGGTCGCGCCGGCGCGTATTCCATTCTAAATCCGTCCGCGCCTTATTCTCGGGGGCTGACGCGGGGCGTCTCGGAATAATCGACCGCCCGGAAGTGGCCGTTTGAAGGATGAGCTGTCGCGGGGTGCTCGCCCCCCCCCCCCTCCCGCCGGCACCGCGGGCCTCGACGCCGCTGCCTGCCAGCACCACGCGGCTGCGACGTGCACCCAGAGCAACAATACAACGGAGCCAAGCGAACTCTGAAGCTGTAAAGTGTAATAACGAATACTTTAGGAGATGAAGCTACTCATTTTCTTGCACATACCGGACATTACGAAAAATTTTACCCAATTTTACTGAAGGTGCTTTGTCTTATGAATAACGGTGGACTTGATTGTTGTTTTGACCACATCTAACGTATGCATTAAAGCCTTTTGCACATTGTTCTTAATATCTTCAGCAAGAGCAATACAAGTGACCTACTTCTGTTTAAAATATAATGTTTTGGAAAGAAGAAAAGAGATGAAGTGTCCTGAACTTAAGGAGCCAGAAATGTAATCACAAAGAGACTACGATGTAATTCAGTTTTCAACTCTGTTAATTTGTAACTCGTGGAATGACGATGTAAAGGCAATGATAAATCCGTGAAAGAACATTTGCAATTCTTCATGAACCGACCTAAAAGCACTGCACACCCCGGATAGAAAACTTTTGTGACACATTTCACTCCGCGTGTAAAGAAAAAATGATTTGCCGCCAATTATATTCGTACATTATCACCACGAAAATAAACTCGGAAGCTAAACTGAATTCAGTGCAATAAATTTTACATTACACAGAGGCGTAAATAAGCATTCATGTGCGCATGCCAAGCGTAGAGTTTGCGCCCGAGTCAGCATACTTCAAATTAGTTTACAATTAACCGTTTTTAATTAGGGTTTTTTTTGTTTTAGAGGATGTACTCTAAGTAGCGCCCCTGTGGGTGGCACCCATGGCTCGAGCCATGTCTACCACACCATAGATACACCTCTGACGTGACATAATCACGAAATTTTAAAATATTTTTTTTTATTTGTCCGTGTTTTAAATCGTCGTGAGATGACACGATTGTTTGGCGCCGGAATACGACCGCCACGCGCGGCGTCATTTCGGCCCAGAGAGGTCGCTCAGATCAAAGGCGCCGCCCGCGGTGCCCCGCTCCGCCGCTTAACCGACACGCGTACCTGTCACCGCCCACTCGCGCCGCGCACGACTATTTATTTGCTGTAACTCGAAGCGAATCGTTGTCCGCGTTGTTTGCCTCGTTTGCTTACCGCGCGCGGCGCTATTATTCTTCCTGTCCGCCCATGAGATGAGGTGGCCGTGTCTTCTTGACGGGCCCCGCTGACTCGAAAGTTATTTTGGATTTCGGGAAAGTGGTTGCAATTGTCTCGTTAGGAAGAAAACAAAGATTGTGTGTGATTCATTAACGCTGGTTTACTCCAAATCGTCTGAAACACTGCTATTTTTTTTTGTGTTATTTGGTCGTGATATTTATAATCAAGAAAAGGGGGAATCCCTTGAACTTTTAGATAAAATGAAGCAGTGTTAACGGTGACTATTCCACTTGAGAAATTAAACCAATACTGTTTAACTACACATATAAAATTCCCCAATCGCGGCGGTGTATCTCAAAAACTGTATTGCTTTTTCAATCCGATTTTTCTGACCGCTCCTTCCTACTGGTCTAATAGGTTTAAGATGCGACTCATCTATATTCACGGGAAAATATTTTATTTCGTATGATTTAAGAGGCACATTTTCAGGGGTCACGATTCACCTGCCCTCCTCCCCCAGGTGCAACGCAGTTAATTTGATGTCATAAAGAGGCCTTTGCTATATTTTAAATGTTAAATTGTAGTTTCATTAGTATACTTCATTTAATCGAGTACAACAATTTTCCGAATAATCATTTCTTTTTATGCGAAGAATTGAAAACGAAGAAATTTAAGAGAATATTTCGTTTTTCATTTGAAGCTATTTTTATTAAAAATTAGTTTCCTTATATCCTCTTTTAAGATATGCTTCTGTTAACGATGCAATATCACTAAGTTTACAATAATACTCATGATGGTTTACAAAAAAATCCTCTATATCCATGTGCTTTGGTTGAAAATGGTACAGTTGAATGACACTTTCAGATATCTTGTCGAACACCTCAACTCTTGAAAAGTGATTTTTTTAAAAATTTGTTGCGTCTTCAGGGACGCAACGGGTCTTCAAGCCCCTTGACGGCGTTGAGCGCTTTCGGACTAATCCTCCATTGATATTTCAATATGTCATATACGTCACGTGTCGTCGCAGTCAGTTGTCAAAAGGATCGCCAAGATCTCCGCGTACGCGCCTCCTACTTGGCGTCCCTGTTTCAACGGCCAGAATTGGGAAGGAATTAGGATTGGGGTAGGGTTTACGACACTTCACGTTTGCGAAGCAGTCAAGCTAGTGTTGTTGAAACAAATTTCTCGTGAGATTGTCCGGGATTCGACGGTAACCGAACCCTGGCCTCGCGACTTCACTGAGAGTCACCTGATGAGCCAATATTAATATTATAGTTGAATATGCTGAAGAACGAGATGTCATTGATGGTTCAAACGATTTTTTTAACGTTGAACAAGGATTGACGCGACCAGGAATGAATGTTTAGAATTATGTCATTTACAAATATTTAATGATCTACGTAACATACTTTACTCTTTGCTTAAGGGAAATATGACTAAAACCCCATTGTGTACAACTGTACATGCCTCATTTTTTCGTGTTTGACTAAACTCCCTTTTCGTGCCTACCACAGAACAGATTATGGAGTAAGCAATGAAAAGGATTATTAATGGTGTTAATAAAATAAAAACGTTCCAAAATAACGATCATAACTCAAAAACCATATTTTAGAGTTGTGACAGTGTTGCAGCCCATGTGACAATACAGAGTTACTCCCTACTCTCATGAAACGGCTTTGTCCTTTCTCTCAACATCGTACGAAAAAGGTCGGATTAAGGTACGAAATTCAACAGCTAGGTCCTCTAGAACTTCGAGAATAAAGACTAAACGCTGAAAAAAATGAACATTAAGAAAAATTGATATTTAAAAATGAAGGTGCTATTGATTCATGCTAATCGAAAAAATACTTCGAGAAACGGTTTAAATATACAGTGTAAAGTTCTAATATCGTAAGTGCTAATCCTAGGTAATATAAAGTTCTAATATCCTAGAGATGCAGCTGCTGCATAGAACAAAATGACTTCAATTGATCTCTTCAGGGGCGATTTCTGTCGAATGCCTTGTTTGAAGAACCTCACCTAAAGCCCCGGAGCCATTAACACCTTGATCGGTCTCGAACGAAAGCCCAAAGGGCAGCCCCCCGAGAGCTTTCGCCTTGTTGCTGCAGGGATGTGTCCGTGGAGTTGTACAGATTTGCCATTTCCCCAGTAACATGCAGGCTTTTTTCGCACACTAACGATGATACTAATGATCCTAGAAGAAAACTTTGAATACATAAAATGTAGGCAATTTTTCCTTTTCATTTTATATCAGGTTAATATTCATGAATCATTGATAGTTTTCAAGTTATATTGAGATGAAGTGCAGTAATTCCTTTTTTTTTCACTCCTCTTATTTATATCACCAAATTTCGCGATGCTCTCACGAACGGCTAAACCTTTAATTAGAGGAGAAAAAACGTAAGAACATTAAATGTAGATAATGTTATCTTTTTAATTTAATATAGGACTATTATTTAAGAAAAATGGATGACTAACATGAGGTATTTCGAAACAACTGAAAAAAATCGTGATTTTTGCATATTTTTTGCTTGAGATACAGGTTTCCGGGCAAAGTTTTTGTTGGCAAACCTAACATCCGTGTTTAGCGATTCCAAAACCACGTAGTAACCACACTTCAACACTACACCAAAACCTTCTCATATTATTAAAAATACCTTCCGTGCTAGATGGACGAGGTATATAAATTGTGGGAATTTTGATGTAGTATTGTTGACGTAATTACATAAAGATATAAAAGACGTCCTCTCGGTCAACTCAATATCAAGTTGACGGAAAAGACGTCTTTTATTTCTTCAGGAAGTGTGTGAATCATTCTGTGCCTAAACGTTTCGTCTGCTACTGCGGCAAACATCTGTGGCTGATGTGTACATGCAGTGTCATTTTATCTCAATATAACTTTAAAAATATCAATTTTTCATGAATATTAACCTGGTATGACATGAAAGGGAAAAGTTGTCTATATTTTATGTATTCAAAGTTTCCTTCTAGGATCATTGGTATCGTCGTTAGTGAGCAACATGTACCTGGATGTTGCTCACTAACCTTCTCGTATTGTGTACCATTGCACTGGGCCACTAAGAGTGTGTGTGTGTGTGTGCGTGTGTGCAGGCGGAGCGGCTGGAGCTGGCGGTGGCGCAGCGCAGCCGCGAGGTGCACAGCCTGCGCTGGGAGCTGCAGGCCGGGCGCGCGCGCCAGCGCTCGCCGCTCTTCCACTCGCTCGGGTCGCTGGCGGTGAGTGCACGGCCCTCGCGCCGTCGCCTTCGGGCGAGCGCTGCGTGTTTGCGTTCTGCGGCTGAAACGCTTTTCATGGCACGTGGATGATGTGGGCGACAGCTTTCCTCACAGTCAAATTGACGGGAGGCAATTGCTCGCCCGCGTCTCTCGTTTGGTTATTGATCACCAGATTAATTATTTGGAAAATATCTTATGTGCGTAATCGTGGAAACAGAAATACTTTACATTAAGAAATGCATTATACTGAGTTACTACATTGGAAAATTTTGTGCAATGATACAGATTTTCGAATACGTCCAGAGAGGGTTCAGAGAGGATCGTACTTGGCGTAAACATTCCTACGTGCATTTTTAACACTATAATAATTGTTTAAAAATAACTTTTATAACACTTCATGCAAATAAAGTACAATGACAAACAATCGGAATAAAGAAAATTTTGCAATAGGGTTGAAGGTCATATACTCATTCAAAATAGAGGATAGATTTACCATACTGTTTTATTCGTTCTGTTTGTATATCATCTGTCGTCAGAACTCTTTTGACAAAACTATTTTGAACAAATTTATCAGATCCTGTTCCCTGCAGTATAGACGTTCATAACTAATCGTATCTTCAATGTCTGTGCACGTAAATCTGTACCTGTTATAGTATAACTAAAAACTTTAAGGTGAGAGTTGTCCCAATGAGATTGAGACGCAATAAACCCGAATGGGTGAAACTTAGTGGTTTGGACCGATTTCCAAGTACGGTTGAAGCCAGGACGCGCAACACGGTAAGATGACTCTGACACGTATCCGGAACGCATCTGGCCTCCCCGAGAAAATCGTTTTTAAGACAACAAAAAGCAAACTGTACTACTACATAGCTCAAAAGGTACGCCATCGCCGCTTCTGTCACAGACTGCTTTGCCGCAGGGCGCGGAGGGCCCTGAGCCCGCGGAGGGCGGCGTGGAGGCGGGCGCGCGCAGCCCCGACGGCTCCGAGGGCGGCAGCGGGGGCGGGCGCGGGGGCGGGGCTGGGCCCAGCGCCGGCCGCCTGCCCCGCCAGAGCTCCGAGGAGCTGTCGCAGCTGCCCGCCATGCTCACCGCCAAGGTGCTGGAGCTGCGGCGCGGGCTCGCCACGCTTTGCACCGCCGCCGCGGCAGGTGAGTGCTCCCCTCCAAGCTTACAAGCGATTACAACTAGTTTATCATCGACACTCGAACGTAATCAATCTCAGCCGCCATGGGCTACCTCTAAATCAAAAAAAGTGTAACTATTTATTAGTGTAGTTTCACATAATTGAGATTTAGTAAGATGAGACTGTTTCTTTGACTCAATGAAAATATAATTTTTTTATGAATATTATTCTTTTTTTTACTGATCGATATGAAGCGGCACTACTCCCCCGTCTGCATTTGTATTATCACTTTATTCCAGCCATCCACTATATTCTTTGGACAAATCAATCAATAAGTATTTGTCGTTAAATCATAAAGCACCTTTATTTGGGAAGTACATGCACACCATTAGAGACAAATAACTTTAATTAATTTGTTGAAGTACATTACCTAATGGCCGTTTCTAGTACTCCCAGATGTAAAAAGATAGAGCCTACAGTTGTGTTGTATTCCCAAGCCACGTGAGACACGGTACAAGCTCGGTGCCCGGTGACACGCTTAAGAACTGTTCTGCTGCAGAGAACGGCAGCGCGGAGCCCCAAGACGACTCGGAGCGGAACGACGAACCGTCCGCCACCTTCGTCGTGCGCCCTTCCGTGGCCAACCCCCCACCCGCGCCCGGCGGCCAGGCGGCGACGGCACCGCAGGGGCAGGGCGACGTGTCGCCGGTGTCCGTCACCGTGGTGCCTGCCTTCTGGCGCCGCCCCAGCGCCGCCGCCGCCGCCGCCGCCGCCGCCAGCGCCTCGTCCGCGCCTTCGTCCGCCGGCGCCGCCGCGGCCTCGCCCGACCCGACCGCTCGCCACAGCTACAGCTCGGCGGTGTCGTCGACGGCGTCGGAGGACGAGGACGAGGACCAGGACGAGGACGAGGAGGACGAGGAGGAGACGGAGGGCCGCGACGACTCGGACGCGAGCGAGCGCGCGCCCTCGGCGCCCGCGGCGCGCCGCCTGCCCGGCCCTCAGCGCTCGCGCAGCCAGGACGACTCGGACGACAGCGACGACAACAAGACCGACTACAGGTAGCCACGCCCCCTCGCCACGCCCGCCACGCCTTGCCACGTTTACCCGCATCTGCCTGACTTTTAAAAAAAATCTCACAATACCATTGTATAATTTTAAAGGATGTGCTTTTCAAAACTTTCTTCTCAATTTTTTTTTGAAATGCACATGTTGACACCTTTTATAATGTTATGAAAAACAACTTGAACTTCAAATTGCATTGCTGCAACATTTTAAATTGAAAATTAGATCTATCATCAGATTCGTACCTGGAGCCCATGCGGGCACGTTAGACAGCACAAGGATTTGCCACTTCAATCAATTTGCGAGGGACATTTTTTTTGCGTGTTGTCAGGTTAATTGCAATAGAAAGTTAGATATTTATCTGACGTGTAAAATTCCTGGCAGTTCCACGCTGCGTATTATTTGTACAAAAAGATATGAAACAGTCGAGTAATAATTAATTTTTAATAAAACTAAATTTTTTTCATCTTTCTATAAAATAGTTTCGTACAATTCACCCATTTCTTCATAATTTTGTATAAGTGATTTATCCGTCTGCAATAGAGACAAGTCAGTGTATTTGGATTAGGGCATTTCCTCATTACCAAGCAGCGATAGATGAAATAACGCCTGATTTCCGTTGTGGTCAAAGGAATGTAAAAGTCCCAAGACGATCAAGTGGTGTTCCGAACCAGGCAATCAGGCGGAGTGCGGTTGGTCAACGTATAACAAACGCAGAGATATGTTTTAAATATGTGTAATAAATGAAAGTTTTTATTTTATGTTTCAAATTTTCATTTAATTATATATGAATAGATGGGTAAAACTTCGAAACGAAAATGTACATAAAATCAGCATATTACTCCATAGTGACCATTTATAATTATTAAGGAAAATGTTGTATCAAATAAATATACGATAATATTAAAATTCGTGCATTGGTTAGGAATAGTTGATCTAATGATTATAGTCCTTATATAAATTGTAAACAGTACTGCAATTTTTTTTCAATACGTTTTCGTTGTTAGCTGATGATACCTTTAACATCGGCTGTAAAGGTGAAACCAATACTAAAAGCATTTCTATCGATATATTCGAAGAAAGCAGATAAATACACATCACGAATGTCTGACAGCATCGTAAATTCATCACTACGCATTTCTTTTACTTGCACTGGTTGTGTCGTACATCATGTATCCCGAATAATCTTACACATAAATCTAGTCGCAAAGAGATAAATGAAGTGAAGTAAAACAATAATAAATTCGGGCATAAGTTTGGAACAAGGCAAGGAAGCTGGATCACAAACAACAGAATTGTTTTCTCTTCCAATTGCGATATTGCTTTTGCTGCACTGCATGTACTGCTTGAATCTATTCTTATGATTATTCGATTAACCAAATGTTTGTTCTTCAAATAGTAGAAATAAAGGTTTATCACAAATTATTTGGGTGTGGTGATCTTTCATTTCTTCCATCCTTCTTTTCCTATCTGTTACACAGCTGATATCCGCATGAAGAAAAATTTGCATTCGAATGTTTCTCCTCTTTGTGCATGAGTAGAGAGCATGATATCAATCATTTATAGCTGTAAAGCATCTTGCTTGGGCTGAAGGAAGGTTTCGAAACATTCTTCCTTCTTTTTACCCGCTGGTGTGCATGTAAAACACGAATCAACGTTTCATTAAATATATGCGGTATAATGGTGCTCATATTATGAGTGTCACTTTATTCTTTTTGTACACTTCCTTTTAATTTTCTATGTAGTTATTTTTCTTTAAACTTTTTTCTGTAATGTTGCCTAGCATTTTGTTCATTAGTACAGTCAGTACTTCATTATTACGATACTGTTTCTTAAATATATTACTCATATCGCCGAAACGCTTCTGCATTCCATAATACGACAATGAATGCAATGAAATCGTGATCCTTTTCGTTAAATGAAAGTGTTAGTGAAATATTCTCCATTGCATTGTTTAACAATTGAATATTATAGAATAAAGCATCGTACTTTACGTTTAGCATTTTTCCTTTTTAGGTAAGTTTGTGACGTAAATCGTGGTTTCTTCTTCTCGAATTGCAATGTTTTGGTGCATATTTTCCCTCCAGTTAAAATGTTTGTTTGCGTTTTCCCTTATGCCTATTTCGTCGCTATACTAATGAAACACGTGTTATTCTGATCCACAATTGATATCAGTGTTGGGAATTCATAAGGGCAAATATGATACTTCATTCTCTTTTAAACAATTTTCGACATTATCATAATAATACAGAACATTTTTGAATGTAGTGAAAAAGAAAATGAGCAATGCAATGGAATAATTTGTATTTTTATGAAGAAAATGAAAGAAGTATTGGCTTTTCTGATTTAAATCATTACATCATCCCTTTTAAAACAAATCACAACTGCAGATACTTCAAAATTATTCTTTGAAACACAGGCATAAGAAGAAGAAGTAGCAATGTGATCATCATCATCATAATCAGTATGACAGATGCAATTGGCAGGTTACAGTTTTCAAGAAGGATGCAACATATTTTACAAGAACGATTATTTTCTGGAATTGAAAGGACTAATTGAAATAGACAACGTATCTTTACCTTGTAACCCTTTGAAAACGGTTTTGAAACGACATACACCTTCACATTACAATGAAGTGTTCAGAATAATAAAATGTATTATTTTTCTGTATTGGGCACTTGATATTTTGTAAGTCTTCGGCCCCAAACACAGCGGGTCGCGGGTCAATGACTTAGGTTTCTATCACTGTGTAAGGTTTCGTGTTTCGTGGACGGGCGGGGTGATGAGAATGTGCGGTGAAAACGCTCGCCCGGCGGCGCGTGGGGCAGTGTGTGAGCGCGCGCGTGCGCGTTGCAGCACGGGCACGACGGTGCGCCGGCCGAGCTGCGGCGCGGAGGCGGCGGCGGCGGCGGCGGCGGCGGAGGCGGGCGAGGAGGGCGCGGGGGCGGCGCCGCCCAGGGACTTCTACGAGACGGAGGTGCCCAAGGGCGGCGTGCCGGCGGCGCGCGTGCGCAAGCTGCTCAAGACGCGCCGCATCTCCGACTCCACCGTGGGCTACGCCAGCGCGCCCGACCGCCCCGCGCGCGGCGCCTCCGGGGACCGCTCGCCGCCCCCGCACGACGCGCACAGGTAAGCGGCCCCGCGCACGGCGTTAGTCCCTTCGGAGCAGCGCTTTCCGCTCTGGAGATAGCGACTCTGTTTTCCTTCCCCATTGGCTAGTGTGATGTTCCGCGCACGGCAGCTGCTGAGGCCACTAGTCCCTTTAGAGCAGCGCTTGGGACTCTGGAGAGGGCCGTTTTCCTTCCCCACTGACTAGTGTGATGTTCCGCGCACGGCAGCTGCTATGGTCACTAGTCCCTTTAGAGCAGTGCTCTTTTGGACTTGGTAGTGTTCCTCCCCCACTGGCTGGTGTGATGTTCCGCGCACGGCAGCTGCTATGGCCACTAGTCCCTCTAGAGCAGTGCTCGTTTGCACTCTGGAGATGGCTGTTTTCCTTCCCCACTGACTGGTGTGATGTTCCGCGCACGGCAGGTGCTATGGCCACTAGTCCCTCTAGAGCAGTGCTCGTTTGCACTCTGGAGATGGCTGTTTTCCTTCCCCACTGACTGGTGTGATGTTCCGCGCACGGCAGGTGCTATGGCCACTAGTCTCTTTAGAGCAGTGCTCTTTTGGACTTGGTAGTGTTCCTCCCCCACTGGCTGGTGTGATGTTCCGCGCACGGCAGGTGCTATGGCCACTAGTCCCTTTAGAGCAGTGCTCGTTCGAACTCTGGAGAGGGTCGTTTTCGTTCCCCACTAGCTGGTGTGATGTTCCGCGCACTGCAGCTGCTATGGCCACTAGTCCCTCTAGAGCAGTGCTCGTTCGAACTCTGGAGAGGGCCGTTTTCCTTCCCCACTAGCTGGTGTGATGTTCCGCGCACGGCAGGTGCTTTGGCCACTAGTCTCTTTACAGCAGTGCTCTTTTGGACTTGGTAGTGTTCCTCCCCCACTGGCTGGTGTGATGTTCCGCGCACGGCAGGTGCTATGGCCACTAGTCCCTTTAGAGCAGTGCTCGTTCGAACTCTGGAGAGGGCCGTTTTCCTTCCCCACTAGCTGGTGTGATGTTCCGCGCACGGCAGGTGCTTTGGCCACTAGTCTCTTTACAGCAGTGCTCTTTTGGACTTGGTAGTGTTCCTCCCCCACTGGCTGGTGTGATGTTCCGCGCACGGCAGGTGCTATGGCCACTAGTCCCTCTAGAGCAGTGCTCGTTTGCACTCTGGAGATGGCTGTTTTCCTTCCCCACTGGCTGGTGTGATTATCCGCGCACGGCAGCTGCTAAGGCCACTAGTCTCTTTAGAGCAGCGCTTGGGACTTTGGAGATGGCCGTTTTCCTTCCTCACTGGCTTGTGTGATGTTCTGCTATGGCCACTAGTCCCTTTAGAGCAGTGCTCGTTTGGACGTGATAGTGTTGCTTTCCCACTGGCTGGTGTGGTCCAGTCCCAGCTTGCGTGTGATTCCCATCCAGGTATCTCCCCCTAGCGGGACACTGCTCCAGCCACGACAAGCACTAAACTCCTCACTGCTCTCCCGACATGTGTAGTGGTAGAGTGCATGTGAGTGTATGTGTGTGTAAGGAGGGAGTAAATGGCAAGGAAGAGGAAGGAAACAGCGCCCAGTCCGTGGCCTGGTTGTGATGATACTGCTCCGGTATTCGCCGGGTATTGATTAGAGAAACAGCGGAAAACTACCGAATAGTGCCCACAGTGCACTATAGTTCTTCAGACAGCAGCTGAATTCAACTTACCTATGTAGCCAGTGTCAGAAATTCGCCACCATCAAAACTTGAACCCTAGGAGTTCCCAGACAGAATTGCTGCAGCGTCAACACAAATTCTGATTTTGAGCTAAACCCAGCCTGTGCAAAAGTTATGGGTTCCCGCCGTCAAACAATAGCAAGTGAGATAGTGAGAGTTGATTACGGGCGCATTGGCTACGAAGGTCACTAGTCTCCTCAGCGTAGAGCGTGTTTTGTCCTGGGAAGTGACAGTTTTCCGTCACCGCTGGAACGAGGTATTCGATGCTGGCCTGGATGTCGCCTTGCAGGTTTTCCTCATCATATATCTCCGCTAGAGGGACACTACACCAATCGGGGCAAGATTTAAGTTCTCGATTGGTCTCTCAAAATGTGTGTGATATGAAGAGCATGTAAATATGTGTACGTGTGTGTGGGGGGGTAGGTGTAAGGGAAGGGGAGTGGGACATAGATGAGAAAGAAAGAAAGAAAAAGAAAGAAAGAAAGAAAGAAAGAAAGAAGGAATGAAAGAAAGAAAGAAAGAAAGATCACGTGCAGTCGTTTGCCCATTTGTCAAAGTACTGCTCCGGCGTCTGTCTTAAAGGATTGGAGAAACAATGGGAAAGTTCAGTGCAGTGCCGTTAGAATTATCTTCCACTCAGCGTAAGAATTCGACCAAGCTACTTAACTAGTGTCGAATAACCTCCTCCGTCGGGACTCAAACCCTAGTACCTCCTGGTCAACGATGATACAGAGCCAATGACAGTTATACTGTACTATACATTAACTTCACGTATATATGAAACCATTCGTAGGATGTGTATAGTGCATTTGAATGGCGACAAGCTAGTCCAAATCATCACTGTGAATTACAGGCACAGCCAACAGCACTGCAATTGAAATTAAAGCTAAACGCCTGAAATTAAGGCTAGACACCTAGTGTCGCATGAGCTCAGACATCTTGAACCGCATATCGCATCTGTGGACCACACTGTTTTCTATTCCACCACCTTGTTATCTATTGCCGTAGAAATTGATGCGCAGATCTTCAGCTAATTACATCATTGTCTCACTCCCACGTTTGAATATCGTCTCCCTTCTGCTTCTAAGAGAAGTAAGAGACACTTTTTGTGCCTTGCTTTGCCTTACTTCTAAGTAGGTGGTTGATATTTTTTTCTTTAATTGTATGTTCTTGGGGTTATTTGCATGTTTCTTTAAATGCAACAGGATCATCAAATTGAGATGAATTTCCTTGAAGATATGTAGTGGAATGAAAAGTAAAGAATACATGCTTCCTCCCTGTTCCTCAAAACTAAAAATCTTTCTTTCATAGCTTTTCCCGTGCATGATTGGGGTTATCATATTGGTCTCCAAGACTAACGAAGAAATAAGCGGCAAGATAGTCTGGAAATCTGCACCATCCCTACTTTTGACTTGAAATTCCTTTGTCTCGTGCCTCCTTTCTATGCACGTGGGGGTTCCAAAATCGAGATGAATACCCGGGAATTGAAAATAATATGACATTATTAAACATATGATAGAGACGAGTGGATCTGAAGAAAACATTCCGCGATCTGACTTATGCTCATTTTCCCATGTACAGTGACCGTGATTGGAATAACCATGAGAGGTGTGAATATGGACCTGAAATATTTTGTAAATAATTGATTAATAAAAAGATACACGCCTTTTATTAATGAAAAGCTACACAGCAAAACACCCTTCAGGACACGTGGAATTAGCGGATATTACTCGTCACCTGAAGATATACATGTGCAACAATCCACCAATTCACATTATGAGAACTGATCAGTAGAACATTGTCACACCTTCCAAATACACATACAGCAGGAAAAATTTGAGTGAAAGTTGAAATAAAACTGTTTGTGCTACAACAGCATACAACATACTTTCTCGCGTTATATGCAACTTTTAAACTTTTCGAAAATGAGCCTTACATTATTTTTATAGTGTCCTTTGATCCACGTGAGGAAAAAATTTCGTCTGAAAATTTAGAGACATTTTTGAGAAACATTTTGAAAATGTTAATCCCTTGTGTAAAATATCTTCCGAAATCAAAGTATCCGTTTCAAATTCGCAGGGCCTTCGGTTCGTTCACATCGATCGGGGTTTATCGGAGCGTGTGGAAATTCTTTCGAATGGTTTAGACGGTGGAGTTGATTACAGAGGGAAGGTCGGACAGACAGGCATACGATTTGCCGTAAACCATCTTTTCGTTTTCGTGGATTTTCCCGACTGAAGTTGTTCAAGGAAATAATTTACTACATATGGCAACAAGATTTATCCACGGCGCGCCCTTGCGCAGGACGGAGGCGGACGGCGCGACGCTGCCCGCGGCGCCGGCGGCGCCCCTGGCGGAGGCCGGCGACACCTCCGCGGCCAACGTGTTCGTGCAGACGACGCGCAAGATCTTCTCGCCCGTGCGGCGCGACAGCAAGGGCAAGGCGTCGTCCGTCATCGGCTACGTGGTGGGCGAGACGCCCTCCGCCCCCGCCCCCGCCCCCGCCCCCGCCCCCAGCGCCGCCTTCTCCCCGGTGAGCGGCTCGCCCTGGCGGCAGCGGGACGCCGAGGCCGAGGAGGCGGCCGCCGCAGCACTCGCGGCGGGTGAGTACTTAAACCCGTTGCACGGGTCAGAAGACATCAATTAATATTTGTATGTCAATGTCATGAATGATATCGACTATCAAAATTTCCCTTCATGTTTTCTATAACTCACAAGTTTTAAAATTGGGTTAAATAATATAAGTTTAAATGATATCTGCAGAAATATCTGTGCGGTTGAGTGCTCAACCAAGTACTTGAATCCGTTGCACGGGTCAGGAGCAAACTCCGCCAATGAAGGATAACCATTCAACGATAAACTCAGGCATAAATATAAGAAATCTGTATGTTTTCATCAATATGTCTATAACTTTTTTTTTGAAAAGTATGGATGATTTTGAAAAATTATGGTTTTAATCCATTAGTATGTGTAGTCCATTAGTAATCTATTAGTATACCAAAAGCACACAGAAAGGAAATAGTCCTTATTTAGCTATTTTGGCTAGAAGACATGAAATCCCATTTCATAACATTTAATTTGGATATTTAGTTATATAACAACCATAAGATTTAATTATTTCTTGAAAATGTTCACGTCTTTGCACTATTTCACTAAGTATTCGATATTCTTATCACCAAAAAATATGAGTAATTAAAACTCGCACATAGTTGGAAGACAAATTTTGTCGAAACCGTTCAGGAATCATTAGAGAGATAATAAGACGTTTCATCAAAATCTGGTTACACTGCTAATTCTTTTCTTAAGTATTTTTATTTCATTTTATGAAAAACAATACAAGCTTATTGTAATAATTCGCCATGTAATAACATAGGAAACTACTCAACTACTTTGGAGACAACAAAATCGACTCAAAGATTAAAGTGCATGTATCTTCACAATAACATCAACATTGAAATGTTAGTGTTACAAATGACACATGAACAAAGGAGAAAGGGACTTCAACCAATTGTTTATTTGTACAAATAATATCCTCTGAATATACAAGCAGTCGTACTAAAGAGTTATATTTTTCATTTGTGAAGCGCTCTTTCCAAAGTAATAAACGTCTGAATTCATAGGCAAAAACTAGCACTTACTCCACAAACAGTCTCCAAATGCCTGGTTGTTCGGAATATAAAGTTTTCTTAATGTTTCTGACTGAGGAAAATGAACATTAATATTCATGGAATATAAACTGATTGAACGAGTGAAATAACTCGCGAACAGAACGTCGTTTTTCTCACAAAAATGCTAAAATCGTTAAAAAAAATCAGTTTCGTGAAGCCAACACAAACTGCGTTCACCAACGAAACGTAGGTGGTATTTCAGGAACTAAGAGCCGTTTACTGCCGTTTTGGCTTTTTATATGCACGTCGTTGTTGATTCTGCCGTAGAGGCGTGCGTCGGCATTCGTTCCGCGTCATTCATTAGACTTCCATAAGCCTCATTGTTGAGAGAAGAACGCTGGGACTATTCGTTCCTCCGCCCGTTAAGTGGCCCTATTTTTGGAGAGGATTCGCGCGGACGGATAGTCTTCCGCTGTTCTCATGGATGACTGCGCGTTCGTGGGTCGGGAGCGATACGCTCCCTATGGACTTACGAGTATTAACCTCCGCAAATAATTCATTTCTCATCTTAAATATAGATAAGGAGATCACTTATGTGAATTTTTTTCAAATTATAGACATTATCAAATGAGGACGTTAACTATCTAAAGCTACAGAGCAGAGCTAAAGCAAACCTCTCATTTCGACTTTTAACTTCTTGTTACTGCACAAAATGGTTTGTAGTCGTAGAGCTACTTCTTGAAATTGGAAATGGAGAATACAGGTTTTGTGAATTGCCTGTATATCACTCCTGTGATAATATAATTTCTTAAGGGTCCGCGCTTTTTTCAGAAACCAGTATATTGTCTAATAATTTATTGAATTAAAAACAGTTAATATTTTTATAATGGACTGTAAGAAATGGCATATATCAGTAATGCTAAATTAGTATAAAGGAAATATAGACTCAGAATGTGTATCGTCGCTTTTCTGGATTACTGTTGTAATACAAACAACTTATTTTGTTTAAGAGATTCAAGAGGATGATAAATATTCCACAAATCCAATTTTCTCATTAATCGGGGATCAGTTATATCGCCTTGCAAATTATTTTTAAAAACTTTCTCTTTGTTTTTTAATGCATTAAAATGGATTTTTCAAACACCGATTTTGGTATTATTTTCGAAAGTAGAAGGAAATAACTTTTTTTAGTTGCAACACTTTTGTACTAACTATCCAAGTAATGTGTGTGGATGAGTGGTAGTCAACTGAAGAATTCAATTCGAAATGCACCTGTGTACCTTAAAACATTAGTCACCAATGTAACCCTCAATACAAAAGTAATATTACAGAAAACAATTGCAACTTATCACTCCCATGGTTCGCTGATGACTTTGTAGTTGCAATATTCATCCATAAATACGCCGATATTTACCCTTGAGGTAATGATTTATTTACCATCTAGGGGTAATCGGTATAGCTTCAGCGATACAGAATATATCTCTTGGACAACATTTTTTTCACAGAAAAGTTATTTTTTTGGTCAATTTCACCTTAGAAACCTATTTTTTGCTGTTATGTGTTACCTACGACAGTGTCCTAGAAAAGCGATGACGTGTTGCAGAAGTTTCTAAAGACTTCGCCTCCCCCGAGATACTTGTGTAGCCCCCTCCTTGGAACATGAGATTGTCTCTGTGGCGCAGGCGGGCCGGGCGGCGGCGCGGCCAGCTGCTGGATGCTGCGGCGCAGCCGGTCGCAGTCGTCGTCGCCGGCGCTGCCGCGGCGGCGCGGGGGCAGCGAGGACGCCGCCGGCGGCGGCGGCGCCAGCGCCAGCACCTCCTCGGGCAGCAAGAGCGCGCTCAACCAGTCCACCGACTCGGAGGAGGGACGCCCGCCGGGCGCGGGCGCGGGCGCGGGCGTGGGCGGGAGGCCGGGGGCGTGCGCCCGCCAGCAGTCCTCACCCTCGCCCTCGGCCGGCTTTCCGCCGCTGCCGCACTCGCCGTCCCCCGGACGCCGGGACCTCTTCAAGGTAGGGGCGCTCAAACCACTCGAATGAATGTCACCAAAACAGGGCGTTAAGAACGTAAGTTCCAATGAGTTATATTGAAGGGTGAGGATTTTCCAAAATGAGGACGAATTCCAAATGGCCCTCTCTTTACCTTATGTAATTCGTGTCAAGAAATCTTATAAAATTTCTAGTATTTTTCTCTAGTTTTTAAACTAACTCGATTTTCTGACTGTCTGACTATAAGATATAATAGTAGAAAGACATTATCAGGAGTGGCTTGGGGTGGTTTTTCATACAGATGCGTAACTAATTCAGCAGAGTTCTGTTTGGAACCCTTTGTATTACATAACACGCCTGACCTCCAACTACCTTGCAGAGGCAGCTCCAGCAACCTTGGAGAGGAAATGATGCATAGTGTTACAGTGAAACTACGCCAAAAGAATGTTATTTTCAGAAAATATAATATATCCTCATTGATTCATTTCAGACTTCATCGAAATTTTAAATCGATATGGTAGCTATAGTATCGTGAAATATACGTAGATCATTGTTATTTATGTTACAAACTTAATATTTAAGGAGGAAATGGCATGGAGACTGAAATCATCAGTTTCCGTTAACTCAATTCATTACTTAATATGAACAAATTACATGTACATTTTCGTAAGTCTGTTTTTACATCAGTTCCATTTTAAGCGTCCCCTCCTGTGGTCGGCCATGTCGTACACCTCTGCTTTGCTCGCAGGTGCCCGCGAAGGAGGCGGCGCCGTCGATCCGCATGATGATCGCCAAGTACAACCAGAAGCTGAGCGCGGCGCAGGAGGGCGGCGCGGGCGGCGGCGGCGGCGGCGCAGGCGGCGGCGGCGGCGGGGGTGGCGGCGGCGGCGGGGGCGGGCGCGAGGGCGGAGGGCGGTCGCCAGAGCGCGCCGCCAGCGGCCAGTGCTCGCCCGTGGCGTGGCGGTCGCCGGCCGCCGAGCGCCGCGTCCGCGCGCAGACGGAGCGCTACCAGCAAGAGGTGCGCCGCGCGCTGCAGCAGGGCTGCCCCGCGGTGAGTGCCTCAGCACATCGGCACTTCCAGGGCACTAGCCGGAAGGGGCTTTGCCACACAATCGGGAGCTCCAATACCAAAAGTCTAAGTCGTAACGAAACTCCCGATCTGTGGACACTGTCCCTCTCTCCCTCCAGCTCGTGATATTGAAGTGCCACCACGTTAAAATCAGAGTATAACGACAGCCTGAGTTTAGTATCTAGTACTTGGCATTTCGCCCTGAGGAAGGTAACAGCTCGATGGCGGAAACGTTGGCATCTGTGCCTGGGAGGCGACGTCTCCCAGACTGCGCAGTAGTTACTAACTCATACATTACACAAATCAAGTATTTCACTTGCCTTGGCCACCTCGTGTCGTCTAATGTGCTCTTCATCCAGATAAAGTACCAAATGAACTTCAAAGCTCTTACTGTTTCGAACTTCATATATTTTGGATAATGTGCGAAATAACGGCTAATTCTCGAATTAGCCAGATTCGCACATTATCCTTAAGTATGCGCTAATGGCTATGTAATTTTTTTCTCTTTGTCAGTGGTATTCAGTGGAAGTAAGTGAGGACTACTTACTATCGTGAACTACATTGAACGAAAATGGTACTTTTTCAATTCTGCAATTTAATTTATTGTTGACTCGTTATTGGTTTGTAGGTCGTCACAACAAAAATATTTATGCAAGGCGGACGTGACTGGAGAATCGCCTGCAGAGAAACCCGGCATTAGACTGCTCTCTAGAGGGCTTCTCGGATCCGAGGTTAGCAGAACTCTATGTTCTCTGCAACACAACACACACGAAAGAGAAGGGACGAATATCCACGCTCAGGCAGAGACTCAAACCCGCGCTTCAGGGACATCTGCGCCCGTCCTCTGATGAAGTCTAATGCATATGGTGACGAAATGCCGAATCATATGAATGTATTGAATAAAAAATGAGTGTTCCGTCGTAAGTAACAGCAAATGGCGCACGTGATAAATCGGAGAAAGAGAGAGAGGGAGGGGGAAGGAGAGAGGAAGGAGGATGCTGGATGAGACAGGGGAAGAAAGAGAAAATATACAGGCATTTAACTTAAAGAGCGGCGTTAAGTGAAGTGCAGAATTTAAATTCCCAACTTTAATTGAGGGTCTCGTTGTTTCGGCAACTGAAAATAAAGTATTCCGATTTTGAAGAACCTGGAGGTTCCTTTTCTGATTATAAATGTCACAAATATATTTGTCGATTAAAAAAAAAGGTGAAGAAAGTAATAATAATTTCATATCACGACTATTTGCACTTAAGGATTGGAACATTTGGCCCGATATTTGCTAAAGCCTTTACCTCCCCAATAATTTCCTCCCGTGAACTTGCTTCGAGTGAGCAACCACGCTCTCCCCGCCCACTAATCCACGAGAACCCGCCCAAGCCCAGTCAGATCTTCTCAACCTCGCAGCGCAGCCCTTTACCAACGGCAGCGTCTTCTGTGTGCGCGCAGGTGCAGAAGTCGGCGAGCGCCGGGGTGATCCGCGCGGGGCCCGCGGCGCCGGCGCCCGCCACGCCCGACGCCTCGCCGCGCCTGGGGCCCGCGCGCGGCATCCTCAAGTCCAACAGCGCCGGCGCCATCAAGCCCGCCCCCGCCCCCGCCCCCGCCCCCGCCCCCGCGCCCACACTGCTCGAGCGCCTGCCCGCCCCCGCCTCGCCCGCCGCCTCGCCGGACCTCTCGGGCCGCGCCGCCAGCCAGGTGAGCGCCCGCCCTCGACAAGCACGTGACGCGCCTATTTACAGTTTATTACATCTTTATATTTATCATGTTTATTTAGTAATTAACAGTTACATTTATTATTCATTTATTTATATGCTTCAAAAACAAACGCATCTGTGAGAGACGTTATTTTAAGGAGTGGATTACTACGATTGTATTATTGTGGGTTCAGATGTAAGTGAAGGTTTAGACTATTTTGAAACCTTAGGTAAAATAATGTTACTTTCCAAATAGTGCTATATATCAAGTTGTTAGCAATGAAAATTTAATGCTGCACAAGTTGATTACTTAGATTACCTCACTTGAATAAAATAGAATTATTTGAATTCGTTCTCTTGTAAATCAATTACTATTATTTATTATTATAATTATTATTAACACTGTTAATATTATTATTATTATTATTATTATTATTATTTATTTCCCATTTTCTGGGGATCTACTCTGATGCCGGGGTTATCACAATCACCCAAGGCAACAATAATTAGCACATAGTGGAACAAGAAGATGGTTGTTTTTTTATATGCGGCAATTCAGGCTTATGAATTTACACACTATATTTGCTGGTCCCAATAATGCAGCTATCTGAGTGGTTCGCAAATTCTTCTCAGTTAGTTTTAATTTCCTTGCGGTCTTTTGCCATTCTTTGCTGATTAATGCACTTGCTGACACTACTAGAAGCACTTCCACTGCGTGCAATCCATACACGTCCTTCACTTCAACAGCCAGGGGTTGGTATTTCCTCTTTTTCTCAGCAACAGTTGTTACAAGCCTGTCACATATAAGGACCGCTACATCAATTATGTTTGATGTTTTGCATTTTTTATCAAACAGAACAAAATATGATCTATTTGATTTTCACTGTTCGATCAATGATTATACTATTCCATTGAATTCGAGCTCGATCATTGCTGATTACGTGTTCTGGTTTGCACTAAGAATAAGGTTGTTCACTCTCTACGATGTATCTCTTGGCAAGAGCTTGGTGAAATACTTTGGCGACGCAGTTATGTCTCTTAAGATATTCTATTTGAGCTTATGCCGGGCATCTACAGCAATTATGCTGGATTGACTCGTTGGTAGATTTATATTGGCGACATATGCTGTCAATTTGCTGACCCGTAATTAATTTTGATATGCTCTGGATTGAACAACTTGGTCTTGAATGGAGAAAAAATCCTTCAGTCCCAACGATGAGGCCCCATCTTCAAAGTCACTCCACTGAGATTTTCTTATCAATATTCTCCAAAGTTAAGGCTGCAAAACATGTTTCATGCATTTCCTTTCCATGCCAGGCATTCACGCGGTCTTGAAGCTTCAGGTAGTCCATATCGTTGTTTAGCTATGCCAGACATAGTGGGGTCATATTTTTTTCTTGATCACAAATATCTTTGTGAACAGATGAGATAATGGACAGAAAGCACCGACATAGCTTTCCTTCTTTCTGTCGACAAGTGCCTCCAAGTCAATAAGTCCTCTTTCCGCACTACCTCGAGGTAAATACAACCTGTGCACTGAACTCTGCGGGTGGTGAAATCGATAAGCGTAGTTCTCTATTGCCCTGTCAAAAGTCTCAAGAGTATTTATTTCTATTTTATTACACGAAATGTATAAGTGGTTAGGGGAAACCCCAATTTTGCTTCTTGAATTGATCCATCTTTTGCAACATTTATGTACTTTGAATAGCACGTTCTGTACAATCCTGTTCCTAACTACTGAATCAAAAATTCCCAATAAATATAGCATACCCATATATTTGTAGGAGTCTTCAGTGCAAAAATTGTAATAATCGTGTCACTAGATATTTGTATATTTTGGTCTCCGTTTTGGACTTACCCGCGGACAACAACGAGAGTAAATGTACACGTAGGCTTCCGCGGCTCGAGTCCATTACTTCTATGCTGTCCGGGTGACGCCGCGTCGTTGGCAGATAGGCCGACGTTTCGCCCGTCCTGTTGCAGGCTTCTTCAGGGTAGTCACAATAAAGTTCCTCCTCCGGTGTTGTATCATTTTCAGCTTAGGGGTCGGGTAACGCTCAGCTTAGGGACGGGGACTGTTCTCCACCGTCCGATTTCTAGGACGGCGCGCCGCGGCGGGTGCGAGGCCCGGGTTGGCCCAGACCGCGAGCCAATCAGAGGGACCTCTCCGCCAATCACGGCGTACTTTATTGTGACTACCCTGAAGAAGCCTGCAACAGGACGGGCGAAACGTCGGCCTATCTGCCAACGACGCGGCGTCACCCGGACAGCATAGAAGTAACAACGAGAGTAACGCATTTTTTAATCCTAAACTCCATTCAGACTTCAGCGCGCGCGGCGCCGCCGGGGCCGGAGGCGTCGGTGTCGGCGTCGTCGTCGACGCTGTCGTCGACGGTGCGCTCGCCGTCGACGGCGCCGTCGTCGCCCGAGCCAGGCTCCCCGCCCGGCCGCCTGCGCAAGCTGCGCCTGCAGCGCGCCAAGGAGGAGTTCTTCTCGCGCGGGCCCGGCGCGCGCAGCTGGGCCGACGACGCCGCCTCCTGCGCCAGCGGCAGCACCCTGCACGACCCCTTCGACGCGCCGCCGCCGCCCGACTCAGCCTCGCACGCCGCCAACCGACTCAGCCAGGTGAGGGCACGGCGGGACTTAGGCCCCGCAACAGTATATGCTCTCGTAGGAGCCGCGGTCGTGGGCATTTCCAATATAATGGAAGAGATGGTTTGATGGATCAACTGATGTCACGGGGGGTCCTAGGGTCGAGTCCCGACGGAGAAAAATTTTTCGACATTAGCTTTTCAGATAGGTCGAATTCAGTCACGGTTCGAATGGGAATTCTAGAGACCGGTTGCTCTGATCGGTAGTTTTTTGTGGTTTCTCCGATCAACATCAGGCGAAATCCGAAAAGCTACCATAACAAACGGGCCAAGGACAACGCGCGATTTTACATTCCTCTTCTTTGTCCTACCCTCACTCCTTACAAACACACTAACATGCACTAGACTACCACACTTTCCGGGAGACCGATCGGGAGCTTAGAGCTTGTCCTGGCGGGGGCGGTGCCGCGCTGGTAGGAGATACCTGCTTGAGGGAAAACCCGCTAGCACACGGAAGGTCGGCGACGGATTTCGCCATCACTGCCATCTCCCGAGAGGAACAACATGCACTGCACTTACTGACCCCCCCCCCCCCCAGTAGTTGACACGTTTGGAATCAACCAACCAACCAGTATAATTTCAGCTGCCGCCTTCTTAGGTCTGCCCGTTCTTCTTACTCTTGAGCATTGTCAAATAAAACAAAACTTCCAACAGAAATAAAATATATTTTTCAAAATTCCTGGATGTCTAATCAGTCGGTGAACTGTTACCTGCTCTGCGTTCACAGATATCGTGTTCTGTATTCTAGAACCATCGTTTAATTATATCTAATACCTTCTCCAATGTTTCGCTAACCTCCCAAGCACTTGAGGAAACTACTAATTGGGAATTTAAACAAGTATTTCACTTTAAATATCACAAAATTAATCGTCAGGCATCCATATCATTCGAACTCTAGACAGCTTTTGTCAACAAAAAAAAACAACAAAACTTCTTGCCTCTATAGCAACCCCCTACACACCACAATATTGTTCTATCTCTTCAGGCGGCTCCCCACAAGCGGCATTCGGCGAATTCTGAGCAACCGCTCGCCGAATCTTAAGTAGTGTAGACGAGTTGCTCGCTATTCACCGAACGCCGAACACTCTGTATTCGCCCTACCCACCGCGTGTCGGTCTTTAGGACACATCAAAAGGAGATAACATTCGCCGAACACATCAGCTGTTCGGATTGAGTAGCACGCTGCTCGGCGAAAGCCGAATGTGTGGAGCCGCCTTTACGAGTTGATATATTCGAATGAAGTTCTACATTTACGTTTCGTAAGAGTGGCCTTCATGGCGTCGATGCCACCTCTCGGAACAGCACCCTCTGGCGGTATACCCCAGCAGCATTTTTCTATACCCTGGTTGTGGAGCCACACCTATAGCACGTAGTTTACTACCAGGGAGGTTCTACTCACCTCAAAGCGGGCATTAGCCTTTTTTCGTGTCTATCTTCAACCTCTTCGCTTTGCTCAAGGCACCGTTGTGCATTCGGATACGCGAAGAGAAATTCAAGAGATTCTTGATTCAGTGGGTTATTTATTTGAACTGACGTATGTTATGCATCATCATCATCACCATAACCTCGACCTCTAACATTAAAAGTGTAAATAGCTTGAACTTGTAAATGAACTTCGAAAGTGTTAACTCTTCTTAAAGCCTATACGGAATGTAAAACGTTAAACGACATTCTAACTAGTATAGGGTGCCCTCAATATTTCGGAAGAGAGGATTTTCTATAAAAAAAATTAAAAGCAGGATTCAAAAACCGACGTAGCTAAATACTCTTTTACCAACTGGACAATAATTTATTCGAACACTGCTGCAGTAATAGCGACTATTCCCTCTACTTGCTTCCGGAATCTTCTAGAGATTTTCATGTGATGCCAATATTTATGTGTTGTAAATTTTATTAGAAATTATTAGTTTATATTTTCTATAATTGTCTTCTTAACTTGCCTTTGTCATCGTATGTCTTTACATGTTGTGCGAAAGCTCGCTAGCGGAATGAATATGTTGTTACCTGGAATGGCTGCGCGGCAGGTGAGCGTGGGCAGCGAGTCGAGCGTGGACCTGAGCCAGGAGCAGCAGCTGCTGCTGGTGAAGTCGGCGAGCGCGGGGGCGCTGGTGGCGGGGCGGCGGCCGGAGCGCGAGGCGCCGGCGCCCGGGGGCTCGCTGCCGCGCACGGGGCTCGAGCAGGGCTCCATCGCCTCGGGCCAGGGGCCGGCGCACTCCGCCGCCAAGCAGCCCGCGCCCGGCGGCAAGTTCGGCCTCTCCAGCATCACCTCGCGCTTCCGTAAGGTGAGCTTTGCAGCGCAGTCGCGTGTGGCCGCGGTGTGCAACGCCGCCACACTTCCCTGCTATGAAGCCATTCCTACCCTTTCGGACATCTATGGGTGATCTGTAACATACAAAATAAACAAGGCCAGGAAAGACAATAGCCGTTCGGCTCGCTTTTGTGGCGTTGTTTACCGCAATTTCCACGCAAGTATTAGAATTATGTCTATTGCAGCATATATCTCGGGCGCTTGTACATGGCCGTGGGATCCGGCTCGTACAAAGTTAAATTTTTATTAAGGTCATTATTTGAAACGTTTATTTTTGAAAAGGAATTAGTAGCTAAATTTTTAAAGTGCTCTTCGAGGAGCGGTAGATTTAATATTGAGTGTAATTCTGAGACTCTAATATACAGTGGCGCGCACAGTATGCTACGAAGGCACGCATTTTGTACTATTTGCAACTTGCGTACACAATGCGTAATACAAAATGTACTTGCGTACAAAATGCGTGCCTTCGTAGCACACTGTACGCGCTTTTGAAATTCGCACAACTATATACTCCGATTTAAACGTTCTGGTGCCTGGACGGAAGGGGGTGTACTGTCATTCAATCGGGAGCTCCAATAGGAATAATTAAGTCCTAACGAAGCTCCAGATTGGATAACAGTGTCCCCCTCTCAGGTCGTGGCCTCAAGGCGCCACTATGGTTAAATCGGACTATAGAGAGATTATTTTAAGAAGGGGCCGCTTTCACAGCTACTGCTTGGTCACTGCTAGCAACATAACTGTAGTTTATTCTCACACACTCCATTTTTTCGTTCGTTTACAGATTGCTCATTTGTAAATGTCTTCAGCACTATCTCCTGCAATATCATTGCTCTGCATGACGTTCTTTTGTTTCCCGACCTGTCCAACTGTCTTGCAGTAACTCCTAACAGTGTTCGCCAGTTCGGTACCGTCCTGTCATTTTGTAGTTGACAAGACATCTCAATCAAATAATGGATTATTTAAAACCTATTTCTTTTCTAACAAAAAAGACCTACGGGATTTGATAACGTGGCTGTGACAAAAGTGCTGTAATTCTTTTTGGTATATTTCTTGAACAAGGTTACATAACATAATCGGTCAGAATTTCCTTATTCGTGTATTGGTTTTAACAATTACAAGTCGTTGGTTCATTTTAACTTAGATCATTTTTCTTTTACACTCGTTCTCTTACTCAACTTTATTACAATAAAACAGCCCTAATCCTTACATCTGCATACATGGCAAACATTGATTTCTGTATAACAATGCAAGGGCGAAGTGTGTGAAGAATTTTGAAGATTTGTGGAGCATCAGTCTTTTCCAGTTCACTCTATTTTTTTAGATTTTTATTATATCAGATGATTTTGCTTTCCCTTTCTTAGTGTTAGACTAGAGTTATTTTCTCGTACGTTTTTAAAATGATATTTGAAAATCAATTCGCCGGAAAATAAAATAAAGTGAACTTTGAGACTATCAATAGGATCTACGATTCTGAAATCCGCTGTTCTTAGATGAGCATTTGCATCGTGCTTCTGGCGTTTGAAGAGTAACTCACTATCGGACGATTGGGCACATTCAGTTTCTGCAGCGAGTTGTTTGAACCATTGGTTAGATAAGGGTAGCTATCCACAACTATTTGACGACGACGCATGATAGTCATGAGGGAAGTCAGTTCAGACAACACTTTTATGTTGCCAAATATTATCTTTGACACAATAAATCATTATTCTTTTCGCACCAATAGTAGGAGCTCGAAAGAAACAGGGCTGGCACTCCTTACAGATAAAAATTGACTTACGGGCATAATCAGATCACGTTTGCTTTCCAGAAGAGGGACCATTATATCAAATCCATCAAACGAAAACTGGCAGCACACTCGTGTTTGATGACATTTGTTGTTATTTTGGGATCCATTACCTTTTACCGTGTGCTTAATGTTTCGTCCGTCAGTCTATTGTCGAAGAAGCTACTGGAGACCATCGATGACTTGAACTGTGAAATGTTATGCGCAACTTTTAATGAGACGTAAGATTTCCCGCCCTTTCATACCATAGCATATCTCTTTGACTTGACATGAACTATCCTACAGTTACTAGGTATTTCAACCTGTCCTAAAGGTAATTGAACTCTCTGTTGGACTGAGTAGTCACGATTGTCTTGGAACCATTTTCCGCATTTGCTCCTTTCTCGTTCTTTTGTCCTGATGTTTTGGCACTCGTTTCCCCCAATACAGTGCTTTCCTAAGCATTATTTCGAACTCCTACAAATACATTATTTCTAACACCTAGAAATACATTATTTCTAACTCGTAGAAATACATCACTTCTAACTCGACGCCGTTTGATTAACGCTACTGAACCCCCCCTAACAAATCTGGTCGCTGGCCGCGCATCTGAGCGCGCATGTATGAATGGCGGTGCGGTGCGCCCCCTTGACTCCCGGGGGTCCGCCGGGGGGGGGCGCCCATTGACGCGGGGGCGCCGCGGGGCGGTCGCAGGTGCGGATGCGGCGCGGCAGGGAGAAGGAGCCGCCCCGGATGAGCGCCGTCTCGCAGCTGTGCCGCCAGAGCCTGCTGGTGGACCTGCACCTGAGCAAGGGCGCGCAAGCGGCCGCCGCCGCCGCCGCCGCCGCCGCCTCCCCGGACCCCGACGCCGGCGCCGCCCCGGGGCCGTCCAGCAAGTCGTGCCCGTCGTCGCCGGTGCTGCAGCGCGGCGCCGCCTCGCCCGCGCCCTCGCCCTCGCCCTCGCCCTCGCAGCCGCCGCTGGCGCGGCCCGAGGACACCGCCACGTGCGCCGCGTCCTCGTGGATTCGCAACCCGGCGCGCAGGATGTTCTGGAACAAGTGACCCCGGTGGGCCGCCTGCCCGCCGCCGGACTGGGCGTGGGAGTGGCTGCACGCACCTCGCGGCAAATGACGCCCGCGCGGCTGCACACGGGTTCCGTCGAGCGGATCACGGCCACCACTCAAGGTGGTTTTGTACTTCACGCATCGTCGTTAGTGCCAGATTCACCAGGTTGCCTAGTCAATGCTCAACAGTCGTCTAGTCTCCTAGCCAAAACTGGAAATCAACCATGATTCGTCTGGGATGATTTTTTATAAGGATGGAGGTGTGTTCCGTTACAAATTCTGCTGTTGCCCAATTGCTAAAGCCACTGAATCTTTCAATTTTCTCACTGGAGTTCTAAAATGCAAATAGTTCATTGAAGATCACTGACTTCAACTTTACGCTGTTTTCACAATAAAGTGAAGAAGTCCATATTACTAGATCATCGAAGACAATTATAATATTTTAATAATAAATAATCTAAACATGAATTGTTAAAAAAATAAGCAAAAAAAACTGACACGGATTTCAAAATAGGGCATTGGCAACAATCGTTTACAAAATTAAAATCAAAGTAATTTAAAAAATATGAATTTAATCTACATTTTCAGGAATTGTTTCGTAAAATATGGTAAAGAGACTGACAAGATGATATATCTGTAGAGAAATATTGATTCCCAGTGTGCTTCATATAATTTCATTTTCTTGCTAATGTTGCTTAAGAATCATACTTTTTGGGGCAACATAGGACTTATCGTCTGTTATTAAATTCAGGGTTATAAAGAAAATGAGCACCTTATTTGTGAAATTGAGTTTAAGGATTTTGTGATTTATTAACATCCTAAATAGATCATGATAAATGGTCAACATCCCATGCACGTTGAACTCCATATTTTTAGATAAAATGTATAAATAATTTGAAAAGAAAGGGATTATTGTGTTAATGAGTGACACAAGTCTAATAAGTATGGCAGTAACTTACAGTTAATGAGTTAAAGATGGTTTTTCTTGCCCAGTGATGGGCGACAACAAAGTCCTTTGTTAAAAAACGAAGTAGGACAAATGAAGTGATGTTATATTCAAGCTGCTAGATCTTCTCGCCTACTCCTGTTTTATTTATAGGATGAACTATTATTCTTTCTAGATTTCGTTTCTATTTCCAATGGAAGCATATGAAAGTAACGATTAACCAAAGGGCATATTTTATGCAACTTATTTGTATGTTTTGTTACTTTTTCCGAGATAGCCCTTTTGGTATAGTATCTTTCATAACTAATGTATTACCTTCATGATTGCTAGTCGCAAAGTTTTGTTTCCGTCAGGAATCAGTTCTTTTTATTTTTGTGAAGCATAAATCATCATAGAAATGGATCTGTATGATTCTTGTCGCTTATTGTAATAGATTGTAGTTGTACTTGGATCTCTTTCTCTAGAATAAGTTAAAATATTTATAACAATTTTGGTTCCAAGTTGAGAAAATGAGCAACAATAAATTTTTGTCTGAGGCAGCGTGTGACATAGGTCAGAGAGTGTAGTCTAGCAAGTTAAATAATATCCTAGTCGTGCTGATGTAGCGAGACAACATCTTTGTCATTGAGTGCTTATTATTTTTAACATTTACCCCATCCTCCAGTTGTGCAGCCTGTCACAATTACTTCCAAAAAACAAATAAGCAAAAGAATGTATCATCAAACATATGTTTCATGTAGGTACGATTGTTTGATTCAAAAACAAAGCTATGAAGTTTCATCATCATTATAATTAAAAACTCAATAAGTGCTTATTCGAATCGCCACTGCTAGAAAGTCATTTTATGTAACTTGCCAGACTATATATCGCTTCCTTCTTGAAAACCACGCTAATTACATGCTTCGTGAGAACAGAACGCATTTACTCTGTCTGTGTAGCTGTGTTTTTCAGCGACTCACTTTTCTAGAGTCGTAGATAAATGTTGTGTCTGTGTAAAGTTTTATAAATTAGCAATAATACGTTTCTGAGAAAACATTTTCTTCTTTGTATCCATGTGCACCTCACCTTTACTTTTAAATTTCATTTTAGCTTCTGTCAACTTGTTCATCGGAACTTACTCTATGTGTTTAATCGCTAACATCAGGTCGGAAGAAACTTGCTTCTGCCGGTCACCAACAAGCTGCCAACTAGGCGGGATCAAGTACGATGTGATTAAATATCATTTTTTAAATAACTTTATCTTGAGTCGCGTTAACTATAAAGGTAATAGCGACTTCAGTAAGTTACAAAAACATGTCATTTTATTTCAGTTATGAACAAACATTTCAATTAGATGAATACATTTTCATTATGTGCTAATGATATGGTCCATACCTACGAAACAATTTTAGAAATGCTGCTTTAACACTGTAAAGGATCAGGATACCAACCTTCAGGAGATACTAACTATACCCTGTAATATTAGTCCACAGCGCTGTAGTAATGCAGTTCATTAAAAGGAATTTTTATAGAACAAATTTAGAAGTGTACGGCGAGAAACGATGTAAATATGCATTGCAATTGCGAGAGTTACGTTCAGAATAGTAATGCTATAACGTGGCACACAAATTTTCTTATAATTTGTAATGTTTACCTAAATTTAAATAAATATTTGCAATTTATACCTACTAAAATTTCGGCCATCTCTAGCCAAATTTACCGAGAGAGGTGGCTCAGGGCATCAACTGATGTCACTGTAGTGTCCCTGACCGGGAAGTCCTAGGAGTCGAGCCCCGACGGTGTCAGGATTTTCAACACAAGCCAGATAGCTAGGGCGAGTTCTGTCGCTGTCTGGAGGCGACCGGCTATTCTCATCGGTAGTTTTCCGTGTTTACGATCACCACCATGCGAATGCCGGAACACCCCTACCAAATGGGCCACGGACCGCGCGCCATCTTTCCTTCCCATTCCTTGTCCATATCCTCACCCCTTACACTCACACTCTAACATGCACTACACTACCACACATGCTGAGAGATCGGTCGGGAGCTTAGAGCTTGTCCTAGCTGGGGCGGTGCCCCGTTGGTGGGATATTTCTGATTGGGGAAGTACCCGCGAGCCGACGGGAGGTCGGCGCCGTGTCTCCCCATTCAGCTGGGCGTAATGATAATGACCTTAGCAGTTGAGGCGCCTGGAATCACCATTACTCAATCAATCAATCAAGCAATCGATCGATCTAGCCAAATGTATTCAAACAGTACAACAAACAGAGGCTCAAACAAATGGAACTTCTGCAATTTTCGAAAATTCCAAGTTTTTGATCACTTAACCGAATTTATCAACGTACTTTGCGTCATTTGCGCAGAATTACAAAAACAAATACGATGCTGCTTTTGAGAATATGTAGACAATTTTCTCTGAACTTTACCCCCCCCCCCCGATTAAATAATCCGTTTCAAATTCGTAAGATCTCATGTTGAACCAGATCGATCGGAGAAGAACCATTGGGTTAAAAATCCTTTGCACGGACTAGGCAGTTGTAAACATATTTTCGTCAACATCTAAACTGAGTTTTTAAGAAGCATTTTAAACAGCTGTGTAAAAGTAAAAATTTTATATTGTGAGGTTTTTGTCACGAAAAACTTTTCATCTTTCATTGGATTTACACTCATGTTCTTGTATTATTTTTAAGCATATACTGCAAACCATTTGGTACTAAATATTATGAAAATGCCTCATTCAACTGGTATTACTTTATTAATTTTCAATAATATCGACATCATCTTGTGACCAGAAAATATTCTGAGTGAGTGGAAAAATACGCTCTGTCCCGAATCCTCGTGTGCTGGGATCGTGTGCTGGGAGTAACCTTGGGTGTGGGCCGATTCAACTGCGTGGTTCTCCCGTCCTCCGTCCCTCTGTTCATCGAAGACGGGGCTTCCTCCGGCTGTCAATGTGACGTCGCGGCCCATTGCCCACCCCCCACCCCCCACCTGCCGCCTCCGCCGCCGCGCACGCCTCAATTAGTGTCTGCCGAGGCTGCGTGTTGTGACAGCGGGGGCGGGCCTCACCGCCCTCGCGCCGCCCACGCCCGCCTCCGCGCCACCTCCAATTACAGCCCGCGGAGATGTGCCGTACTCGTATGGGAGCGTATCTCGCTGGAATTGGACGTGAAAGTTGAATTGTGGTACATGCTGGCTGGGTGAGTATGCAAACCTTTATGATCTACGGGATGTGAAATGTTTTAAGGAGCTAATGTGGAATGTTTTAATGTGCCGTGGGTAAATACGTAATGTCTCACAACTTCGGGTTGCTTTGTTTGGAAATTTTTTTTCAAACAGAAAACTTTATTTCAGAGGATGTTCTTAACGTCTCCCCAGAAAACGAAAACTTTTTTTCTGAATCACAGACATAATTATATCGAGTCACAGGAAATAACTATTTCAAATAATCGATACTTTTTGTGATTCAAAAAGGAAATTACAAAATATCTATAGAAAGCTCAAAAGAAAATTGAGCGTTGATTTCTTCAGAACCTCTTTCTAATTTTGGGTTTGTCAGTGTTCCTAAACTTGTCAATCGGACTCGTGGATATCAAAAACGTATCATCAATCATCCCTTGAAGCTATCCCTCAGTCGCATTGACAGTTTCCACTAACAAGCTACGAGTCAAAGAAAACATTGCGAACTCCTGTCCACAACCACACGCCCCACGCACGCGCCTTTGATAGATCGTCCGAAGCTCCCTCTCTCCAACATAGAATTTGGGCTTAGATTCGGGAGAAATGGGAGTGCCCGGATGACAAACGTCCATCGACCGAAGATCAGAGCAGTCGATCGGGGATGCAGGCTTGGGCCTGGTTGATTCCCAGCAACGGCGAATGACGAGGGCGGGGAGGTGGCTTTGTGGCAGCGACTGCGGTTGCGCTGAATCACAACGGGTGGCGCCCCCTTGGGACCGCAGGCGCACGGAGGGCGATGCGGCAGGAGCCCCTCATCAGCTGCGTAAACTCCCCTCCCCCCTCCCTTCCCCTCACAGCGCCGCCTCGCAGGACCAACTCTCCGCCGAGCCACGTGCGAGATCTGAATTGAATTGAATTAATGCCTTATTTTACGTGGCGAGACTCAGGCCATTAGGCCTACTCTTCCGTCTGACCACGACGTAAATTTCGCTACGCTCCTTTCACCAACTAGCATAGAAAGGAGGTATTTCTTGGGCGAGAAACAGGCGATTTGAATTTAGCTCAGAGGCGTCATTTAGGCTTGAGGATCTTTTACATGCAAGTAAATCTACTAACATGGGACAGCCGGCTTTACTTCCCCTCCGAAGGAAGGCGTACGAAGGATTTTTTCGCCCTGAAAAATCGGGTTTGAACCCGCCAACTTGGGTACAACAGTCCGAAACACCATCGCCGCCGCGCGATCTGCATCTCCACTGTGCCCATATTACGACGTTGCCTCATGTACATGCGGCTTATTCTCCCTCTATGTGGGTTTTTAACTATCATTCTTGTCAAACGTATTCGGTAGAAAGAAATCAATCTTGTTCTTTCGATGACCTCATTGAAAGTTACTTTGGAGAAAGATGCGGAATTTGTAATTGGGTTTCCTCAAGCAACGTCGCATCACGCAACCTGCCACTGAATGTGTAATAAGCGAAAACTCTAAGTTACATTTCTTTCTTTCTTTCTTTCTTTTTTTTTTTTATTAATCAACCGCACTGCCCATTGAGGGCAAGGGTCTTCCTGATCGCGCAGGGAATTATCAATCCTTCTTTATTGAAGTGATAGGATAATGATGAAGGGTGAAGGGACGGTCACAAGTACATCTATGCCCTATTCGAACTTGCGATCCTAGATGGCCACGACACTTCTCGACTATCCGGATCGACTATTTTGTTCTTAATAGTTATGAAATAACAAGTGGAAATTGAGCTTAATGAAGAAAGGTTAGGTTTAGAGCGCGATAGCGCTCGGTCAATAATTTTCTTGGTTGAATTAATCGCAGAAAAAAATTTTATACCTGGATTATTTTTTGTATCTTTTTGCTTAGTTTCAGACATTGGTACATGTGTATGCCATATTGTCTAGTGGCTGTGACTATCTGTATTTGCGTCGTCTCCCGCAGGGCATTACAGAAGACATGAAGATGGCAGAGATGATTGCGGGTAACGATGTCGAAAAGTGAGCATGAGGAGTGAGTACGAGCAATGACTGTGGGAAGTGAATTGAAGTACTCGCGTTGTCAACACTCCCCGTCATCACAGTCCGTTCTTAGCGTGATTTGTCATTTCTCATCAGCATTGCTACCCAACATCCATCCGAGATTAATGAGTTGCTTTCATAGTAACTCAGACAATAATTATGAAGGAAGAGTCAAACTTTATTTAATTTTAAAAATAAGTATATTTAGTTATTGATGAATACAAATTTTTAAGAACAGTTTCAAGTTGTTGCTATTCTTATTAATTAATATATGGCTATTTTTGTATTTTCTTGGATGGAAAGCGGAATGAAATGATGACTCAATATATTAATGCAGGGTACTGTTTGACATTATGTAACCAAGATGGTCAGTTTAGGAAGTGGTTAAACTATCGTCGCGGCATACATCGGGTATAAAGCAAAATGTTTGCAGAATTGAATTTGAAATATTTATCACTATTTTTTATCAAACGTTTAATTAACATAACATGACTGGAATAATTTAAACATGTACATTATCATCCTTGAAGAACAAAAGAAATGTTCCTTTACATTAGTGCAAAGCACGAATCCTCTGAAGAAAAATAATACTTCATAGATGTATATGCTTCAAACATAGATATTTAAATACATTTTAATGTATTCGTGTATACATGATAAGTCACTTTCCATTGTCAACTTGTCGTGTAGTATTAAAATGACATTTCAGGCATCCATGATGAATATCACCATTTCACCGTCATTTTGCATCTGAAGCGACGTCGTTATTCAAAGCCAGAGCCCAACTCCAAACGGGCTACCGTTAGCGTTCCTCCCCGAACACAACACCAAGGGCCTTGGGAGCGCGCCACGCCCTCGCCACCTAAGTAAACACCCGCACGTATATTGCCCGGGACGCGAAGTCGCGGGGCGTCGAGTTATTGTGACTCCGGGGGCTGCCTCCGTTAATTAGCAGCGCCGTTGGTTGCATCTCCTCCGGCGCTTTTGTGGTGTCACTCGGCCGCGGAGATGGCTCCCTGGCGCAAGGTAGCAACGAAGCAGGTGCGGGGGCGAGCGGAGTGTGCGGGAATGGGTGGGCCGAGAATTTCGTTGCTGGAGGACTTTGCCTTCTGTAAAGGACGGAGGGCTTTCTGGAAGCGGCAGTCTCCCAAGATGTCGTCGATTGGTTCACTTGAATTGCTGATTTGAATGATGAAGAACTTGAAAGTGGAACAGCTGAAATGATACAATAAAATGAGTTCTATTTATTTAATTAAAAAATGTTTGTGTCTACACTCTATTTCGCTACATTAGTGCACTGACTTTCTAACATTATAAATGATAACTATATTGAAATGCTTTCAATTTCGACAGCTGTTTCTCGTTGTATCAGCTTCCAGGTTTCGACATGTTGCTTTCATTTAGTCAATTATATTATATTGTCAACTTTCCTTTTTTAATAAAGAACTCTTGATTTCTTTTTGCAGGAGAACTATTGCTGACATTACAAATTTATTTGAATCTTTGCTGGTAATATTTACTGTTTCAGTGAAAATGATTAGGTGAATTTGCGTACACAGAGCTACTAAAAGAAAAGCTAAAAAAGAAAAGATTGAAAAACGTACCATCCGTGCACTATTTTAATGTGCTTTCTAGCCTTCGGAATTTTGATGAGAATTCACACTTTTAATAATAACACAGATGAAGGCAACAGGTCCTCGCGCGTGCGTGTCGTGACGGAGCGAATTTCTCGGGAAGCTGCTTCGCCCCTGCCTGCGGGGCGGGCGTGCGCAGAGGAGAAAGTAAAAATGGCGCGAGGGGGCGTGTGCGGGGGCGAGGCGGCTGTCGCTGGAGGCCCGTTGCTTCCTCCCACCCGTCGCTTCGCGCGCCCTCCGACCCCCGGCCACGCCCACGCGTTAATTGCCCGCGCGAGCTGCGCTGAGCTGAGCGCGCGCGCGCTATCGCTCTGCTGGAGGAGAACTGCGCGAGAGAACGGTGAACCAGCCGGCCACTTTCGCTTTGGGGATGATCGTTTTTTGTCAGGCGTTGGCCGTAGCCTAAAACACACGGTCAAAGACTATGGCATATTTAATAGTGCAAATAAAATTGAGGTTTCTGACCCATTCTTTGATTCAGTCAGATGTTTGCCCTTGCCCCACGAGCGCAATTGTTCGCTTTCGCCAAAGCTAATGCTTTCCGGCGCACGATTACATAACTTTCTCTTCTTAAGAAGTAACTTACCTCCGTAAGGGCGAGAAAGTAAAAAAAAAACTTTTTATGCTACCTGTCTTCGACAACTGCTCTGTCTCATTTTGGGGGCTATGAGAATTACAATGCAATGCTTTTATTTAGGTGAGTACTTTCCGTACAGTGGACAGTACCTTTCCAAATTTTCTCTAAAACAGCTGCAAGAGTTTGTTTTTGTTTTTGTATACTAGTGTTGTAAACGAACTTTTCTGTTGCAATAAATAGGTCATAAAAGGACATTTACGCACGAATGATTGCGTCATCACACATTCAGCCAATCGAAGCGAGAGAATCGCGGGGAGGTAGCGGTAAACGGAACAGCCGACCATCGTTTTCTCGCACATATGTCAAATACTCAAAACGTCATTAGAAAGTTGTTTTGCTAAATTAAGTTTGATTGTCTTATAAATTTATAATGCTGTGATACAAAAAATAGGGTATTCAACTCGTTTATAATGTTGTTTTATTGCATTCGTACAAATTTGAAAATCCGCTCGTAAAACTCGCTATTTTCAAAACATGTACTCCTGTCACAAAGCTTAACATTGTAAACTAATTGCATAAACTACTCTAGTGAATTCACTTTAATCAATGACCGTTTTTTCTGAAGTTAAAAATGTTGAAGTCTGTGCGCCATAATAGATATTTTCTTGAACGAAAAACATTTGATGAGTCGGACCATAATACTCTTGAAAGGAAAATTTCATTTTGAAGCTGTTTCATTTCCGAACCGAATGATCCGGTCCCCAAAGCCCTCCCTTTCCTCGCCCCGTCCGCCGCGTCGCGTCGTGGCGCCGGGGGTCGCGGGGGCAAAAAGCGCGACAAAACCGCGTCGAGGGCGCGCGTCGCGTGTCTGAGGGGGCGCATTAGGCGCAGGGCGGCCGCAGGGCAGGCGCCGCGACGCCGTGCTGCGCGCTGCGCGATGGCGACGCGACGCGGAGAATTAAATTAGCCCCTCGCCAAAGAACTTAATTTAACGTGATATCGCGGGTAATTCGTCACGAGAGCCGTTTACGAGTGACCGCGGCTCGCGCATCGGGCGCCGCCTGGCGCCGCGACGCCCTCCCCCCCCCCCCAACGCCTAGCGCTGCGAGAACTTCGACGGCCCCGCGCCGCCTGCGTCTGGTCCCCGGCGGCGCTGGGATGGCGCCCAACGTAATTGTCAGTGTCCCTGCCCGCCGTAAAAACCCTCCGCCCGGCCCTCCCTCCGAGCATTAGCGTAGTACTAGACAGAGATTGAGAGGGAAGGTGGAGGCTCCGGTACCATTAGAGAAGTATTGCAGGATAAAGGGATGTAAACAAATCAGGGAGAGATGCTAGAATAATGACACATTTTCTTTCAGACAAAATTCGGATGAACATGAATAATATCAATTATTTTATTACTACTTTTAATAAAAATAAAATAATAATTGTGAATATTATTACTTTATTTTAATACATTTTTAACCCTTTGAACCACAACAAAATTGAAACAAATTTGAAAAGTTAACTAAATAAAATAATATTAATTAAATATGTTGTAAATGAATAAACCGCCCGTAAATAATATATGCAGTATATAAACTAAATGATATTTTCAATAATTTCACAATCTCGTACTTTAATCAAATACCGTAACAGTTCATGTACAAAAGGGTTAATCATTTTGATTATTCTCTCGAGTAATGCGTCACGAGAATCTGTTAACTCAGAGGTATCACAATGGAAAATGTTCGTAAGAATAAAAAATTGTATACAATGAATGATCTAATACTTTTACGAAGTATCTGAAAATATTGTATTCGAGAATATTCGCCTCAATTCGTCCCGTTGTATTATCTCATAGATTCAAGATTCTACTCGCATAAGAGAAATTAAAAGAAAAATCTGACAGCAATTACAATAATAATAATAATAATAATAATAATAATAATAATAATAATGGGAACACGGAAAGGTAATAAATTGAAGTAAAAATAAAATTCATATATCTCATTCCCAATTTTATTTCATTCATAGGATTTCCACCATTAAGTTGGATAGCAGCTATCTTCATATTTTGCAACGTTCGGAATGAACAAAAATAAAATTTCAAGCAATGAGGTTTTATTTATATCTTTAGTGAAATTATATATGTAAACACAATTTAATAAACCAGGCAACCTGTATAATCCTCCAGTGTGATTAAACTTTTCCGACAACAAAAAAATTTGTTTTCATCCCTCGTTTACCACTGAACGATTCACATTTATCTGTTTTTAATTGGTCGGATTTCTCCCAGCCTCTTTTTCACGCTTACACGTAAGTAGTCGCCAAGGACGTTAGAAAAATTGTGTAATTATCCCTGCGGATTAATCATTTCCTTAAAAATAACTACGGTCATCACGGAAGAGAAAAGTGTCAGTTCTCACCTCTTAAGACGAATACTTCCGGTCGCAGCCCCGTCCCTCCCCCCTCGCACCAATGACCCAGTTGCGGCGCCACCATAACCGCCTTTCCCACCGCCCTACTGGCCCCGCGCTTCCCCCGCGCGCCCCGCCACGCCCCGCCACGCCCCGCCGGCCATATTGCCCCGTCTCGTTAATTACGCGGCGGCGGGCGCGGTGCGCGGGCGCAGTGCTGCGCAGCGCAGCGGCGCCGCGGCGGCGTGAATGGACCAGGGGGGTGGGGGGGGAGGGGGCGGCGCGTCGGGGGTACGCCGAGCGCCCCCTCGGGCTCCCCTGACGCCCCCTCATACGTCATGGCGCGGGCCCGGCCGAGCGCGCTGCCCGCGTACAAAAGCCCCGGGTTGCCGCGGGCGCGGCCCGAATTAATAATCAAAATTCAATTAGACGGGTTATAGGGCCGCCGCTCCACTTTTTCATGCGTCTAATCCACCCTGTAATAGAGCGCGCAGCCACTTCCCCCAATCTGCCAAACACGCCCACCCGCTAGTTTTTCACCCTTAATGGATTTCTCATAAGCCCTAACTAAGGGCTTCCACTGTATAATCACTTCCAATTAAATTACGAATCAGACGATGACGCGTATTAGTTACACATCAAACCGCTTCATTCCGTCTTTTTTCCTCGGACGACAAATTTCGTCTGCCCGGCATTTCAATTCGTTTCTAATGACTTTGCGGTCACGTTGTCCCTTTTGGGGAAGTCGCGGATTTTATGAGGTTCACAATAATTACTATTGTAATTGTAAAATAATTGTAATTTTACGGTGTCTTCCATCGAACTGTGTCACGTGGTTATTATTTATCAATAACCAAACCGCAGGTTTAATGGCGAAGCGTTCGTTGAGACAACAAGGGGCGGCGCCTAGAAAACCGCGTCCTCTCCCTGCCGGTTGGTGAAATGGTTTCGATTGAAATAGTGGGGTTCAGCAATCGGGAATTTGGAAAGTGATTTTTAAAGAAGCCTTGTGAGGTCCATTTTTCGTCGATGCACCTGCGTGGAGCAGTATATTGTTTCGTGAAAAGTCTTTCATTAGTGATGTAGTTAGTTGCCATTAAAAGTTAATAAAACTATCTGGAAATTCACATGTCTGGGACACTAAGGCGTTTGGCAACGTTTGTTTGCTCTGACTCCCCCAGTACTGAGTTTCAAATACCGACGGCGTAATTAAGTTTTTGTGACTTGCTGTCTACTTTCTATTTTACGCTATCTACTTACCTCATTGTGTGTGTCAAGTTCTTCATTGCTCATCATTCTTCAAAATGATCTTGATCTGCCGGTTTTCTGTGGCTGTTTCTGAAGTAGGATATTATTGAAATTTAAGAAAAGATGTTACACTATTTTTATTCTTTTTTTTTTTGCAACCATGTTTATAGTTTGTTTATTGATAATTTGCATCTAATTGCGTTGTGACACATCTCAAAAGATGGCAAGCCATCACGCAGGGAAAATCGTAGTTTCTTCACTTGTTTTGTTCCTTGCCTTGCTTACAAAATGCCTCGTATATTTAATGCAATATTTGGTTTAGTTGAAGAAGGCATTTCTAATACGTCCAAGCTAGTTATTTACTTACTTAAATAGCTTCATTTCTAATTTCTTCACTCATAAGTTTGGTTTTTCAAACGTATTGAAATTATTTTTACCAATAAAGTTTGAAAATTCATAGAATTACTTTTTCTGCAATTTATTTTCTCAACATCTTGTTGTCGAATTACATGATAAGAATATATGTGTAATACACTATAAAAATGGACGGCATTTAACCGAGGGTTTTTTGATTCCAGCATAAATCTAGGGTGTGTTATTTCATTCTCACATGCACACAAAAGCAATTCCATACAAATGCCTGTCCCTAACCAGTAACGGTACAGCTCAACAAACCGCCCGTGTAGTGTGCAATTAACTGCTCACAACCAGGTTTCCCTAAAAACTTCAATGAAAAATCCGAAACGGTACTCGACGTGTGTGTGTACACAGCTGCCTCTGCGTATTACTCTGCCCGAGGGGTCTGACTTCATAAAGGGGCCCTGGGAGAAAAGGAGGACGGCGCCGCGAAGGCTGAGACGCAGCTCCAGGCCCGTCACGCACGCAGGTCGTCCAGGGCGCCGCGCCGTGCACAGCGCGGGCCGGGCCGGGGCGGGACGCCACAATAGACAGAAACCGAGAGTGATGCCGCTACCTACTCCGCCTCGGCGTCTTCGCGTTCCCGCGCCCGCCCCTACGCGCTCGACTCCGGCCTCGCCTCCACCCTCGCCAACGCCCTCGCCTTTGCCCTTGCCACCGCCTTCGCCTCGCCCTCGCCTCGCCCTCGTCTCCGGCCTCGCCTCCGGCCTCGCCTCCGGCCTCGCCTCCGGCCTCGCCTCCGGCCTCGCCTCCGGCCTCGCCTCCGGCCTCGCCTCCGGCCTCGCCTCCGGCCTCGCCTCCGGCCTCGCCTCCGGCCTCGCCTCCGGCCTCGCCTCCGGCCTCGCCTCCGGCCTCGCCTCCGGCCTCGCCTCCGGCCTCGCCTCCGGCCTCGCTTCCGGCCTCGCCTCCGCCCTCGCCTCCGCCCTCGCCTCCGCCCTCGCATCCGCCCTCGCCTCCGCCCTCGCCTCCGCGCTCGCCTCCGTCCTCGCCTCCGCCCTCGCCTCCGCCCTCGCCTCCGCCCTCGCCTCCGCCCTCGCCTCGCCCTCGCCTCGCCCTCGTCTCCGCCCTCGCCTCCGCCTTCGCCTCCACCCTCGCCTCCGCCCTCGCCTCGCCCTCGCCTCGCCCTCGCCTCCGCCCTCGCCTCCGCCCTCGCCTTCGCCCTCGCCTCCGCGCTCGCCTCCGTCCTCGCCTCCGCCCTCGCCTCCGCCCTCGCCTCCGCCCTCGCCTCCGCCCTCGCCTCCGCCCTCGCCTCGCCCTCGCCTCGCCCTCGCCTCGCCCTCGTCTCCGCCCTCGTCTCCGCCCTCGCCTCCGCCTTCGCCTCGCCCTCGCCTCGCCCTCGCCTCCGCCCTCGCCTCCGCCCTCGCCTCCGCCCTCGCCTCCGCATTCGCCTCCGCCCTCGCCTCCGCGCTCGCCTCCGTCCTCGCCTCCGCCCTCGCCTCCGCCCTCGCCTCCACCCTCGCCTCGTCCTCGCCTCGCCCTCGCCTCGCCCTCGTCTCCGCCCTCGCCTCCGCCTTCGCCTCCACCCTCGCCTCGCTCTCGCCTCGCCTCGCCCTCGCCTCCACCCTCGCCTCCGCCCTCGCCTCCGCCCTCGCCTCCGCCTTCGCCTCCACCCTCGCCTCGCCCTCGCCTCGCCCTCGCCTCGCCCTCGCTCCGCCCTCGCCTCCGCCCTCGCCTCCGCCCTCGCCTCCGCCCTCGCCTCCGCCCTCGCCTCGCCTCGCCCTCGCCTCCGCCCTCGCCTCCGCCCTCGCCTCCGCCCTCGCCTCCGCCCTCGCCTCCGCCCTCGCCTCCGCCCTCGCCTCCGCCCTCGCCTCCGCCCACGCCTCCGCCCTCGCCTCCGCCCTCGCCTCCGCCCTCGCCTCCGCCCTCGCCTCCGCCCTCGCCTCCGCCCTCGCCTCCGCCCTCGCCTCCGCCCTCGCCTCCGCCCTCGCCTCCGCCCTCGCCTCCGCCCTCGCCTCCGCCCTCGCCTCCGCCCTCGCCTCCGCCCTCGCCTCCGCCCTCGCCTCCGCCCTCGCCTCGCCCTCGCCTCGCCCTCGCCTCGCCCTCGTCTCCGCCCTCGTCTCCGCCCTCGCCTCCGCCTTCGCCTCGCCCTCGCCTCGCCCTCGCCTCCGCCCTCGCCTCCGCCCTCGCCTCCGCCCTCGCCTCCGCATTCGCCTCCGCCCTCGCCTCCGCGCTCGCCTCCGTCCTCGCCTCCGCCCTCGCCTCCGCCCTCGCCTCCACCCTCGCCTCGTCCTCGCCTCGCCCTCGCCTCGCCCTCGTCTCCGCCCTCGCCTCCGCCTTCGCCTCCACCCTCGCCTCGCTCTCGCCTCGCCTCGCCCTCGCCTCCACCCTCGCCTCCGCCCTCGCCTCCGCCCTCGCCTCCGCCTTCGCCTCCACCCTCGCCTCGCCCTCGCCTCGCCCTCGCCTCGCCCTCGCTCCGCCCTCGCCTCCGCCCTCGCCTCCGCCCTCGCCTCGCCTCGCCCTCGCCTCCGCCCTCGCCTCCGCCCTCGCCTCCGCCCTCGCCTCCGCCCTCGCCTCCGCCCTCGCCTCCGCCCTCGCCTCCGCCCTCGCCTCCGCCCTCGCCTCCGCCCTCGCCTCCGCCCTCGCCTCCGCCCTCGCCTCCGCCCTCGCCTCCGCCCTCGCCTTCTCCCTCCCGGTTGTCTAGTCGTGTTTCGTCCTCTCACCCTTTCAAAACTTCATTATCCCATTTCATTCCCCATGCTTACCCATTCGCCAAATCTCATATCGCCCACGCATTTTTAAGTACCCTGTCCCACCGTCACTCGTCATCCCATATACTCGTCCATCGTAACCACCTCTCCCACTGACTCGTTTATCCGCCTCTCCATCGACTGCTCATTTGCAAACCCAGTGATTCAGTGGATCACTATGCCTCTCAGCCACCCATCGTTTCACCCGTTTGCGCACTCAAACTATATTTCTACTTACGGCCTCCTTCGCTCGTTCGTCCTCCTATTCCATGATACGTCCTCTTGCGGGACTATTACAAGAATATATTAAATCCTAAATTTCCACACATCCCATGAGAACGCCTTCCGTACTTTGTATTCAACTCAATGACATAATTGCTACCATAACAACCTTTTATATTACCAGCCATTGTTCCCTTTATGCATGTTAATAAACAACACCCTCCCCCTCCCGTTACTTCGTTCTCACTATCTTTCGCTCGGTCGCATATGTTAGAATTCGCAATTCTTTGTCAATCAAATTCTCTTTATATTTACCTGTCAGTTAAATATTTATAATTACGTTTCAGGCATGAGACCGGTACTTGCTTAATATTAAAGTTTGTTCGCTCTCGTGCAATTAATTGCTTTATATCAGGTTGAATGTTTTTTGGTCTTTGACCAGAAACATTAACCGTTTATAGAGCTATAGGTAACGTATTCTGCGATATTTGTGCTTCGCGTTTTCTGCGATCAATGTGCTGGTTGTCAGGCCATAAAATCTGTTTCTTTTCTTCGTTGTACGTTGGTAGCTCGTGTTTGTTTGCTCGCTTACGCGCAGCATCATCAACCTTCCTGTCGCAGCTAAGGTCGAAATTTGGTCGAGACGCAGCTACCGTGACGATGGCTAATTAAGAACTCTCGATACTATCGAACTCGTACCAGGATCTCCGTCGACACGTCGCTTACACCGTCGCTACATCCATCGCCAGCAACTGCACCGCAGCGACCGCTTCGACCGGGAGGCCGCGCCGCCGTCGCTCCGCCCCCGCGCGGTACGGCACGGCCGCGCGCCACAAAAAACGCGCCGCCAATCTTAATTACACGTCTTTGAGCGCGGCTCCTCCCGGCCGCGGCCGCGGCCCAGTCACGGAGTCACGGAAGATTGAAATCAGGCGCCTCGCGGCAGCGCGCCTCCGTCTGTGCCCGGGGCAGCGGCGGCGGCGGCGCGGGGCGGGACGGGGAGGGTCGGGGAGGGACGCGGCGCGGGGCGGAGCGGGCACGGGGCGGGACGGGGCGGGACGGGGCGTGGGGCGGGACGGGACGTGGGGCGGGGTGCGGGTGGGGCGGGACGGGACGGGACGGGGAGGGTCGAGGAGGGTCGCGGGGCGGGGCGGCGCGGTGCGGGGCGGGGCGGGAGGGGGAGGGGCGGCGCCGCGGCGCGTCGTAATCGGGGACCGGCCCGCGAAAGTGTCTGCTTGTAGCTGTCACGCGCACGCTCAAATGCTCTACGCAATTGAGATTAAACACCTAATTTAGGACGAACTCTTTACGATGCTTTCACTTGTTTCAACAGAGAAAACCCTCATAGGATGCTGTATGACCTCTAATACGTTGTTTAAAATTGAAATGTTGAATTGATATCCTTTCAAAGTTTATTTTTTTGACTTGATGCTCAGATAATAACTGTTGGGTCAATTTCTTTGAAAAAGAAGATGGTAAGTATGGGATGTATCGTAGATAATCCTGGTGATCCTTGTAGTTCACGAATAGGAATTCGTTAACATTTAAGAATCGTAAGAATTTAAGTAAAATGCATGATTTGTTGATAGTTTTGCATCGATTGATCTGAATTCCTTGTTGTAGCACATGGTGCAAGAAAGTATTCTAGTTGAACGATATTATCTTTACTTTAATGGAGCATAATTGTTTCTGGAAGAATGATCACTAAAACACGTTAATCCCGATATGCACAATTCTTAAGGAGTGTATTTAATTATTGGGGCAATGAAATGAAAGAAAAGGAGTGATTTCAAATAAAGTTCTCTTTAAGAGCTCATTGGGAAGAGTTCTTAATGGATTATAATGTTCCTGTTGTTATCTTCTCCAAGTTAAAAATTTACTGAAAATGATCAATAATGCTTAAGTCAACTACAAAGAATTATTGATACATCAATGTCAAATGACTTATTTGATATGACAGCGCGAAAAATGGTGCATTAGTCGATCAACAAGTAGCCAATAATAACTTAAAGTAGCTTTGAGAAATAGTCTTAAATTTTTATTTTTAGACTTGAACAACCGCAATTTTTGATAGTATTTAGCACATACACACAAACCCCTATGTAACTACTCCCAGAGTGTTTTGTTTTTAAAACCTCAAACACATCGACGTCAGAACGACAATTACAATTTCCCTGGTACTCCTCATGCAGTGAAGTCATCACTCATCACACATTATTTGTTACATCACCTTCAATATACCTTTGGTTTTAGGTGTAATGCTCCATTTCTCCTAAGAAGGTCTGTTCCTAAACATGAAAGGTTTGTATCTTACAGAATGTGAGCGATCCCCAATCATGCCCCAGAGAGACAATTTCTCTCCGCCTTGCACGACGCATCTGGGTGAGCGGTCGCATATTACGGGTCATTTGGCGGTGGGAATTCGCCGGAATCTATTAGGGCGGCTGGCGGCTGCTAATGGCCGCCACGAGGAAAGTTTGCGCTCTCTGCCGCACGCCACCGCCACCCTCGGCGTCTCCGCGCGCACCTACCACCCACCGCAGGCCACGGCGTATCGCCCGACCACTCAATCCAACGAGGAACCTCCGAGACGAGATGCGGTACGTACTAGGTGTTCTCTGGAAAAGCTGAAATGTCTATGAACAAAATACAGACCATTCCTGTTAGTGCCAACTCGGATATAGTGAACTCTCGGTTATGGTGAACTTAAGTCATTGGTCCCGTTTCACTTACATTACAAAAAGCATAAGAAGATTCGGTTATAGTGCACCTGAACCTCGGCTGTAGTGAACGTAGGAAATAAATCCAGATAATTAATTAGATCTGGCATGTTTTTAGGCGAGTTAAGTGCCTTCGGAGAGTGAGACGGTGTTCCAACAATGCGAAGAGGCATTGAAAGGTGTCAAGGCTGCATTACCATACTTAGGGACTGAGTATTATGCAGAATCGAGAAAGGAGAGAACAAGAATATTGGAAAAGTATCTAAACAATTTAATAATGAAAAATATACGAAGCAAACAATTGAAAATAAATTTTTTTAAGGACTAATAAAGGTATTGAAATTTTCAGTTCGTGCTGTTAATGAATTTTGCTGTATTTGTACATTAACAAAATCAATAATTGTGGAGATGTTCTATTTAATTTTGACATCATAGTATATACAGAACCGAACATATTACTCCCCAGACTATACCCGTAGCCGACTGTATACACATTTCCTGTTGTTTCTTTGGTATACCATACTGTTGACCATATTGTTGACTACAGTACACATGGCAGAAGCATTTTCTCTGATTTTTGATAATGCAGTATAACCTGTCTAAGCCGTAACGTGAATGAGGGGAAAACCAGCCTTCGCCGAAAAAATCTCAGAAAAGGTTATTTTCTGATGCAAAATACACTGGATAAACAAGAAATCTTCCTAACGTGGAAACGAGGAGGAATTTTTAGTACAACGCGATGGTACGTAAATTCTCAATAAGACGGAAAACAAATATTGTTTTAAAATTAAACATTGTCTTGTAAGTGTGGCGACATCGTACCATGAGATACTCAGAGCTGTGCTCGTCCATTTCTCAGCTACCGTCCTTTGAACATCCCACGTATTTCCACGTATTGGCACCTTATTTCGCCAATCAGTGGCGTAAGATCAGCTCCATCTCCTGAGGAAAAACATGCACTACACTTGGGACTAATGGCCTTAGACGTTGCCGCGCCTGGATTCACTAGTCTATCAGTCAATCGAACCTGATATCGCTCGACAACTCGCAGTTTCACGCATTCTTCTCTGAGTGACCGAACGTTATTTAATTCCATCCAATTGACTCCACTGCGCAGTGACTGACGGATATCGAAACGCCTCTCCTCTGATTACGTTGCGCTCCCTCGCCGGGGGTCTTCTGGCGCTGGTCGCGTTCTACCTGCGTCGCCTTTTCCGGCGTCTCCGCACGACGCGGCGGGCCGGAGATTGAAAAGAAATCAGCGGCGGAGGCGGCGATAATGGCGTCGCGGCGAGCGACGTGTCGCGCGGCGTAAAAAGCGTGCGACGGGAGCGCCTCGCGTCTGCGCGGCGTCTGCGGGAAGTCGGGCGGCGCCCGCGGCGCCCACGCAAGGCCGACCTGGCCCGCTTGGCGCGAGCCCCCGCTCGTTAAGGCGCTCCCCGATATGCGTCGCTCGTCCAAGAGCACGCGGCACTTGAGGTGGTAGTCGAATGACGTTCTCTGAGCACTCAGGTAGCACTATGCTACGCGTAACAAAATTATCATAAAACGATAATTATTCTACGCAGTGGCAACTCTGACGACGAACCTTTTCCTTCCGAGTGATTTACGTACGTCCTGCATCGCATACTGTGAACAGAGGCGCCCAGGCCATACAATCTGTAGCGAACTGTAGGGGTTCTAATCCATAATTCGGGTTCTGTCACTCAGATGTTCATCCTTGCCCTCGAGCGCATTCGTTCTCTTTCGCTAGAGTGAGAGCTTCTGAGTTGTATTGATAACACAGTTGCGACGGTATGTGAAAGAGAAAGGAGTTTCGAATAAGATACGTATATCAGCGACATACGCATATCAAAAATCACACCTCCTGAGCGTTTTGATTTCCGTTCATGCACAAAAGTAAAACATTACATACTTAAACTATCACACGAAAAAAAAGAATAGTTGCAGTATAGATCCTTGATACTGTAACAAGGGAACTTGTTACAGAATCATGGATCTGGTATACTGCAACTGTTCTTTTTTTCTTGCATCGCCTGACTGCACGTGGTTCGAGCTGCCGCCGCTAGATCGGAGCGTTAAAGAACCGCAAAGACCTACGGTTTTGGAAAAATTTCTTAGAATATTCTGAATAGATCCGAAATCAAACTATCAGTTCCCCAACAGTGAACCAAAACGTTCGAATGGCACCTCATTTCTCTCTGCTGGTGGAGAGGAAGTGGTCTAACTGCGAGGGACGGACAGACGCACGGACACGGATGGACCAACGCAGGTTACTCGAATACTATAGAAGAATGTGTTTTATATTTCATTGAAAAATGAAATCTGATTAAACAAATTATTAATCGCAACAAAAACGTAAATGATTGTATAATGATTAAAAAGGTAGGTACTAAATAGGAAATCTTGAAACAAATACAGTTTTGTTTGTTCAAGTTAGCGTCATTCCTGAGGACAATTGATCTCCAAATGAGAATATCTGTCAACAAAAACGTTGTAACTCTCAAAATATGCAAATTTAGCGAGACACGACTTTCTCCTACATTGATACGTTTATGCAGCCGTGCGACTCGTGGCGAAATAAAAAAGAACAAAAAGGCGCTTAATGTTTATGTTCCCAATATAGTTTCCTAAATGCCTCACTCAGATCACCTACACCCTTTATGCGAGGAAACTCAGCATTCCAGAAAAATTAGGGTTACAACGTTTTTGCCGGAAGGAATTTGTTTTTTAAAATGCTACCAGTTTGCTCTACCACCTTCATCATAAAAAAAGAGGAGCAATTTCATGGTCTTGTTTAAGAAACTCAACTTAGTGTAATATATATTTTGTTTACTTCCCGGACTTACTTCGTTAGAAGAGGAAGTTATATAATCGCGCCAGAAAACGGTGAAATTTCGGCAGTAAACCCTTAATTCCGGGTAGTAGTAGCGCAAAAGTGGATATTCCTGTCCTTGTATAAAGGAAATTACTTCCTTTAACACGTGATGTAGCCAGAATCCAAGATTTGTGGGACCTTGATTCTGAAAACTCGATTGATGAAAAACGTTTATCAGAACGTCTGTGGTCAAAATTAGCGCCAAAACTCAAATTGAAGGCTTTGGGAGTTTCAAGCGGATATTTTGATTTTTGAGGGTACTTTATAATGAAGCATCAAAAACATTATCAGAAAAAGCTCCAAATAATTTTATTATTTTATTATAGCGTTAAGGACGCATAAAATAATGGTGCAGGTGCGCGAAAAGTGCATTTATTTTTGAGCGTCTTGCTACAACTACATTATTGAAGATAGATATTTTTTCCTTAATGAAATCTGTTCTTGAAAGAATGATCTTAAAATATGTGATGATGCAGCGCATGTAGTTTTTATATTCACTATTTTTTTGAACTTAAGATTCATTCTATCGGCATAAAACACCTCCATGTTTGTGCCTACAATGAAAAATGAAAAATAACTTACTAAAGATATATTTTGGTGACTTTTATCATTGATAGTAATTCAAAGTTTAATGTTAACCTTAAGATTATGAAATTCACTACATATACTTGGGTGTAAATCATGTCTGTGTACATAACTCCCACAGTCATCACTGTTAATCACAGGCAATGTGTTTTTTCACGTAAGTGATTATTATGTGTGTTTGCAGCGTTGTTTTAACAGCAAAAGGATAAAAAATAATTTAATTTTATATACAATGTTATATTTATCCCATGATTGACATATTTGCCTGAAAAATGTTTCATCACTCCAATATTAAATTGTAATTTATTATACAAGACGATAAAGAGACAATTGTTTAAATGAGACCTTTTCATCGAGATAGGTTAAAAATTTAAAAAAAAATATTTTTACTTTTTTTGCTGTTCAAATAATAGAAATTTTCCTCTTTAAAATGATGTGTAAATCGTGCATATTGTACATATTTAAGATAGCTCAATATGTTTTTAAAAATTGTGAGTGGGCATGGTCATATGGCGGAGTGAACGTCATTTTGACAGCTGTTGCTAATAGATAAAAAAATTAAACTACCGCAACGTACACGTATTTACTGTTTCAAAGGTTTGCCAGCCTGCTCGATTTTCATTTATTCTTATTCCGGTTTGTTTGTTTACACTTCCAGAAAGCGTATTGTCCATGTGGTTTAGTTTGTGAGAGTCTAGTTAGAGGTTAGTGCGGCAATTTCAGAGTGTTTTGTGGTATTTGCGTTGAGTTTTTAATATTAATTATGGGTAGAAATTATTTGAAAGTGTTTAAGAAGAGGAAAAGTGTTGGTAAAATGAAAACGCAGTAAGTGTTCACTGCATTAACAGTCTCAGATGAAAACTCATTGAAGGATGATGTTAGGTGTGCGAACCTTTCTGAAAAGAAGATGGAAGGAACTGAAGAAATGTACAATATATTTCATCAGCAATGCTGTGAGTGTGTCACTAATGAAATATTTGAAATGAATGTGCTCCGTGACTTGTTTTTGAACAGTGTGAGTGGCAAAATATGTAATAATGGATGTTTACATCTAGAACCTGTACGGCAAAGTGGACTTGCCAATTTCAAATTACTTGCATGAATTGTGATTATAAAATTAATTTACAATTCCGTAAAATGTAAAGAAGATTCTGCAAATAATTTTTATGATATTAATGTTAGATTAGTATATGTGTTGTGAGAAATTGAGAAAAGTGCCACTGCAGCAAATGTTTTCTGTGGTATATTGAACTTGCCACCACCTCCAACAAGATTAGGAAATTATAATAAAGTCATTGGGGACAAAGTAGATAATGTGGTATTGATGTCAATGAATTGTTCATTGCAGAGAGAAAAGAAAAAATGCAAGAGGAAATTGGAACACTCATTTCGTGAAAATGAAGAAGAACCCTGTTATGGAGCTGAAATGCACTAAAAATTTCAATGGCTGTTTTCCGTAAGTTGCAAATTTTTCTCATTCAGTGTACTTTTTATTAAAAACTACCCAACAGAATTCAATGAAATTTTTAGTATATGCTTATTAGACACTCAGTGATACTTTAACACTTCCTTTTTGCATTTGCACCATATATATAATATATATACAAATTAAGATGGCAGGTTTACCAAAAAAAGTAATATAAATGTGTTAATAAATTAAAATACTTTTTTACTGCTTTAAAGAAAAATATTGCAAACACAACACGTTAAAGTGATCATCAAACATTATTAAACAGCTCCTATTTATTCTAGATTATTCTAGATTATAGGGTCTACCGGAGCCCTTTAATAGGTGATTATTGTCTATATTGCACCTCCGAAGAACTTATCGGCTCCAACACACTAGATAGAGAAGAAAAATAACTAGTTTTTGTTCTGTAAAACATTTTATTGAGAACCTAATGAAATACATTGTTGGCTTTACTAACAAATAAAACCAAATGTGCTTTTTGTGTGTCCGTATCAGTTAAATTTAGGATTTGGTTGTCTTAAATCAGATTTCTCTCTGTCTAATGAGGAAGACACTAGAAATACAATTATAGGGTTTAGGAATGCCTAACTACACTTAGAACAATGGTAATACTTTCTCTTCTGTCCCTCTTTAGCACGTCTTCATGTGTCCATGCTTTGCATTTCATGACCATTCGCATTTCATCTCGTATACATAATATGTAAAATCCCTCTGTCGTTCTAGAACTCTGTCACTTGAGAACATTTTTACTGAAAACTTTGTATACTCATTGTTTTCACTTTCAGCTGCTTTTTTACGATGAGGATATAAAAACAAAGTCATGTTTCCTCTTTTGCCCTCCCGTCCTACATTCAGAAACATTATACTCTGTGGATCTGTATAAATTGTTTTGATGATGCATCTGTCTCAGCTCCAAGAAAGTGTTCTAATGATCATTTGGTGATACTGAAACGATATCTAAGGATGTGTCGTTTGATTATTTCGCCTTCTAATTTTTAGGGATAGCCGAAACACGATAAGTATCTTTAGAGTTTAGGCAGTGTAGTTTCTATCTTCAAACACGTCTTTGTTTAGGGAGCAAATTTCAGTTCCAGAAAATCCATTCACCGCATCGGACACAGTTGCAGTTCGTCCGTAAGACTTTCATAGCAATTTACTTATTTCAATTTGAATAATGGACCTCTTCGGATTCCCTCGTATTCAAATAGTACCCGTTTGGTTGAAGGCTACGGAAAGATGCCTGAAGAAGGCTATATGTAATGTGTGCAAATGTAAAGAATTCACACTCTGTTAGACAATTTTTTTTTCCTTTAGGCACGTTCAGTGAACGAACCACACATTGCATCGCTGTTCTTTCACTGTCATTTCTATAAGTCACTGTTTGTTTTGTGTGAAATAGAACGTACGTCAAATGAAAAATACTCGGAGTATTTGCTTAGCAGTGGATACGCAAAATTAGATTACAAACAGCAATATAGGTTCAACTCCTCTCATCTCCCTCGAAACGCTATTAAATGTTTCCCTCGCATTCACGGGGCTGGATTGCCACAAATAAACGGGTACAAACTACTTAATTTCACGCGGCACAATTTGGACAGTATTGTTGTTCCCCCATTCGATTACTACTTCCACACATTAAATAAAACTCGACCTTATTGAATAGAACGGCGTAACGACTTCATCACAACTATGTAAAGTCTTTCTGTTCTTAAGAACATTGTTAACGTGGTTGACTAAAAGTGGGAGTTCTTCAATTTTGCAGCACTTGTTGGACAATCATTTATGGTATCGTATCGTTGAATGAGTTGATGCAGTCCATGTATCGTTGAACCTTACTAAACCCTTTAGGAGTATGATGATTATAGGCAGTATTATGATTAAAGGCAGTTGATTAAAAATAATTTGTAATCGACGTCACCTCCACAGAGCAAATCTGTGAAGGTCTCCCGCCCTGCTTCACTGGGTCTCTGCCGGTCAAAAACTGTCCGAATCAGCAGTTTCCCATTTTCCTTCCACTGCCAGCTACCATTGTGCCACTGCTACCACATCAGCATCCCCCCCCCCCGACGCCGTCTTCGCCCTCTCTCTTTCTCCGCCTCCCAGCCTTCAGTTTCCGAACGCGGCACAATAGCGCCGGCCATCCGTCTTGGAGGCAAAGCGCCGCGTCCCCCGCCTCCCCGCGGCCCCCCGCCCGGTGCTTCACACCTTCCTAATGCCTCTAATAGCCGCGCGCCCGCCCCCGCCCCCGCCCCCGGCCGCGGCCCGCGCCAAATTAAGGAGCGCGAGAGCGTCGCCCGCGTTAGGGAATCCGTCAAACGCTCGGCCGCGTCGAGAAGCCTCCCAGAGGCGCTCTGAGAGCTGTGGGGTGGGGATGGAAATGGTGGTGGGAGAGATTGGGAAGGTGGGAAAGTGGGGGTGGTGGTTGTGGGAGAGATGGTGATGCTTGGAGAAAACATGATGCTAAGGAGAGATTGTGATGTTGATGTTGGCGAGAGAGAGAGAGGGGAGAGAGAGGGAGAGGGAGAGAGGGAAAGGGAGAGGGAGAGAGGGAAAGGGAGAGGGAGAGAGAGGGAGAGAGAGAGAGGGAGAGAGAGAGAGAGAAAGAAATGGGACAGGTAATGATGGGGGAGGTGATACTATCAGAGTTGGTGGGGGTGGATGACGGTGGGGGTTGTTATTAGGGAGTCGGTCCTTGCACCCCCGACTGCAAATGTGTATTGCTGTTGATGGAGAACTGACAGATCATACGTGAAAATAATAATTTATTTAAACTTTTTATTTTATTTATTTACTGTTATCTATTCTTTAAATTTTCGTTTATAACTTTATTTTCTGTCAAGAATGTTTTGAAGTTTATTTTATTTCATTCATTGCTATACTTATCTACTAAGTGAGAAGTTTATTAACAATAAATAATAATATAATCTATAATATGACGAATTATCTCGAGATATTGTAGTGATATTCTTCAACCAACTATTCCCTTTACTTGATACGTGTTTTAAATGCTGGCTTGTTCCTATAACCATTACCAATCAAATTGGATTCTTGTCAAGTCAAAATATGATTATTATTATTATTATTATTATTATTATTATTATTATTATTATTATTATTATTATTATTATTATTATTATCATCATCATCTTCCCTACTCTACGAATTTTTTATATCGTTCTTTGGAATGATCGATGTTTTCAGAAGAAGACAAGTTAAACCCAGATAAATCAATGAAAAAACTCTCACGTTATGATCTGAACGTTAACATTGGTGTTTCTTACTGTGACCTATGTGTCGAGACCATGGACTGCTGTAATTATGTCTCTTATCCCTTTCTGCGCCTCATCTCAGTCTCCCCTATCCACGCCACAGTCTCGAATCCGTAAAGGCCAATTTTCCTGAGGGCGAGAGTTACAAGGGCAGCTACAAGAATATTGTCCGTTTAATTCAAAATTACTTACCACAAAGTATAATTTAATCCTCAAATTACTACCGAAATAATAATATACAAACAACAATATTATTGTTTTGTTCTTTTCATGATATATCTATTGATGGTGAGGAGTAGATATAGTTCCACTTCAAAAATCAAAGACGATTCAATTTCTCGAAAACTAAAAATATTATAGGCAAATTCTCTACGGCATTGTTACTTCCACCATGATTTCGCATTGTTCTGCGAAACCCGCATTTCTATTTCTTTATCCACTTAGAAGGTATGGGGGTGGCTCTAGTTGGCGGGACACCTGTATATACAGATAATACTTGTACATCGGATATCCCAACACGTGAAGGCCACCCTCATATCTTCTTAACGATTCTCGACATGGAAATGCAGTTTTCGATCGACTACGCATAATCATGCTGTAGAGATATTGTACAATACATAATATTACATTTTGAGAATTGTAATCATCTTTTATTTTTTAATTCGAACTATATATTTTTCTCGCTATCATGAGATAAATAATAAAAAGAGAAATACAATGATGCATCATCAGTTATTGTTTTGAGAGAAGTGTGTCTATAAAATAACTCTTTCCGATAAATTAAACCCAACAACATTTTCTTTAGTAGTCTTTGCCACTGTCACCTTTAGAGAAGGCCTTTGCGTCTCGGCGGCGAGACTGATACTGTGAGATGAGAGACTGAGACTGAGCAGCGCAATTTCAGCAATTCGTGATCTTGAGTAGAAGAATGTAGGAGCAAACATCCATATTAACAATCAGAATGAAATATATTTCCATAGATTCATTGGAATTGAACATTTCTTTCACTGATTGACATTCAAAAGCATCATTGAAATTAACTGTATAAAGAAATTAGTAGTTTAAGGAAGAAACTAACAAAGGTAATTTTCAAATTTAACAAGAATCAAACTCGACGTCAAATGGCTATAAGAACAAGTCAACATTTTAAAGCATTTCGTGTACAAGTAAAGAGAATGAAAGGTTGAGGATTTTTACTATAATATCTTCAGATAATTCATTAGATTATACAAACTTAGGCATTTTGTTGTTATTGTCGTAACTAAACTTTTAAATTTACAAAAATAAAAAAAAAGTATTTACACCTCTATCCACCTCCTGATTGCCACATCAGTCAGTTTGCCCCCCCCCCCCCTTTCCAGTCTGCGGCGCGAAGGCCACCTTCCCCAAATGCGCTAAGTGGCAAGGGCTGTTAATGGAATACTGGAACTGATTTTAAGTTAAAATCACAGGCCAGAGAGTATAATTTTGTACCCAAATTATAATCGAAGTGATAACTTGTGATACATCATTGTATTTTTCTTTTTATAATCTATCCACTGCTGGCGGGAAATATATACAGAGAGTCAGCAAACGCTACCTTCTCCAAAAGCGACAGTTTTGATGGCTGCTACGGAAAAAATTGCACGTTTAATTTAGAATCCCATGCCAGAAATTATCTTTTTATTCACAAAATGCCATCAAAATATTAACAGATGTTGGATCATTGCATTCCTGTTTCTATGATTATCTGTTGTTAGTAAGAAAAATATTTGGTTCCATTTAAATAAATCAAAGATGATTAATTTCTCGAAAAATAAAAATATTTCAAACAATATCTCTAAACCATATCACTTGCCCCACGATTCCGCATTGTTGGGCGAAAACTATATCAATATCGTGAACTATTTTGAAGTTATGGGGGTGGCCCATAGTTGGTGGGACTCCCTGAAAAAAATTTAAAAATCATTAGTGGTGCTACAGAATGAAGTTTCTCGTTCTGGTTGGTTTTCTAATTTCTTTGGTCTGGCCTGGATTTTCTCTCTTGTCTCATACTTTTGCCAGAGAAATTTGGAGCCGTTTTGAAGAAAATGGCGTTTCAGCGTGACTGTAAATGCGAAATTTGAAGCTCATTTTCAAAGAAAATTTCTGAGTTTTCGAAAAACTTCATTAAAAGTCATTTGAAGCACTTCCACTGAGTGGAATCAAATGCAATAGCGCTTACAAATTGCTAGAAATGTGCATATTAACGGCACGAGAGATATTTCAAAAAAATATACTTGTTTAATTTTTGTCACAACAAATTAATACAACAGAATTAATTTTTAATCATCTTAAACAGTACAATTTGAACTAGCTCTACGAAAACTTCGAAGAAAAAAATTGGAGCCATTTTTGAGAAAATGAAAGTTTCCGAAAATGTGGAATTTTCAGCTCATTTTCTCATAAAACTGTTGATTTTTCGAGAAACTTTATAATATTATTTATAGAACATTACTCGTCCATATAATTATGTGTGCAAATCTCTGCTTGTATAAATATTAACGACGTAAGAGATAAGTAAAAAAAAGGACGTTTTTGTATTTTTTAAAAAACAAATGAATAGAGCAATGTAGCGTTTGTCATCTTGCAGAGTACATTTAGCACTATGCCTTCTATGAGTTTAAAGAAAAATTTGGAGCTGTTTTCGTGAAAGTCTTGTTGTTTGTTATTTTTTTAAATTGCACACGAAGAAAAAAATACTTGAAGCAAAAATCTCTATTCTCAGTATGGTAGTTTTAGAAAGACGCTGGAAGAAATTCAAACTTTTGACATTTTCATAAATTCAGTTCACAGTGAGAAACGAACCTATGCCAACTTTACAAGTGTATTTTACTCTATACTTTCAAAAATTTAAAGAAAAAAATTGATTCCATTTTGAGAAAGTGTTGAAAATGACCCAGGGGCTTCATGTAAAGTACCGCCAAATTTTAAAGAAAGTTTTTCAAAATCGCAGCACCTCAAGTCGAGCCAGATCGACCGGCGAATATTCATTTCGGAAAAAATCCTACATATGGTTTAATGGCTATTGGTGTTCACAGAGAAACTGACGGATGGGCGTATCGCCATCAATTGATTTTTCGGTATCAAGGACCCACAAAATAGGGAATCTGGCTACACCACGTGTTAGCGGATTTTTAAAATTGCAATATTATGATACTGCGTAACCTGTCCCAATAATACAAGAGTGTATGTGCCGTTGTAAAACCAATTGTTTATAAACGTGTTTCTTTTGTCTTAAGGAAGTTTATCTTTGTACAATTGAATCGTCAAATTGAAATGTTTTGCTGCCTCCACCACTACCACCACAGAAAACAAACAGAATAATATTAAAAGACCACAGTTAAGTGCACACAAAGTGAATAAAATGCTACTAACACGCGCAACGTAGAATTATTTCATTAATTTACGTCTCTTGTGTCCATTCTGTTTGCACATGTTAATACTGACAAACATCGATTTTTGTGTTGATACCAATTGTGTCTTCTTTTTAACATTCAAAAGTATCTGGCTTTACTTAATTAAATCTAAATAAAACTAATTTCCTTGCCAAAGAAGTAGGCTCTCGAGTCCGAAGCTAATACATTCTTGGTTGTCTGAAAGAATCCGCGATCAAGGCATCATTCTGCCACCGAAACTTTGGCAACCATGTTGAAGTGGCGGCATCTTTTGGACAGACAGAAGTGCACTTTCCAGACATTGGTGTTCGACCCTCTATTGCCCTCGCCCGAATCACCGCGAAGGGACTGGCGGAGGCGACCAGGACTGCCCGAAGAGCTCCCGCAGGCAGCGCGCGTCGGTCCAAAACGCCAAATAATTAAAGGTTCGCGCGACGCTCTGAGGAATTTTCGACATCCGCGCGACTGGAGGCAACAGCGCGTGCCCTTGACGCTTCCGAGAGCGGCGCGATTGTGTGGCTCCGTTTAATTGCTCGCCCCAATTTACTGAATTTGTGTATGAAAGAGATGGCCAGCAATGCTGGGCATCAATGGAACGCAATTCACAGAAATGAGCGTTGTATCCCAAAGTATACAAAGGTAAGTAACAATTACTATATTATGCTTATTATGTAAATGAAGAGTCACAATGTATCTTCTTTTAAATGTTCGTTCACTGTTCACCTGAGAGCGAAACATATTGACCATAAGAAGTTTCATTCCGATATTTTTGAGTGGTAGTCGTTTGCTGTGCCGTAGGGTTAGAGTATTCGAAATATTTCTTTGTGAATGTTTTGAGGTAATAGGGGTAATTAATGGAAAGGCTGTGGTGTAAATGCCACTAATTATCATCCAAAAGACAGTTTTGCAAGAACAAGTGTGTATTTCTACTTAGTTATTTACATATTTTTTCATTAAAATTAGAGACATGAAGTTTCTTTGTTTTAATATGAATTCAGAAAGATTGGAATTCTTCTACCTTTAGAAATTACAAAGAAAATAACTTTAAAATAGTTAATAAACAATAACTTTAATAGCGTATAAAATAGTTTATAAACATTGAAGAAACTGTCAAATAGTTTTTTTTAAGTCGCATAACGGCATGAAAACAAGTAAACCTGCATAAACAGTATTTTTTTCCTTGCAGAAGTACATAGCTTACTAAATATAACTGTGCATATGTATTGAAATACGTACTATACTTAAATGTAAACTTACAGACTATTACAAGGGGGAGGAATTTCCATTAAGGGGTCCTCAGTCAGGATCTAAATCTGCTAATGTTTTTTAGGAATATGTGGTATGGATATTTGTTTTTTATTCTTGTTTGTAATATGGGGTTTTTGTCCAGTTTGAAGGGTGAAAGGGCTGGTATTTGAAGTAGGTTAAAATAGAAGTTGGAGGTCATATACGTGATGTGTTGTTCTATAGGTTCCCGGTTAAATTCATTATGGAGTTGGTTGTTAATTATATAACAAGGGGCTTAGGCAACTATTCTTAAAAATTTATTTTGCAGAACGTGTAGTTGGTGGATGTTAGTTTCGGCAGAGTTGATCTACATTGGGCTCGCATTAACGCTCTTAAGATTGTTTTGTAAATTGCTATAGCTGATTTTACAGTTTACAGTTTAATTTAGGCTTGGGTTGCCTTGGCATTTACATGTTTTCCCTATTTTATCTTGGTATCTTGGTATAACCCTAGGTATTTAATGGGTTTATTGGGGAGGTACAAGTCTATTGTATTGTTATTTAACGTGAGGAGAGAAGGAGAGAGTAAGGTTTTAATGTAAATATTTTTGCAGCCGTTTTGCTAGGGTTTAATTGAAATTTAATTTTGGTGGCCCAACTGTCTATCATGTTTAAATAAAAATGGATATGAGTCCTCAACTCGTGGAAGTCTGAACCGGAGGTAAATATGGCTGTGTCGTTGGAAAATTGCGCAATTGAAATTTTATTAAGTGTGGGTATGTAGCTATGGGGCGTTTTTTTTAAAGCAGAATAAATTAGCTCTGAGATTCTTAGTAAATGATTTTATGTAGAAATTGTTTTCCGTAAAACCGAACTGTGCTCTGGGGATGGCGTTGGTTTCTTGAAGATGGTTTTTCGGTCATTATAATATGCTTGTTCGAATATTCTGGAAAAAGGTAATAATAAACTGATTGAGCGGCAACTCTCAGGAATTGTGGTTTTGTTTAGCTTTGCTATGGGCATGATGGTTGCGAGTTTCCAATTATGAGGGAAATATTCTATTCTGAACCATGAATTGAATATGTAAAACAGTAAGTGTTCGATACTGATCGTCGAGAAAGATATTTTTACCCGATACTTATCATGAAGTTATTATGAAGAGAATTATAACGCTCTTAAAAACAGGTTATTATTTTTTTCTTCGCCAATTGTAATTTGATAACAAGAATGGAATTTAAATTATGCGACATTTTTTTATTTTACGCCATCTCAAGAGGTATACGGAGAACCATTCTGCATTTAGTTATAAATGAATCAATTGATTTAAACATGATATCAATCAAATCTGTTCTACCCTGACTACCTTTTCAAACTCATTGATTTAAAAATAAATGAGTAATCTTTGCGTACACACTGGAGGTAATACTTTGGTTTCTGATCGTCTTTAGTGCAATCCTTTAATTGAAAAATTAATTACAAACAAACTGAACTTAAAGTGGTATCCATGAAAAGGACGTGTTAGCTATGTTAGGCAGTATAGGTAATTATTTCACAGCATTATTTCTAAAGAGTACTTAAGCATTGGATAAGAAGACTCTTACATCATAACTACGCTCGTACTGTTATTCATTAGTTTTCCTAAGGCACCCACACAGATAATTAGCTCCTTTTCCGTTGAACATGTTTGCCTCTTGTCGTTGACAGCCTCTCCAAGTCAATCCCATCCGCCCCTCCTGCTGCAGAAGTACGTTTCAGAGTTGTTGTGCGGAACCCGCGCACTCAAGTTATGCGCAAAAAACTTTTGAGTGCCCAAAAGAAACGAGCCTAATTTATGCAGAGGAGAACTTCGTAACAAATCGAATGCCTTGCGGAGGGTTAGGTTGTGGTCAGGGGTAGCTAAACTGCACCGACCAATGGAACAGCGTTAACTGCTTTACCTGAATAGATTGAAAGTTTCTATTGCATAGAGTTTGAATGTAATGTAAATGAGTTTTTCAATGTTGCTACAGGATTGGTGTTTTTTTGTACTAAGTGCAGAAATTTTCATTCTTTCAGTGCAATAGCATTACATAATTGTTGATGTCTGATTACTTTTTTGGGGGATTTTTCCTTCATGTATATTACAAATTGTTTATGTCATCAATAGTATCTTGCCCGATTCTTCGTTGTTATCAAAGCACGTGTTCACGTTGAAGGGAGGCGTTTGGTCATCCCTCAGGGCACTTGAGAAGATATAAAAGCGAGGTGAAGAGGCAGGGGGAGGGAAAGGCACCTGACCTTGCCCTGTCCAGCACGTCTATCCATCGCTGAATCTCCACTCCAGGGGGAGGGTCTGATGCCAGCAAGTTATCCGTCCGTTTCCGTTCCCCAACACAACACCATCCATTTTGACGCTTCAGAAACACATACTTCTAGATGCATCTGGAGATGAACAAACATGTACATATATCTTTTAAGCGTACATATGTTTCTTTTTTGTTTTATTTTTTGAAGTAGGGAACAGGAAACTCAATATTCAATATTCTTGCATTTCAATTCACAATCGACAACTGCATTTCAGAGAATTCGCAAACTAACTTTAAATAGTTTTCCCTTATCAACTTGGCTCTCTTGTTGTATCCAGTTGTTCGGCAACATCTATTTAATTAACTTGGTTGCTCTCAGTCTGATTTTAATATTTTAAACGATTCGTAGTTACTTAATAAATATTTACTTCGTTTTACTTTGTGATACACTGTGTGAAAATGTTTTTTAGCTCAACATTAATTTAAGGGTAACACCTACGTTTTAAAGTCGCCCTGTGTTATATAGTCAATGCAAATTAAACAAGACAGGCGAACATTATAGTATTCAAGTGTACCAATCTCGAGCTCTTGTTTGTTGTTGTATTTTTCAACACCCCGGGAGCGAAAGACGTTTTTCACATGCTTCGCTATGTTTCACTTTGTAATATTTTAGATAGTATTAGCTAGAATGAATAAAATTGCTTTTCCGAACCCGAAAAGCAAGCTGATTATCGCACGGGGTGTTAAAAAAACTTTTCTTTAATTAGAAATTGCACTGTACTGTAATCGTCCTGAGTAACAGCCTAGCTATCTAGCTGCGACTTCTACATCTCAGAACATAAAATGCAGATATTTTATCTCCAATGTTATCAATATTACTTGGTAAAATCGTGAATATTTTCGACTAGTATGTTATGGAACAGGATGCATGGGCAATGAGATTAGAGAAGCATTAAATAAATTCATTCAATTTAAGAAAGTGAAACAGGAAATTTGTGTTTAAACAACGAATATGGATGTTGATTCTGGATCTTTTTCTGAAACTACGAATGAACACCTTAAAGAATCCTTGTCAGATCAATGAGCATCTAAAGTTTAAATTTTAAAAAATTTGTTTCTTTAGACCTGTTTCACTTAGACCACAAACCTTAAATAGCTGGGCATTAATTAAAATCAGCATGCTATCTTATTATATTATGTTGTTCTTTGTACTAGCAGTATGTATAATGAGAAAATCGAAATTAGACAAGATAGCACTCGTACTATAAATTGAGTGAAGTAGCAGTCATTAGTAGCATTATTTTCCTCCTGCCTGCCAGTGCTCTATGAATCAATCGGGCTGTCATAACCTCGCCCACGAGCAAGAGCATCGATTTGCTTCCTCGATGAGATCCACTGATCGGATAATCGAACAAGAAGGACACCGGCAGCTACCGCCGCCCCACCGATCTCCTCACAATAGCCTGATTGATTAACTTAATTAAACTGCATCCATATTTCTCCGGAGTATCGCGAGAAGCTGCCGGGAGCGTTGGAACCATCCATCGTGGACGGGCAACGACCTTCAGGATCGCTCGAAAGAATGTTTCGACTTTTGCTTTTGAAAGGCCTCGTTTCTCGCGAGATGGGCTCCGGACGGCAGCGGCGGCGTCCGAAACCGCGGACCCGCCTCAAAGCGACTTTCGGCGCCTTTGAGCGCCGCGAATCCCACTGCGGGCGATTAATTTGGTCCGCGCGGATTTGTTTGCGTCGCTCGTGTTTGCGGCGCGCGTTGAATGGACGTCACGGCGCGCGCGTCGATTGGGAAGGCGGGAGGGGGGGAGGGGCGGCGCGGCGGCCGCTTTTTTCCATTATCGGAATCGCCGGGTGTTTACAGTGGTGGAAACAATTCGCGGGGCCTGGGCGCCCCGGCGGGCGCGCGTGGGTGGGTGCCCCGACCGCCCACGCGGGAGGCAGCGGGCGAGCGGGCGGGCCGGATGGGCTGCCAACTAGGGGAGCGCTTGCCCAGTTCGGGAGAGGTGGCTCAGGGCATCAACTGATGTCACTGCACTGCTTCTGACCGGGAGATCCTACATTCGAGTGCAGACGGTGGCAGGAGTTTTGACACTAATTTGCATAGCGAGGTTGAGTTCTGTCTCTGACTGGAGGGGAATTCTAGCGGCCAGCTGCTCTGATCAGTAGTTTTCCGTGGTTTCTACGATCAATACCAGACTAACAACGGAAGAATACCCTAACAAACGGGCCATGGACAGCGCGCTATCTTTCTTTCCTCTCCCTTGTCCTATCCTCACCCCTTACTTACACTCACTTACACTAACATGCACTACGCTAAAACACACTCCGGAAGACCGGTCGGGAGCTCTGAGAGCTTGTCCCGATTGGGGCTGGTGGGGGATACCTCGTTTGGGAAAACCCCGTTAGCTGACGGTAGGACGGCACCGGATCTCGCCAGCAAGCGGGAAAGATCACCACTTCTCGTGGAAAAACACTCACTACACTTACGAAACTAATGAACGTGGCAGTTGACGCGCACAGAATCACTAATCAGTCAATCAATCTTATTTAGAACACTCAGCTGATATCTCGTACGACTTCTAATCACTTCGTATCACTTCCAATGATACGTGACATTGGCTTAGAAGATACTCAAAAGTACGCTTAGTAGTACATAATTGCTCTGTATAATGAGCACCTTTACTTTATTTCTCTTTTAACGTTTTATAGTAATCTTAAATAAAATGTAAAGTATAATTAAAATTTTAATAGTGGTTTTGTGGTTAATTGTGATGTGATTTGTGCAAGTGGGAGTGTTTTTGGCGAGTAAGACACAGAAAAATTGTGACACGTAATCATATAAGCTAACATTTTAATGTTGACGCATTTTTTTAGTTTCATGAATTGTATACGTTACACTAGAAACACTCATCTGAAGCACCAAGAAATAATGTTACAAATTATTCTTGTGGTTTTCAATTAAACTTCGTATTTCCGTCATTTGATATTAACGCATTTTTAATTGCCATTCACATGTGTTCGGTGCTTTTTTAATATGTTTAACACATAATACATTAGAAATCAGAATTTCATCCAAAAATAAAATATTTATTGTGGATGTATATTTAGTGAGAGTTTGCGTCAAGGTATGCTAAGTTTGGCATTTCGAGAAGAAAAAAACAAAAAAATATACAGTATAGTCAGACAAATTTATAGCTAAGTATAACAAATTTTGCATTTCATTAAGAGAACCACGACAACAATACACCGTATAGTTGTGATCTGGGCTGTCCGCATGACGCCAAATCAAAGGCCGAGGTGCAGAGTTTCAAATATTATATAACGGTCTTCTTCAGGGATGCAGTGCTTCTTCTTCGCATTACAGCCCTGAAGAAGACCGCGATATTATGGTTGAAACGTCGGCACCTGAGCCTCGGACGCGGCGTCACCCGAACAGCGCAGATCATGACTCTGGTCGCGGAAGCCTATGACATCGATCAGTGCAGTCGGTGAAACGTATAGCGAAGTGTGCAGGCACTGGGAGGCTGGTTCTCGCGATTAGCAAGTTGTTGCGCGGGCGGGCGAACAAAGCGGCGGGCGGGGACGGGGGCGGGGGCAGGGCCGGCGGGGGGCGGCCGCCCCCGGTGCCGGCGATGGACTCGCAGTGGGATGCATCTTAATCAACGCCAGAGGCCCCGGGGCGCCCCCCGCCCCTCCCCTCCCCGCCCACGCGCCCTTTGAGGCGGCCGCCCTCCGAAAGTGTGTGCAACGGCGTCCGCGCACCGAATGTGGGTGATTGCACATCAGCTTCAAATGTCTCGTTGCGCATATCATTATACGTGTTTGCTGTCTGCAATCCTTCGACTACACGCAAGTACGCGTGCACAAACTTCATCTGAAACCAAATGTTTGTGTGAGAATCGTAACGCAGTGCACTAAAATGATGTGTTACTTTTCATTCAAAGAGTTACAAGTGAGCAGGTTTAAACGTTTTTTTTTTAATTCTGGTAATCATTACTGACGTAATTTTATTATTATTTAGTGCAATTTATGGAAATATATTTCAACGTATACATTAATAATTTTATGTTAAATGAAATATTGTCAATACATGAAATATTGGCATCAGTGAAATATTGGTAATCGGAATTGCATGGTCAGAAAGTTGTGTGAAAGGTTTTTTGTATTCAATGGCGAAGAAAAACTTGGTTACAAAATAATATTATTATACCTCAATGTTTAGAACAGGTTTTCTTTAAATTGTTTCTTCTTTTTTCAGTGAAAAATTATTAGCTGCGACGTTTTTTTCACCGTAATTAACCAATGTGCGTGTAATAATGATTTGAATTCATGATAATTTATTTTTAAAATGAAGTAAAATTTCACATAAATTAGATGCGACTGACTAACATGTCTGCTATTAGCTGGGCACACAAGACATTCCAGACTTTTTTTTTTTTCTCAAGGAGCATCCATTCTTCGCTTTCATTATTATCGTCACTTTCCTCTTGTTTGTCTTATCTCTCCCATCGATCAGCCACCGACCTGCAGTAGCCGTTACGAGGTCCACAGCCCGCGTCCTTCTCTGGGCAGAGCCAAGCCCCGCGCGAGGTCCCTGCGTCGTCGCAGGTACAGGAGCGTCGAGCGGGGACGCGCCGCCGGCGGGCACTCTCTCGGCCCCGCTTCCCGAAATTACGCTCCGCGCGGCGGCGACTCCGTCTTTTCGAGGCTCAGTTTGTTTAATTCGCCTCCCGAAGAGCGCCCGGGCAATCAGCATTACAATATTTATGCTTGCTAATGCGACCACACATACTGCGGGCCCGTCCCCCCGACGTCCTCCGAACAGCTTGGGGCTGCCTCATCGCCTAGCGTCCCACTGCCACACCTCGCCCACATCCCGCCTCTTCGCCACACCGCCACGTCCATCTTTCGGTTACCTGCCGTTCCGTCTTTGGGCCACCCGTCACCTCGTTGGCTCACCTCCCCGCGAGTCTGCACTCCGCCACTTCACTCCCACATCCTGCCGTCACTAGCTAGGTCGGATTCACTTTCTTTCAGGAGGAAGATTCTAGCGGCCGGCTGCTCTGATCGGTAGTTTTCCGTTATTTCATCGATTCTTCTATCTTCTTCCTTCCATACATTTGCACTATGTTGTACTACACTAAAAAGAAACCTGTCGGGAGCTTAGAGCTTGTTTCGGCTGCGGCGGTGCTCCGTTGACGCGAGATACCTAGTTGGGAAAACACCGTTATCGTACTGTAGGTCAGCGCCGGATCTCACCATCCAGCGGAGGGAGAACATCGCCACCTCCCGAGGGAAGAACATGTACTACACTTACGGGACTAATGACCTTAGCAGATGACGCGACCGGAATCGCCAATCAATCAAACCTGCCGTCACCCCATACTTCTTTACACCCTCCGACTTCCCAGTCTGCAGGTCCTCAGTCACACCCACCCGCCTTCTCGCCTGGGTGCCTCCCCGACTTTCCCCCTCCCCTCCACGTCTTGCCTACCAAGTCTCACCGCCACTCGTCTCTCTCCATCAGCTTCGTCTCGTCCATCGCTCGCCCACCCAAAGCTCGCTCAACAATCTCTCCAGCCCTCTCTTCCCTCCCCTCCCCTCCCCTCCCCGCCCGGCCTCGCCCGCTGCGCCTCGCCCCGCTCCGCACCGCCCGACCCCCCCGCCACTGTTGACAGAGGCCGGGTGACGCCCCAGGCTGCTCCAAATGTGCGGCCATTACGAATTCATCTATGCACCCCCATTGTCGGGCAGGTTGATTTTTCCAACAGAGTCTCTCAATCAGGCGGCCATTCAGCCGTGTGTGTGCCGAGGGGATTATTTTTAGTTTTCATGCGCAGAGCTGATTGTTTTATGGAAAATGAAGCGTTCGCCGGCCCTCGGCTCCGGCACCGGCTCCGGTTGCCTCATTCTGCTGCGTCATGAGCCGCCCACTGCCCGCCGCCCGCCGCGTCGCTTCTGTTGAGGCGGCCTCCACATGGCAGGGCACTCTCGCTTTTCCTTTTTTTTTTCATTTCCCCCCCGTTTTTGTGCTGTCGTATTTTTGGCGAATATTTGTTAACCGTCGTTATTGTCAAACCTTGGGCATATCATTTCGGTATGAAAAGTTGTCTCGAATGAAGCTTTTGATTTATGATACCGGAATGGAATGGCAAGTTATTTGTGGGTAACAGAAGGAAAGTGTTTGTTATGTGATGTTTGTAGATCAAAAGAAAATGTTTGCGGTGTATTTACTCGGCTGAAAAATGCATGTGAAGTTGTGAATTGGTGTGTATGCGTGGAAAATTTGTGATGGGGACTGGTGAAATCGGTGCATTATATTATTATTATTATTATTATTATTATTATTATTATTATTATTATTATTATTATTATTATTATTATTATTATTATTATTATTGTTGTTATGTCATATCTTCTTCTCTTATTTATTTTTATTTGAAAATCCATTACAATTAGAACTGATTTGATGTATGAGGGAAGCAATTTTTCTTTCACATCTTCATGTATACTTAAACGTATAATTATTAAACTTCTTTTGGGTCCAAGAAAAAATAGAGGATTTAGAATTTTCTCATCTGTCACCGTTCAAGAATAGATACGCTGCTGTGAGGTTTCAAATGCTTGCCTTACTCGTCGTTAATCGCACTGCAAAAATAAAAATGTAATTAAAATCACATTCCATTCAGGAACAAAACCGTAACTTATTATCACTAAATTAATTGCGATTGAAACCTCGCTATTGATATGAAGTGTTATATGCACGTGAGATTCAAATAAATTGGATTTGTTAATATACAGGATTTGTATATCTTGTACATTAAGATAATGTGCTTTGCAGAAATGAAATATTCCCGCGTAGAGCGACTACAGCACTTCTCCCCCATACGTCACATACAGTTTCTGCTGTGTTTTGGAGAAATTTAAAACAAAAGTAAACCAAATCAATCAAAGATCGAGTCTAAAAATTTGAAACGAGAATTCCAAAGACACTTTAATATATTTCTTATGTATTATTTTTGATAGAATTAATGGAAACTTGGAAGTTTTACCTTTTGGGATCATTCTCAACACGCAAAACGATAGCCATGCTACTTCCATTTATAATTCTGTACCGGGTATTTTATTTACTTAACCGTAAACATCACACATAGTGCATCAACAAACCGTAAACTGAAGTAGTGGCTTCCAAATAACAATGATGAATAATATATTTTCAACAACAATAACCCTTTTTCGTATGTATTTCCTAAAAGGAAACGAGTATCCACCTCTAATGCTCTGTACTCAAATAATTTTATTAATATCTTAAAATTGTGTCGTATTTCATTATTCTATGAAGTATACAAAATGCCCAATCCTAGTACCCGCAAACACCAATAGATTCAGAGAGGTAATTAAAAACCAGTCAGTTTTCGTAAAAAATGTTTTCTCTGCCATGACTGAAGTACAGCATATTACTAGAGTATTATGAACTCCTTCAAAGGGTGAACTGTATAACGTATATTATCTTGAAAGAATTACGAGTATGTTATCTGAAAAGAGGATACATGTTTTTTTCTGATGCCAGTATCTATTTTATTTTATTTTAACTGTGTGGTCCAAAGCATTAAATATATAACTAAGCATTACAAACTGCACTATTCAAAAAACACTATAATAATAATAATAATAATAATAATAATAATAATAATAATAATAATAATAATAATAATAATATCATTTTCGGGTTTGTAACATTAGAAAATGATGATTCTGCCTGTTTTTCCTTCATGTACTGCATATAAGTAATTACTTAGAAAAGGGTACTTCATTTCTAATAATTAAGTGCCCTTTTCTTTTTTAATTGTTTATTTTACAACAATCGGTGATATATAGAAGAAAACTCAGAACATATTAAAATACAGATGCACCAGTCCTATGTTCAGGTAGATGGAAAAAAGAAATGCAGTGTTTGAGACCAAATACTCTTAATGCATTTCCTTTCCTAATTTCCGTCTCCTAAGACAATTATAGCAATTAATTTCATGGAACACGAAAAGCTCCTTGGCGTTTGAGCGACATTGTAAAAATGCACAAATAATTAATGACTGAAAAAGAAAGAAGAATGTGTGAAATAGCGCTCATAAGGATTAGAGTCAAATCAATGTTTAGAACATTTGTTGGGAATGTAAATAATATTGTCGCCATGATTATAATAATAATAATAATAATAATAATAATAATAATAATAATAATAATAATAATAATAATAATAATGTCTTTATTAATGGCGAGGCTCAGGCCATATGGCCTGCTCTTCCGCCTAACCACTGAATTTACATACATTTAGAGTAGTAACATTTTGAGAGGGGAGGACAAGCTGTACATTTACGTCTGGGAGAACAAATCTAGGGACCATCCCGGCATACGCCTTAAGCGATTGAGTAAACCCAGAAAAACCTCAAACAGGATGGCGGCTTAGGGCCGAACATTAATAGAACTGAGTATGTTATACTGAGTAGTGAAAGGGAAGTTTCGTGAAAGAGAAAAGAAAAGACGTACAGGGGAAGGGGTCAGAAAGTATAAATGATAAAGTTTGTGAGGGAGTGGGAAGAGAAAAAAAGCGAAGGAAAGGACGAAGAAGAAGTAGGCGAAAAAAGTGAAGTTATTTAAGGAACGTTACAGAAAGCTACGTTTAGTTTACAGTAGCACTTTACATAAATATACAATAATTTTTACACCAGAGAAGCACAATACACTATAAGCTAATAACAACACTAATTTTAAACACAATGATTAGTAGATTGAAGTCAATTTTTTTTGGATTATGTAGTCACACAGAAAAACCTTGTTCATTAAAAATTAATTCGATTTTGTGTCAAATTAATATTATAAGGAAATTGTAAATCTTGTTGCTTTTTCAAGGCATCATTCCTAGATATGGATTTCCATTACTCACGTTATACGCTTCTGCAATCTTCACGGACGTAATAAAATAAAATTGGTTCACGGGATTGCGCCAACGTTTCGAAATATTTAATTTCTTCATCAGGGCTAGCGTATAAACAATGAACAGTGTATGAGGACAATACACATTGCAATAAATTGATTCATTAATTAACATTACACACTCCAAAAAACAACAAAAAAATAATAAAAAATTGTAAACTAAGATAAATAAAATACAAAAATATAGAAAGAACACACCTTACTAATAATCATAAAGGGTAAAACCTCATTTCCAGCCATCACACCCAACTCCACATGGATCCATGGAGCGTAGAGTAAAAGAAAAATGAAGACATTGAAATACTTCTAAACGTTGGCGCAACTAATTGTTTCACTAAGCACCAAGACCAATCCCGTGAACTAATTTTATTATTCATCAATGGTTGTGATTATACAATGGTTCACAGACGTACTTTTGCAACCAAAACTTAACTCTGGATCTTTGTCTCAGAAAATTGCCACTACTGTGAACAGCTGTAAATGAGATCATTGAAACGTCATAGGCAATATCATATTCTTCAGAAGCTTATCTTCTTCAATGTTAGTGACCACACTTTTGTTCCCAAATAAACGACGTATGTAAAACAAAATTCTGACAACTGTTTCAATCACTGAGTTACACTGTTCTTGGTTTCGGAGTATTTATGCACTCAGCAAATAACAAAATATACACAATGTTATTAATCATCATTTAAAGATTTTCAAATTAAAAGCATGATGATAAGTTTCATAAAATTTATTGCCTTTATCAAGGTTTTCAATAAATAAAGAATCCAATAAAATATTTTGCAGCCTTGTAAATACTATGGCCGTTCCACAATTTTATCGCCTTCTCGGAATTATATGTATAGAACACTAACACAGGAGTAACTAACATCTTTCAGGACCCAGCAGTAATCCTCGTAAAGTCCCCTCCGAAAAGCGCGTGACGCCGCAAGATAAAAGAGGCGCGTAAATGAAGGCGCCGCGCGGCACCTTTGGCGGCACGCGTTGCCGCCAGGCGCTTTTATGCCTTTACGAGGCGCCCGTTTGTCGAGCTAACGACGCTCGCGAGGCGCTTGTTACCCGGCGCCTGCACCGCCGCCATTCCCACCACCACCACCTCTAACACAACCACCAGCACCTCTACCACCACCACCATCACCACCACCTCCACCCCCACCCCACCCCCAACCTACCCCCAACCCACCCCTACCAACAGCACCACCACCACTACCACCACCGCTCCACTACCACCACCGCCTCCACTACCACCACCGCCTCCACTACCACCACCGCCTCCACTACCACCACCGCCTCCACTACCACCACCGCCTTCACTACCCCCACCGCCTCCACTACCACCTCCGCCTCCACTACCACCACCGCCTCCACTACCACCACCGCCTCCACTACCACCACCGCCTCCACTACCACCACCACCACTACCACCACCGCCTCCACCTCCACTACCACCTCCACCAGCACCATCACCACCACCACCCCCACCTCCACCTCCAGCAGTACCATCGCCACCACTGCTCCCCCGCTGCCGCCATCCTCAGTCACATCTGCAACCGTCTCCGCCGCCATAGTCTTCGACACCATCACCTCGTCCACCCTCGCTTCCTCCCTTCCCTACTGCATTCGCCTAAGTTTCCACCGCCTCCGCGACTACTGTCTCTGTCCCGGTGTCTAGTACCTTCGCCCCCGCTCCCGTTGTCATTTCCGCCATCGTCCCCACCGCTGCCATCCTCACGGCCTCCCCATCCGCCTTCACAACCACCTCCGTCTTCGTCTGTCCCCACCCCTAGCACAGATCCCGCCACTGCCACCGCCTCGTCCCTCACCTCCGCCCCCGCCTCCGGTCCTGCCTCCGACCCCACCCCCGCTACAGCCTCCGTCACCGTTTCTACCTCCAACTTCGCCTCTGCCTCCACCTTCGTCTCCACCTTCTCCGTCTCCGCCGCCATCTCCACCTCAACCGTCGTCCTTCGCCTTCGCCTTCGCCTTCGCCTTCACGTCTGTCTCTACCTTCGTCTCCGTTTGCTTGCCACCTCCGCCTCCTCCTCTGCCTACCCCCAGCCCCTCCCCTCCGCCACTCGTAACCGCCATCGTCGTTACCAATGCTTTCGTCTGCCCACGGCCTTATAACAGCCCTCACCACTTCCATTGCCACTGCCATTACTCCCGCCTCAGTCACCGCCACCGCTCCATCGCCCTTCGCCTCAACCTGCGTTCTCGCCTCCAACCCCTCCTCCTCCACTGGCGCCGCCTCCGCCCCCACCATCACCATCACCATCACCCGGGCTCTGCCGCCTAGGGCGCTGCGAGCGCCGCCGTTCGCTGGGAATTAATTACTCGTAATGAGCGCCATCTCTGGCGACGCGCTCGTAAACCGCCCATTGACGCCGCGCTCGGCCCGCCACACAACCGGCTCCCTCCGCCGCCCCGGGCCTCCGCCAGTTCTCATTACTCCTCGGTGGTAATGCGTGCTTATGAACTGGCGAACGCTGGCGGCAGCGGCTAAATGAATGCGTTTACAGCCTCGTTGTGGCGAGAAAGGATTTGTGCTTGTTAGAAACTCATTTTTATCTTTTCCTAATAGAAAAATAACTTACCGTCGCCGGTTAAAATATTCTTAGTGCATGGGTAAGAATTGTTATTCTATTGGAGGGTAAATCTTTTCTTACTTAAAATGTATATAAAAAGTAACATTGTTTATCAGCAACTAACCCGTGGGTTAAAACCTAAACTATGGGTATCAATATTCATTAAATTAATTATTCTTATGGTAGTCATAAAAAACGATGTGAACGTCAGTGTTGTGTAACACATAAAAAACCAAAATCATAAACTTCTTTATTCTACTTGTTCGACTCTGCGATCTTTCAAAATCCTTACAATTGTGTTACTTTTCATAACATAATGTGAGTGATTTGACATTGACTTGAACTATATTGTTTCACACGTAATACATTGGTTTTCCAAACTTTCTTCAACATAATTTTTCTGTATATCATTTATTCAGCAGATATGATTACATTTGTAAAAAAAGTCTAAAATTTTCAAAAGAATATTACACTAAGTAAAGAGTCTAGAGGTTTTAACTTCAATATTCATAATGATTTATTCCTAAAATCTATTTTCATGGGCTAAGCTATTTGTAATGTTCGTCTGCAAAAGTTAGATTAGCCTGATTAGAAGTGTGCATATTTCCGTGCAATTTCATTTACGTAAGTTGGCAAAACTACTGCCAATCTCCTTTAACAACGTGACATGCATACGAGGCAGTTTTCGTTGGAACTGCGTGCACATCTGAAAGCATTATTTCTCTGAAAGTTAGATTAACTTTTAAAATCGTTCTACTAGCAAGGGTGGCACGAATGTGCTGAACGTCAGTGATCTTGATGGTGTATGATGGAGAATTTGTGTCAATATTTGAAATGTGTACCATGCTTCTTTCTCCTTGTTTGTGAAGGCCAAAACGGGTCAGCCGTTTGGTCACAAACCCATGAAAATAAACTGCCTTTCCTGTTGAGATTTTCCCAAAGATTAAGGGTGGTTTAGGTATGGGGATTGAGGAGGAGTGTCCAAAACATTTCAACAAATGTAAAGTAACCATTGTCTTACAATATGCACTTTGTGTTTTGGGTCATTGTTCTGATAAAAATGAAGCTTGTGTCTTATTCCAAGTTTTCGGCACTTTTGTGCAAATGTTGTCTTAATATTCTCAGATAGTGTTCCTTATTCCTTGTGTCCTTAATAAAACTCATTTGACCCAAACCAGCTGCTGACATGCACCCCCATACCATGACGTTACCTCCATCTTGCCGTTAGCGTAGGCTGCAGATTTTTTGGAGTTCTGTATTCACTTGTCAGATATACTCCAAGTTTACTAAAGAAATTATGAAGCTACTGCAATGATGTGGCTTAAAAATAAAAATTAAATTAATGTGAATGAAAATATTATAGATTACGAGTGCGGGTGGCCCTCTGATTCTAGACCCACTGGAGTCAACGTTTCACTCTGCAACATTGAACCATTGTATTGTCTGTAGCGTCATAGATCATGTCACACAATTTCCTTTTACCTTGTACTATAATCTACCTACTTATCGACTTCGATCTTGAAATTGAAACACACTTCTCACCCCTGTCAGCTTCTGGATATCTCTGTAATGGAGTGCTTAACACAAGACTCTATTGCAGACATTTTCAATTTTATGGCCCGGTCAAAGCCATTGCGCAGCTTACCTTCTCAGATCTAACAGAAAGCCCCGCTCCCAATTCAGGCACCACCTCCCCATCCATAAAAAAGTACCGAACAACTCCGTCGAAAGGGAAGCACTTTGTGGAACAACTCGTATTTTGTACGGGTGTCGGAGGCACGTGCTGACTTGCCGAGGGGCGGAGGCGGGAGAGGGGGGAAGTGGGGGCGACGTCGGCGGTGTTGGATGCGGTGGAGGCGATGGAAATGGCGGTGGAGGAAATGAAAGCGGCAGTGGAGGAGGCGGATGGCGACGTCAGTGGAGACGGAAGTTGGAGGGGTCGATGGTGGAGGCACCAGCCGCAACAGCGAGGGGAGGAGGAGGAGGAGGCGGAGGAGTTGGAGGCGGAGGTAGGAGGAGGCGGAGGCGGAGGCGGGAGCGGAGGCGGAGGCGGGGGCGGAGGCGGCGGCGGAGGCGGAGGCGGGGGCGGGGGCGGGGGCGGAGGCGGGGGCAGGGGCGGAGGCGGGGGCGGAGGCGGAGGCGGAGGCGGCGGCGGAGGCGGCGGCGGAGGCGGCGGCGGCGGAGGCGGCGGCGGAGGCGGCGGAGGCGGAGGCGGCGGAGGCGGAGGCGGCGGCGGCGGCGGAGGAGGAGGAGGAGGAGGAGGAGGAGGAGGAGGAGGAGGAGGAGGCGGAGGAGGTAGGAGGAGGCGGAGGAGGTAGGAGGAGGTAGGAAGAGGCGGAGGAGGTAGGAGGCGGCGGAGAAGGAGGAGAGGGGGCGGAGGAGAAGGAGGAGGCGGAGGAGGAGGAGGCGGCGGCGGCGGCTCGTGCCGGAGAAGCGAAGAAATAAATTCGTGGAGCGCGTGTTGGGCGTCGGGCGGCGCTCGTTAGAGGAAGCGCCCGCCTCGTTCAACCTGGGCGGTGCGCGCTCTAAATTACGAAGGCGACGTCGCCCGCAGAGGGCCCGGCGCCGGCGTCGGCGCAGCCCTCGCCCTCGCCCTCACCCCCAACCTCGTCCTCGCCGATGCCCAACACTGTAAATTAGGCCTCTCCGCGCCCCGGCCACCCTCGTGCCTGAATGGTGGAATACTTTCTTCGGCTGCTCTTACTTAGACTCATTGGCTTGCCACTAGCCCATCTCTGGTTTTCAAATTTTCTATTCTTGGGCACCTATCGTCTTACTGATTTAACCAAATATTTGTTTATCAAAGCGTTCATCCCTTTTCTTACTCATTTCACTTTGTTTCCGTAGCTTCTTTCTCTCTCTCTCTCTCTCTCTCTCTCTCTCTCTCTCTCTCTCTCTCTCTCTCTCTTTCTCTTTCTCTTTCTCTCTCTGTCTTCATCTTCGTTCCCAGCTCTTTTAATTATTTATTCGTATCATTTCTAATTATTAATTCGTTGTTGGTAATTCCACTGTTGAAAATTTGGTTACAAACAACGCGCTCTTCTGTCTCGCAATTATTATTATTATTTTATGTATAATGCATAGCGGTATTTTGGTAGTGCAAATTATCAGTATTTGTTAGTCTTTCGCAATTATACCTACTTTTCTTGCGTACACTAATACTTTTTTCTGAGTTAGTTTTGAATTCCTCTCCTTGTCTATACTCTTTTAAAAAGTCTTCAGTTCTTGAAATGTTCTAGACTTCTGTTTTTATTAACTCTTAACTCAAGCTCCTTTCTACTGTCGCAACTTTTACTTGTGTATATCAGTTATACACGTTACATAAGTTCCCACTTACAGTACTGCTTGTATTTTCGTACCAAGTGTCTTTGCCCCTCCAGCAGCGTGGCAGGCGTTGGAGCATCCTTCCTTCGCCGTGAGCCTAGTGCGCGGCAGAAATCACTTTGCGAGCGCTCCCATGGTATTATTTAATTAGGGCGACATTAGGCAGCACGCCCGGGGCGCCGCCTACGAACTCTCTGTTATTTCGATCTTTTAGCGAAAAAGCCCCGAAAGGAGTCGCGATTTCCCCAAAATGCGCCCATTATCTGAGAATGTCCCATTTTGAAAGGGACATTTGCCGGCTTGACTCCCGGAGACACAAGAACCCATTAAAACGAACATCATGCTCTTTTTCTGGACACTTAACCGTGACCTAGAGAATTTTTCGGAGGTGGTAGTTAAGGAGTGGAAATTGGAGCGATATTTCTCCCGAGATAGATAATTGCTGAATGATTCTGTGCCAAATCGAGGATGATGTGAAAAGAAAGCTGACTCAATTTTCTTTTATTTTGCTGTAATTAAAAAAAATTAAAAATATCACTGATATGCAATAGGATTTACCTAGAACACTTGAATGTGTTTTATTTGCAATGTTCTGAAATTGAGGAATCTCGAAAAATGTGCATAATTTTATATATTTCCTCTAATTTAAATATTCATAAGAATACTTCTACAAAATAATAACTGTGTTTATGGATATTTCTATTATAGACTCATTCACTTAATAGCGGGGTAGAACTAATTTTATGTTTACTTTCTGTTTAGATAGAGGCACATAACTAGGTCAAGTAGCATATGAATTATTGAATAAGGGATATTAATGTTTATAAATGAAAGATACGATTGTAATTATGAAGTATTAAACGGTGAACCAATATTATTTTGCTCATTAAAACTACATAAGTTATTTGGAATGTAGATAATTTTTTTGAATACTTACTTGCTATTTCAGTATATTTTCAGAGTTGAAAAGTCGTAAAGTCATGTTTATTCTGGAGATTCACTTAATAAGCCCATATTTAAAATAGTTTTCCGTCAGTATAAAACTAAAATGAAACAATATTACTTGCATTCTTAAATACGACTAACAGGTACGAATATAGATTTTGAATGACGGAATAGTTCGAATACATCGTTCATTGATTCATTGATTAGTGATTTCGGTCGCGTCAACTACCAAGGTACCGTAAGTGTAGTGCATTTTTCGGTTGGGAGATGGCGCTGATCTCTCGATGGGTGGTGAGATCTGGAGGCGGACCTACTTGCCGGGTAACAGGGTTTCCAAATCACGTATCACCCTCCAGCGGGGTACCGCTTTAGTAGCGACAAGCTCTAACACCCACCGTGCTGGATACTCGGGTTGTCATGAAATTTCGCCAGCCGATAGAACACCACGCAAAACCTATATATACAAATTTTGAATTGCTGTGGAATATCACAAGCAGTGTTTAGAGGCATTTGCATTCGGACCCGTTGCAACCGTTGCCTCGGCAGCGCCAACACCGTTACGCGTCTTCTGTCAATCGAGTCAGATTTCCAGGCGCGTTCGTTCAAGAGCGACGGCAAACTCCATCGCTGGTGACTTGCGAGACAACACGAGTGTGTTGGAAAGCGCACGTTTTTTTGTTAAATATCGTGAACATTTTGTGCGTAACTGATAAGTGAAATGTATTTATTATTTTTTTATTAATATTTTTTTATTGCACCTGTTTATTATTTATGTTTATTTATTTACGTATTTATCATTTAAAGACTCTTGTCTAATGAATTAAATCACATTGTAAATTCTTCCTAATATACTTAAAAATAAGAATGTAAGTATACATACAATAGCTGCATTCCTTCGTTAATCGTCCTTCTGAAACTGCAATGTGAGCATCGGTTTTTCTCGCCCTGCATGTCCTCCGAGGCAACTGAGACCGTGCCGACAGAAAGACTGGTAACGGCCGCAGAACCAGCAGCGAGCAGCTTTTTCGCTCTTCTACAAGCAGGAAGGTCATGAAAGGTCTGAATTGTCGCAAAAAGACCTCTTGCAATGCTTCATTGAATCTAAAAATTTGATTGTAGGCGTTTTAAAAGGTGCTGAAATTTCATGTCAATCCGAGTATCCAGCACGGTGAGTGTTGCGCGTAAGCCCCCGACCCACACGTATTCCGGCGAGTGTGGTGGTAGTGTAATGCATGTAAGTGTAATTGTAGTGTAAGGGGTGAAGGCAGGACAAGGAAGAGGAGGGAAAGATCCACCCGGTCCCCTTGCCCGTTTGTTAGAGTACTCCTCCAGCATTCTCCTGGTATTCGTCGGCGAAACCACGAAAAACTACCGATTAGAGCAGCCGGCCGCTAGAATTCTACTCCCGTCAGCGGCAGAATTCTACCTAGTGTCAAAAACCCTGCCACCTCGCCATTGGGGTCCGAACTAGGACCTGTCGATCAGAGGCACTGACATCAGTTGATGCCCCTCACCACCATTCCCATGTCTCCCGGTGCGAAGACATCGTGAGGGAGTTTCATACGTAGTGTGAATACATCACACGTTGAGTGTGAATATGTCAACTGTCATGAAAGCACCCTATTTTCTCGTTAAAGGCAGTAATACCGTATAAATTACAATTTACGTTCAATGGTCTCTTTCAAACCACGCGAACTGAATCATGACAAAAATGTACGTATTTTAAAACCGGTCATGCCGTACAAGTCATCTTCTCCAGATTTACCAATGCAACACAATAAAATATATATGAAAAGAAAAAAATTAAAACTGCATTTAATCAGTTTTTACTTGCACTTAAAGGACTTTCAGGAAGTGTTACCAAATCATATTTCAATTCAGAGACGGCAATTTTAAAACTCTATTGTGTTACTATACTTCTTATATCTTTGAATATTTTCATTAAAAGTGATAGGATCATCGAAGTAATCGTTGTGCACGCCAACTGCTTTAATCGCAAGTTCGTCTTAAGAACTTTTTCATCAAAATTATGATTCAAAAACTTCAATGAGGTCGTCCATAAATTACGTAACGCCCATTATTTCTGATATCTTAGATAACGAATATGTCTCTCATTTATTAATGTGCGGGAGCTAAAAGGAAAGTTGCAAATATGGTCATATAACAGTGGTATATTTGAGGTTCTCCCACGTTCAAAACATGAATTTTCAACGAAAGAGTGCTTTATCGATAGTCAGATTTAACGCAAGAGCTAGAATGGCTATACTCGCCGTCGTCAACATCACCTCCAACCCCTCACTCTGCCGGCGCGCTTCCACCCCCAGGAAACCGCACATCCGCTTCTACCGCTCCACAGCCACCCCCACCAACCCTTCCGCTGGGGACACTTTTGACTCGCCTCCCCCCGACCGCACCCTCCACCGCGATGCCGCTGCAATCGTGACCGCCGCGGAGACCTCCCCTGCGGCCCGCAGGCGCGGCGGTCGGCTTTCGCAAACCACCGCTGCTCCTTCCGCCACCGCCACCGCCATTGGACTTCGGCGCGCTCGGGGCCCATAATTCACCGCGCGCGCTGGGTGGGCCGCGGAAGGGCTCACGCGACTCCCAAATAAATTAAAACCTAATGGGCGAATTTCGGGGACCGCGACCTTGGGGTGCCCCGACAGGACAATACCCGCTTCCCCTCTTCCTCCCCATTTCCATGCACCCCTGAGCGCCCGCGCCCCTGTTGGCCAAGTCCTCGGGCGTCGCCGCTCCGAATTACGGAAGAGAAATGGACAATGATTTTTAATGGGTTAGTTAGTTAAAAGGCCTCCAGGTTTCCCCGAAAGGGGTTGTCGTGCTAGATAATGGAATTCATTTTTGTACATTTTAATGACTTTATAATGTAAAAATGGGTCGAAAGTAGCCTCTTTTCCATAAGAGAAATATTGCTAATGACGTCTTCTCTCGCAGTCTTGGCCTTAGGAAGGGACCAAACGCGGAATCCGGGAGAAATGACTTATTTAACTGTGGTATAGAATACGTAGAATACGATGGTTATGCATAAAACCTAAAAACCTAAATATATGCAAGAAAATTATTGCTTACATTTTTGAGTTGAAAAAATATTTTTTAAACTAATTTACAAAACTCGAATCATAAAAAATAAGAACATTTATTAAAATATTTTAATGTATAACTTAGATTGGAAACACGCATGAAATAGTTTGTATTTTCTTTTATTTTCCTTTCCTTTTTTGCAAATGTTAGTTTCAAGGATAATATTGTGCTTATTACACGTTCTTACTAAGAATGTCTCACTTCTCTCCGCAATGAAAAATTACGCAAGTAAATACGGGAAACATCCCCGTAATCCCACATTCTACCGTCACATAAGAATGTTACAAATTCTCTCGAAGCTACTTGTTAAACTCACTCTGAAACGAATATTACCAGTCTTAAAAAAACGACTTTTTTAAGACCATCAATTTGTTTTCCGATTTTCAACAATTCGCATTCAGCTATTGAAGTTCACAGACTTGTTAATCTTATCAACGAAGACTTTGAAAACTGAAGTCATTGCTCTGCAGTATTTCTGGATGTAACACAAGCCTTCGCCAAAATATGACATCCTGAGCTGTAGTTCGGAATTAAGAATATGTTTTCATTCCATATCTTCATCTTTGACAAATCATATTTAACAAATAGATACTTTCAAATAAAATATAAAGCAACCCTGACCTCATTTCGACCAATAGAAGCCGGAGTCCCTCAAGGAAGTGTTTAATTGTACATCATATTCACTAATGATATCCAACATCTCCCAATGTTGTTACAGCCACCTTCATCAATGATACTAACATACAGCAAATATTATAATGCAGGATCTGTGTACTAGGAAACCACAAAGAAACTATACACTTTGGCTTTCTCGTTGGCACATTAAAATCTACAGATGTGACCTTCACCTTAAAAAGGGCACTTATACTGCAACAAAATGAAGCAATAAACAGATTACTCAATGTAACGAAGTGAAAACTTAGGTATTACTTGAACAGAAGATTACGTGAAAGGTCCATATGAAAAAGAAAAGAAAATAATATAACCAAACACTAAAAACTACCAACGATTAATGGGTAAACATTATCTATCGTCATCACGGGCATGCACCCTTAGAGTTCCACTTGAACCCATGCGAAGAAAATGTTTTCAGGGTTGAAACCACTTATACATCGCATTGACCAGATAGTTTGCAATTGCTTCCTTGCGATGGCAACACAGAGCAGTATTAAACGTGTATTCGATAGTACACCTGTAAGTTACAGCACTCGAGTGCCTGGTGTTAAAATTGGCATAATTTGTTGCCTGCAATCTTTTATCTCTACACTGGATTTTCAAGATATCACGGGATAAGTTTATTTCAGTAATTATATACTAGTTAATGTAACTGCAATGTTATCTTCATCATTAACAGAACACATTTCCCATTTATTTCTAATTGTGAGCACATATTCTAAAAAACGGGCTATTTGGACCCAAGTCAAGAAGACTGCAAGTTTCTTTTTTATTCTTTCAATGCATTAATCGTTTTATTTCGATATTTAAAATATACACAAATGCAAAAGATTCCTTGAAGACGGAAACATGCAAAATACATCATGGACCACCAGCTTGATGCCGCAATTCAGTCGGGAATAAAGTCACAAAGGCAAGCTGAAGATTTAAAATAAGTCGATCGACTATAAAAAAGAGGCTGAAAAACTAATCCATTCAGAAACCGGGCTATCCATGTTACTAAAGATGAGTTTAGCCTTAGCAAGTCACCTTGACAATATCAGTATTATGAAGTCTTACTTGTCTATGCGTGGCAGAACTCTCACTGCTTTCAAAGACAATCTCCCAACGTATTTTTATTTTGTATTTTGTAAAAATACGTTGTACAACGTATTTTTTAGTTTGTCATGGATTAGTAAAGAAAAAAACTACGAAAGAATTAAAAAATTGAGTCTAAGTAGACCGTGTTTACGGTACTTTCTTATGTATAAAAGTCTCCTGCAACCTGCATGGACTTATGGCAACCAACTTTAGGGCACAGTCAGCGTCTCCAACATTAAAATTCTTCAGTGATTGCAGTTCAAATATCTTCGATCAAACGCACTCTGATATGTCCGAAATGAAGTTTTCCACAATGAAATTCCAATCAAGACCACCACAGAACAAATGACATCCGCGAGTAAGAAATACCACAGAAGTTTGATATATCTAAATCATCTTGATATCTATCTATTAGAAGAAACGAGAAGACTACAGCTACATAAACTGCTAAATTAACCCCTAGATATAGAGATTTGTGGAAAAAAACAGGATAGCTTCTGTTGAGTAGCTTTTATGAAAATATTCTTCAATAATTTGTCTAATATTTCTGTAGAAATAAATTGTAAATAAACCTTTTTTTAAATTACACGTTCTACATTACGTTATATATTACGGCATTGTATTTCGTGACATCGTCCTTCTTTGAAAAATTGAAGATTGTTTTTCACTTTTCACATTTTTTTTTCAAGCGATCCACTTGCCACAATGATCATCTCAGGGAACATTGTACGTCAAACAGTGGCGCGTATCTCCGTAATATGGTCACCACCACTGCTCCCAGTTTCCAGTTCTGTCGTCTACCCTCCCCCGCTCCTGCTCCACCCACGCCCGTCGCCACCGTCTCCACCTGCTCCCAACGTCGTTGCAGCATTTTCCACTGGCTCGCTAAGGGGCTTAGGGCGCGACTGGCTCGCACGAGCGGGGGTGGTGTTGTCGGCAGGGAGGAGAACGTCGGGGGGCGGGGGCGGCGGTGGTCGCGACGATGGCGGCGGCGGCGGAGCTGGTGGCAGATTCGGTGACCCGCGCGGGGCTCCGATTTCCGAACACGCCCGGATCAAGTTATCACCGCTTGTCTTTTTGGTAATCGTCTTAACGGACAGCAGCGCGACGTTTAGAAAGCGTTTAAATTTTTGACTTTTTCTTTCCTTTTTTCCACTTTGGGACGACTTTTTCAGCGTCGTGAGAGGGGTGGAGGAAAACCTTCATTCATGGGACCTTGGTGGTCATGATATATGAGGTAAGGGATTGTGTTACCAGGTTGTTGGTTCAAGAATAATTTTCAGTATTGTGTAAGACTATATTGAAAATTTGACTATAATAGATTGTCTGAGTGAAATTCTATCAGCTGGCTCTATTTTGCTCCCTTCGGACCCCCCCCTCCTGAATCCCGACTCTGCGTACGCCCCTAGTATGAAAGATTTGTTCTCAAAATCTTAAAGTTTACGAATATATTCGATGTTATTCGTATTTGAAGTTTCCTCGAGCAATAAACACTTGTTGACATATGCGAAATACTTTTACGACAAAAGTAATTGCTTCAGATTTTGCAATTTCACTTCAGTTTTTGCAATTTAGCTTTTTGCACTGTAAAAATGTTTGCAACCGGATTCACGTTATTATTGATTGTGATAGATTTATTGCTAAATATTTCATGTGTACTATTTTTCATGTATCTTGATTATTTAAAGTGTTTCCAGGTTTGATTAATGTATCATTAGACGCCTTTGATTCTTTTTACCTTCATTTGTCGGGTAAAATTGACTCGGGTATCGAAATGAAATTTCCCACAGATCCATTTGCGCATCAACATGGGAGCGCCATTCAAAAAGAAGAACAAGGCGTCATAGGATACAGAATTTCAGAGTCACGAAGCGATGCAAGACTAAACATGCATGGCAAGGTGATGGGCAACAACGCACCCGACAGAGCAGCAACTAAGGTGACGGATATGATGAAAACGATTAGGGGAGGTGAATGCGAGAGGGCAGGTTCGTCGAAAGCGGAGGTGGGGGTGCAATTTTGCGACATCAGTGTAAGTGGCGGCGATCGCGACTGCTACAGCGGGAGGTAGTGAGGGCAATAGGGGCAATGACGGCGGCGAGGACGTTAAGGACGACGGTGATAGCAACGACAACGCCGAAGACGGAGGCAAGAGTGACTGCAAGGTTGGCGGCAAGAGCGACGGCAAGGGCGATGAGGGCAACGGTAAGGTGACGGTAAGGTGACGGTAAGGTGACGGTAAGGGCGGCGGAAAGGGCGAGGGCGAGGGCGAGGGCGAGGGCGAGGGCGACGGCGAGGGCGACGGCGAGGGCGACGGCGAGGGCGACGGCGAGGGCGACGGCGAGGGCGACGGCGAGGGCGACGGCGAGGGCGACGGCGAGGGCGACGGCGAGGGCGACGGCGAGGGCGACGGCGAGGGCGACGGCGAGGGCGACGGCGAGGGCGACGGCGAGGGCGACGGCGAGGGCGAGGGCGAGGGCGAGGGCGAGGGCGAGGGCGAAGGCGAGGGCGAGGGCGAGGGCGAGGGCGACGGCGACGGCGAGGGCGACGGCTGTGGCAGTGAAGCGCCAAAGGAGCGAGAGAGCAGCGGCGAGGGCGGTGGCGACGGGAGTGGCAAGGGCGAGAGCGGCGGAGACGCTGGTGTGAGCGGAGCGGTGGCGCTGAGCCCCAGTGGCACGCCTCGCTTATTTCGGGGCCCCCCACCGAATCGGCCGCGGGCTGGGGCGGCGGGGCGGGCGGGCTATCGGGTTTCGACATCGCTTTTACCACGTGATTGCGCGTCTCCGCTGTCGATGCGCTGTCGCGGCCGGTCGCCGCAGTGGAACGCGCCGGGCTGCCCACCGCGCGCGCCGCGTGGCGTCACACGAGCCGCCCCCACCCCCGCCCCCCGCCCCCGCCGCACATGGCCTCGGCGCTCTGCGGTAGGGTTGGCCCGCGCACCGATTTCGGGGGTGTTTGGTTGCGACGATAGCACGTGGCAAAGTCTAGCGCCTTCAGAGAATTTGCTTAGGATCGTATAATATCGGACATAAGGGAAGGTAGTTCATGATACGAAAGTTCTTGTACTTTATTTAAGCGGAGACTGCGTTGTTACTTTATGATATGCAAGGACTAATTTAAAAAAGTATTAACTTTATGTCTATAATTTGTAAATAATGGTGATTATCGCAGTTTGAAACTAGGTTCTTTGTGCCATTCTCATCAAATTATAACAGCAGAAATAAAGGTAATTCAGAATACTTCTATCTGACTGAATAATACTATTATTAAATTAATTGATATTGGTTATTTGATGATCATTGGATACTAAAAAGTAAGTTTTAGTTTTGTCAAATGTTCTACGCAGCTCTATGGAGTTTGGTTGTTAAATCTGACACGCTATATGAATTTTGAGATGAGCTTACATTCTTGAAAATTAAGACATTCTTAGTGGAATGAATCTGCCTCGGAGACACCAGTGCTAAACAACAAACCTGTGTTTTCTGCTCCCCGTGGCAGTGAGACAAAAGAGAAGGTGTCATAGATACGGGAAGAACGACAAGCGTGCAGAACACGAGAATTCTCCGGTGTCGTTATTTACGACGCGGAAGGTAATTTTTTGGGCGAAATGGCCGCGTCGTCGGCGCGGGGGGCGTGCGGATGGGGTTAGCGGTAGGGGACCGCTGCGGTTCGTTCCGGGGGGTGCGCGGGCTGATGGCGTCGACCTTCGAGAAACCACCCTCACCCCCTTGGCATCCCCTCCCCCTCCTCTTCGGGCCCCGCCCCCGCCGCGACTCGCGAAACGCGATGACAGCTACAGTCGCACCTTCCCGCAGACCTCGCCGCCCTCTCCGTGGCTGTCTCGGGTAACGGTTCCGTGTCAGCTGGCGGAGACCTGTCGGCTGCGGCGCTCTTGGCATAAACACTGCGGGCTTGCGGTTTGGTTGCTGCAGGTGCCCAGTGCGGCCGTGCGTGTAATAGCTCCCGCATTGAGTCACGAATCGTTTATTAAGAAATCATTGATGTCCTAGGACATTAGAGTTGATATTAACAGACTATTCAGTTCGTATATTTCATACCGGTGATTTTTTAAAAGAAAATTTTGAATTTGGATACATCTTACAAATTACATTGCACTATTTCGCATATTTTCACTTTTTAATTGCATATGTTACCAAATATATTTACATATGTATGCGCATATTTCGCTGTTTTTATTGCATATAAATCACAGTCCTAGTAATGAGACATCAGTGAGGTGTTGTACTATCACAGGCCTTTCCATTTACAAATAATACAAGTTAATGAAAGCAATTGTTGCAATGTATCGTGTATAAATATCCAAAACTTAAACGCTTTCTGACTTCGCGTATCGTCAGTTTTCAAGAAAAGAAAAGGTATACAAAATCGTAATTTTTTATTGAAATGAAATATGTTTAGGAAATAGAAATGTATTATGCCATTTGATTAACAGAAATGATAGTCCTGTAGGACTGTAGTTTCTATAGAAAAGCTAACCATAACCAATTAATGATAAACCATACGATTTTCCTTCATAAATGCCACTGTCAGAAAATACATTGGGAAGTTTTCGTTGAATCAATTGCTGATAACCCTGCTCTGATAGCAGAAAGCAACCCCATTAGCAGCTCCTCTCACATGAAAACCGTTCTTGTGCAAAATGACTTTCTGTTTAGATGTATCGCTTTTCTTGTGCATCGACGATATACCGTGGCTAAACAGCCAGTTCCGGGACTAAAACTCTTCTCGAAAGGGCTTCTTAGAGACCCTACATACACATATATTCTTCCTATGCGCCGCCGATTCCGGAATTTCGTGTTCAGTTGTCAAGAGAGTTCCAACTGTGCGATATTATTTACGTTGGGTACCACCAATGAATCCTAATTCAATATTAATATCCTTAGGAATCTCCGTAAAGGTTTCAATTGTTATCATTTCTCCTCAATTTCTGAATGCTGTGTGGTACATGGGGCTTTCATGTTCATCACCTAGGCTAGTATGGTTTTCCTCTCCGAGTATCTGTGTGTGTGTGTGTGTGTGTTTCGGTAAGTGAGTGTATGGATAGGAAAGGGGGTAGTATACGGCAAGGATGGGGAAGGAAAGATTTGGCGCGGTCCGTAGCCCATTTGTTAGGGTACCGCCGCCGCATTCGTCTTGATTTGATCGCAGAAACCACGGAAAACTATACTGATCATAATTACCAGTCACTAGGAGTCTCCTCCAGAGACAGAATTCAATCGACCTATGTAGGTTGTGTCAACAATCACCACCGTCGGATTTCCAATCCTATGACCTCTCGTTCACAGTCTGCGCAGTGGCAACCGACAGCACAGATCGCGCTTCTCTGTATCTAGGGACTGCGAGGCGGCTCATCGGGAGCGCACGTGGTGGCTGGGGGGGGAGGGGGGGCTGGCTCCCGCCGCCACCCCCCGGAGGGACCCGCGCGGACCCCCCAGGCCGCCGGCGGCTGTGACGACCGCGCATCAAAAACAAATAAACGGGGCCCGGAACGCGGACCCCGAAATTGCACATAATTGCGCCCCCCTCCGAATTGAATTTCTGCCCGCTTTCTTCGGGCTGCGCGCGGGCCTAGCGTGACGCTCGGAGGAAGGGTGAATGTTGCTTTACAAATGCGAGCACCCAACCCCCGAGGCTGTTTACATTATTTGTAAGGTGCCAAAATTTCTTAATTTAAGGTTGCCGCGCCATCGTCACTTCTACAACCGTTCAAATTGAGGGCCCGTGCGTGCAATATATACTGAACGGTCTGTGAAATTCGAAATTGCACAGGAATTTGTATCTGTTTGGTTCCACAACAGAAAAAAATGAAACTAAAAGAATCTCAAAGTATAATATCGATGAAATTGGGTAGAGTCAATTTTAAAGATGTTATTAACTAACGTTTGTATTATCGACACCTTATTTTTTCAAATTCGGATTACCTCCACTTTCAAAAAAAACACCTTATATTTATCAAGTTTTAAAATTCCTAATACTTCCATAATGAAAGATGTAGTTGCATAAGTATTAATTAAGTAATCACGTTTCTATGATTCTTAATAAATTCGAAGTGTCGTATCAATCTCTTGCACATGGATAACCGGGTATGAACTGGTAATATATCTGATGATGCGTTAGTTCTATGGTTCAAATATCAGAGAAGAAAATGAATTTGAAATGTTTACATCTCTTCCGGAATAGACAGTGATCTTTGAATTTTCAAACGAAATATGACTGTTTCATTTAAATGGAGATATTTGCTTTTATTTGAATTATCACCTTTAAAATTTGAGCATTTCGATGTAGGAAAATAAACATTTTCTATCACAGAAGTTCAGATAAGTGTAAATAAGATAATTGAAAAACCTGAGGCGTGGTGGAGGAATACTGGCTTCGCATTCGGATTCAGCACGTCGACATAGAGGAACGGGTGTCAAGTCTTTGGGACTGACAACATTTTTATGTTGTGTGCTTTTGTTATCAAGCATTACGGGGGTATTTGTACCATGTATTTTTAAGCTTTTTCAAACGCTTTTGACATGTATATTATCCGGCATTTATATTCAATTTTTGGAACGAGCGCAAACATCCTTGAAGCATAATTACGACGTCGGACGTGGCAGATGATAACTGCGTTCTCGCGGGATTCATTACAAAATCTCATTCATTACCAATATTAAGGAATTCTTACATCTTACAATTCGTTTTCAAAACTGCGTACGTCGTTGTAATCGCAACTAGGGCATTAAGTTTCAGTCATTTTTACTTCTCTTGTGGATTTTTGAAGAGCTGAAAATTCTCAGTGCGTCACTTCAGGCTTGTGGCGTATGAAAGAATCCTGGTGACATGCCTAGCGACAGTAAATCCACCGTCCTAATCGAGTATAATATTCACTCAGCTATAACAATAGCGATGAACGTAAAGAAAAATAACCGTTACCGCTGTCGGTCTTGGGCAGGTAATATGGGAATCACAAAACAGCTTTCAGCGCTCCTGTGAGGTGCGAAATTCTAAATTGCCTAACCTTTGACCTCAAGTCGGGAATAGGCTAATTATCAAATTTCCAGACGCCGAGCATTTAAGTACAACACAACACCTTTCTCTTATGCAATAACTCGATGGCATATTTTCTTTAGAATTTTCTTTTGATTACATACGTATAATATTTAAAATTTACTTAATTCTTGATTTTAGTTTAGACCGATTGACTAGTGCAGGCACGTCAAACCGCGCCCGCCCTAGCTACTTGCCCGCCTGGGGAGCCCGGCGCTCCTACGTGTAAGGGTACCTTCCCATGACTTCGGTCTTCTTTCCCCTCCAAATCCAGAAAAGGGTGTGCACTCGCAAGCTGAAGCGGCGCGAGGAATAGTGGCTTCATACGAACATTTGTTTGCCATATTTGTTCTACCAAACAACCGGGATTTGAATTAAGATTATATTCTTTTCTATTTCACGTTTATTTTCTTCTTAAATTCTGATGTTATAAACATTTTTGCCAAGGGGCAGGAATGTTTGAATGGGGAATTTTTTCCTTGTTTTCGTTTTCTTTTGTGTTTTTAAATCATTCAGTTATTTATTACAGTGGTTTTCAAAAGGTTTGCTGCCGTGACTCCCTTCAGGTAACCAGTTCTACACACGCCTCCCCTCATTAAAATTAAAGTGTTGATAACAACTATTTTTTTTATGAAAGTAAGACCATTTTGTATACTTTTTACTTTCTCGCGCTTAAGAAGGAACTTATTTATTAGTCTTATGAAAAAGTTATGTAATGCTGCAAGGGAAGACGGCGAAATTTCGGCAGAAAAACCCATATTACAGGGCCCTAATAACGAAAAAGTGGATAAATCCAGACACTAAATTTAGAAAACACAATCATCTAGCACGTGGTGTAGCCAGAATCTCTGTTTTGTGCAAAACGGCAAAACGTCTGTCCGTCCGTCTGTGAACAACGCTAGCGGCTAAACCGTTCAGCCGATTTTCTCCAAAATTGATATTCCCCAGTCGATCTGGCTGATGCCGCGTTTCCTTGAACTTGAAACCGATATTTTAATTTTGGGAAACGCTTTACATAAAGCCCCCTGGGACGTTTTTTAAAAAAACTGCTCGATCCATTTTGTTTAAATTTTGTTGTTGGATGGTCTGAAGGACGTTTAAGAGAATGGAGCAGGTCTCAGATTGTCTGTAAAACACTGATTTTTGTCAATTAAAAAAAATCAAAGTTTTCGGCGTCTTCGTACATCTATTACGAAAATACAATTCTTTTTCTTAGTGAAATGTGTTCATCAAATACAGATTTTCAAATGTCATGAAGTTGCACTTTTTGAAAATATGAGTTCATGTTGGTTAATAACTGATTTTTTTGAAAATTGAAAAAAAATCAAAATTTTTTTCGGCGTCTTCCTGCTATGACTTCCTAATATTAAAGATAGAGATTTTTTACCTTCATGAAATCTGTTCCTTTAAGATAGATTTTGAAATAAGGTCATTTACAATTTTTCGAAATCTGGAATATTTTTCGCGTAATGTTGCGTGAAATATAGTTCATTTTTAAATGTTTCAAAAAAATCCTAAAAGTGGCTCCATCATTTTTGATGAAATTTTGTTGGTGGATAATCTGAAGGACTTTCAAGAAAGTGCAAATCTCATATTTGTTAAAAACCCTGATTTTCGACAACTGAAAAAAATTCGAAGTTCTTCCACCCACTACTATTAGAAGATGCAATTCTTTTTCTTAATGAAATGTGTTCATCAAATACAGATTTTCATATAAGGTCAGGGTAAAGTTTTTGAAAGTGTGAGCATTTTTGGAGTAATTGGACGACATAGTCACCTGCGTTTCTTGATCGTAATTTTAAGTGTTCTGAGGCATTGGACCCTACGTACGTTCAAATGTGTACAGATTTACATATTTCATATTCCTTTGTTCGTTCCTTACACTGAAGCTTTTGTTATACGTTTACAAATTAATATTTTATAAATTATTTAATATCTATTTGAAATAAATATGAAATAAAGATTGCTAGCCTTCAGTCGCCCGCTCCTAATTTACCTAGTTTGATGCTAACTAAGTTATAATTTTTTATTATTTCATACTTCATTTTATTATTATTTATTATATATAATGATATTTCATTGTAATGTTATTGCGTCCATTAATTGTGTTAAATGCGAAAACGAATAGATGAGCGGCCATTGTTGGTTGTTGTTACCCAATGTGGTAACGCCGCACATATAACACGATAATGGCTGCTGCTTTTCGTTCGCGGAAATAAAAAAGTAAAATTGAATACTTTTATATATTTCTATAATATTACAATACCATGGTGTTTAATAATTACAAGTATATATTTTTCAATCTATTTGTTTTCCAACGCTATCAGTATCGTATTATTTATTAACTTTTAAATATTTTACTTTCTTGTATTCAATTTTCTTTCGCATCAACTGTTCTGGTTTCAAATGAATTTTACAAAAAAAAATTCGGAGAGAAATTGTGGTATAAATAGTATTACATATCCATTACTAACGGCGAGAAAGTACGTGGTGTTTTAGCAACACTAGTTTATTATATTTTTACAGGTACAAAATAATTATTGCAAGTGCACTATTCACCACTGTAATTACTGAATTTAATTAATGTTCGACAAAGTGAGGAAAACTGTAAGAAAAACTATAATAACGGACATATTGATAGCTTCGAAATGCCAGAGAGATGGATTGGCACACAGTTCATCGAATCTGAAAACTAATTTAGAAATGGCCATAAGTACCTCATTCCGAAGACTTAATCTTGATCTACATTTTGTCTTGATCACCGCCATGGCTGAAAATCCTATTTCACATAGGTAAGAAGTGGCAAAAGGTAGCAGAACACGCAAGGCCTTCTTCTCAACTCGTCAGTTCTTTTTATATGCAGAGAGACGAACACTAATATCTGTCTTTTAAATCTCGAGCCAATTTCTCTGGATGCAGCACTCGCGCGCTCTAGTTGGCTTGTTACCTTGCCCGCGACCATGACATGCATGGACTAGTGTTTCCGGGAGTATCAACAGCTAATGCCATTATCCCATACGTGCGGTGCAGGTTATTTATCTGGAAGTAGCAGTAATCCTTCTCGCTAGAACGTGAGATCCAACACGAACCTACACGTCGCCTCGCGGGGTCTCCCTACTAGGTATCTCACTCCAATACGACACAGTCCCGGCAAGGTCATGCTCTAAGCGCCCAACTGGCCTCCCAACATATGTGGTAGTGATGTGCATAGGTTTTGTGTGTGTGTGTGTGTGTGTGTAAGGGGAGTGGAAGGAAGAAGGATGAGCAAAGAACGAACGTGCGCGGTCTGTGGCCCCGTTTGATATGGTACTGCTCCGGCATTCACTTGATAACGATCGGAGAAACCACAGAAAACTAAGCGATTAGAACAGCTGATCTCTAGAAACCTCTTCCAGCTAACGTCTATCTAGAAGTCGATCTAGCTATCTAGATAATGTCGATAGAATGATTGACTTTTCTAAAGTCGTCAAGAGCATGACATTATTTCATAGAGTCCATTAGTATAGTAAATGCTCTTTCCTCGGATGTGGCGGAATTCCTTCTCCGCTGGATGGTGAGATCCAGCGCTGACCTATACGTCGGCTTGAGAGGGTTTCCTTCTCCAAATATCTCCCCAACGGTCTCCCAACATTTATTATGGTGAAGTGCATATAAGTGTGCGTGAGAGAAAGGGGAGAAGATAGGACAAGGAAGAGGAAGGAAAGATCACGCGCAGTCTATGGCCTGTACATAAATTAGTACTATTTCGGCACTCGCCCGGTACTGGTTGGAGAAACCACAGAAAACTATGGATTGGAGCAGCCTGTCGCTAGAATTCTCCTTCGGTCCGAGACTGAATTTTATCTATCTACCTATTAATGAAAATCCGCTTCTATCGGAACTCGAAACCTAGGACCTTCCGGCCAGAATTGCGGCAGTGGTAACTGTTTTTGTTGTTGTTGTTGTTGTTGTTGTTGCTTTTTATCCTAACCTTTCTTTCCGTTTCTACGTGGTCGGACCTAATGGGGATTTTGTTTTTTCCACACACACCATTTTTATCATGATTTAACGCTTTGGCACGTTTTTACGACCGGATACCCTTCCTGACGCCAACCTCAGGGAAAAAACAAGCAGATTACACATACGCAACACACAATCACTAAACACACACGCCCATGCCCGAGGCGGGATTCGAACGCACGATCCTTCGGTCCGAGATCGCCACAGCACTACTGCCACAGCGATCTGGGCTGCTCGGATCGGCCAGTTGCAACAATTGTTGCCCTAAGGTAATTCAGCTTTTGCGATCTTCGTTGCTGCACAAATGTGGCGTTGGAGGGCGCCGTCGTCGGTTGCGTGGTTGGCGTCGGCGTCGGCGCCGCGGCGCGTGTCCGCCGGCGAAGCGGCCAGTCACGGGGCGCCCGGGGCGTCGCGACGCGACGCGACGCGGATTCGGCTCGAGCCCTCGCCCCCAAGGCCGCTCGCCACCCTGCTTTGTGTCCGCCCGCCGCCGTGACATGTTTACTTAGAAAGCGAGTAGACGCCTCTTGTCAGCGCCGAAGAATAGGACGCCGCCGTCGTAATGGCGACGGCGGTGACTCGGCGCGCCCGTTCTCACGTGCGCCCGCTTCCGGTCCATTCGCGCGCCGCTCACGAGGAGCGCGTGATGAGCGTGAGCTGTTGATCGAAAACGGGGCGTGATGCAATAGGGAAACTTTCTCACTTGACGTGTTAGGAGTACATGGTGCTGATGAGGCTGTGGGCGAGATGAACGTAATTGGTGGTGTGACGAGCAAGTAAGTGCACCAAATAAATAAACTTTTATTATACTTACGAAGTTTCAAATAAATATCGAAAATGTCTTGTTTGTGTGTTGTCCACTTACGGAGATAAGTCAGAGGGGTAAAGAGTTGGAGAAAAACATGACAACAAAACAGATGACTTTATTGTTATTCTGTAGTGCACTACAGTAGGCTACACCACATCTACTGTTGTTGCAGTGTTCTATTTCATTTTTATACAAAGTTCACAATAGGACTGCAATGACATAAATAGCTTCTACGATTGTGCATTAGATACTCTGGAGTCTTTAGTCCTAATTTGTTGACCAGAATACATAGTGCTTGACTCTGCCCTAGGTTACATAAATGTTTCTATTGCTGTTCTTCATTAGTAGGCATTGATGTCATTTCCTTGTCACATCTCATTACTCGATGCCCGTCTGCGTTAGGTGCATTTTCCTTTTTACCTTGGTCAATCGACCACGATAATTTACATGACCTTGAAAAATTGTTACCGAAGCCATTTTCCTTTTGGAACTTTCCTTTCAAGTCGATGCGTTTTTCTGATATCCTCGTTTGTTTTATAATCAGTTTTTGATAATTCGCAGTAAGAGTATATGTTTCAGATGTCGAAATGAAACAGAAATATTTATATAATATTTCACATTCGGTCCAAACTAACATCTTAATTGTTGTTCTAAATTAGCTGATTACCCTTTTCTAACAAATTTTAATTTATTAATTCACTTTCGTGTTTTCACCGATCTTGTATTTAACGTTTTTGATGTAGGCAAACTGATCACAGAGTGCTAAGAAATTCCTGCCTAGTAATTTGCTCATTTTTGCATATGTTTCATCCACAAAAATAACTTTAAATTCCAAAATTCTCCCCATATTTTAATGCTTTCTTTAATTGCAGTAATTCAGTTTTGTATCTTTTTTTAATTAATGCGATTTTACTGCCCCACTTACCTACCCAAAGTTACCACACTGATGTTACAGTAGACAGTACTTACCTTAACTACAGAAGAAATCCCTCTGACGTGACCTTGCGGGCGCGAGGTGCGCCGTGTTTGTTTCTCGCCCACAAGAATAACACAGATTCGAATGCGCGTCAAAGCGACTAACCGCGCGCGGGGCGCGGCAGGGCAGGTAGGCGCTGACGTACGTCGGAGGGGCCTCCCGCAAGAGCGGCCAAGAGATGCGCTTGGACGTCCAGCTGCAGCGGAGTGGGCTCTTGTAATCCGACACGCGGGGGTGGAAGGCCGAAAAGGCTGCTAGTGGCGCTAAACTCACGCAGTAAAAGAAAGAATTAACGCGCAGAAAAAAGAAAGATGAAAGGAAACAAGGAAGGAAGGAAAGAAAGAAAAAAAATGGAAGGAAAGGATCCAGAAAGATTTACGGATAGGGGAACATTTTCAGTTGGCAACAGTTTCGGTCTCAAGTATTTTTGAATTAGACTAACAGTTTTTTTAATGCGAGATTTAAACAAATCTAGTACATTCTTAATTCTTAGCATGCATTTTGTCAAAGGATAGATTTCATTCCCAGAGACAAAAATATAGAATTTTAAAGCAAATATTTTCGGTTTCGTTGAGAACAATTATTGTGAACGACTTGAAATAAATTTCATTCAAATCCTTTATTATAATCGAGATTATGCGATAATTATTCATACTTTCGAAAAACTGTACATGACATGATTTGAATATTTGTCTTTGAAGAGCTGATTTTGGTAAGGAAAAACTCTCTATCTTTAATGTTGCAATATTGTAAGACGATACCGAAAAACTCGGAGTTTTGCAATTTTCGGATTTTGAAATATTCAGCGATAATAAGCCCCATTGTTTTAAGCCTCCTTTGCGCTATAATAGTAAAAAATAAAATCATATGAAGTCTCCTTCGAAAATGTTGTTTTGACTATATGTAAATTGTCCTCGAACTATCAAAATAAACCTTTCAAATTCGAGACTCGAGTTCATCCATATCGATCGGGCAATTTTGCAGAAAATCGTCTGAACACTTTAGGCACTAATGTTGACCACAGACAGGCAGGATGACGGACGGGCGGTAGGACAAACACGTTTTGCCGTAGATCAATTTTTCAATATCAATATCCCACAGTGATTTCTGACTACACAATGCGGTAAATAAAGGAATTTGGTACATATAGGAACAATACTTATCCACATTTGGTACATTGATTCAAGGGCGAAAAAGCGAAAATTATCCCACCTTCCCGATGCCTTAGGCAGGGATAGTCGGCGCAGCAATAGGCTGCGGTTGCCTTACCCAGACAATATTCTCGAATTTTTGGAGGCCTTACTTGCGGAGAAGAGAATTTCAGGTGAGCAGAAGTGAGGGGCGGGGGGGGGGGCGAAGTGGCGGGCGCAATCGATCGGCAGAGGCCGCCGGGCGCGTGTTTGGGCGGTGACGGAAGCCCGCCCGGGACGCGGGCGCGGAGTCGCCCGGCGCGCGTCGCCCCGCGTCAGCGCACGCGCCGCCGCGCACCGCCCGCACGCGAGGGCCGGCCCAGGCCCAGCCCCAGCCCCAGCCCCAGCCCCAGCCCCAGCCGCAGGCCCAGGCCCCGCCGCCCCCGCACGGCTCGTGTGGCCCCGGCGGCCGGCCCCTCTTCCCACGCGCACCGCTCAGCATGGCCCGGCTCCGGCAGAAGCAGGAGAGGGAAAACGAGACTAGAGGAAGGGACGTTACAAATATAAGTTTCATGAGAGCTTCTCTGTATCTGTGCGGCTTCTGAGATGGCACAGGCAACAATTGTTGCCAATGCAGCGACTCTGATCGGGAGATCCTAGGGTTCTAGTTCCTCAGGGTGGTTGATTTTTGACACCATTTATACTATGCGCCGTCTATAGCTAGGTCGTATTCAGCCGCTATCTGTAGGAGATTCCTAGGGGGCCGGCTGCTCTGATCGGGAACTATCCCGTGGTTTCTCCTTTCAAAACGAGGTGGATGCCGGAACAGTGCTTTAAGAAACGAGCCATGGGCCGTGCGCAATCTTTTCTTTCTTATCTTCTCCCCTTACTCAGACACTTCCATGCACTCCGCTACCACACGTTCGGGAGACCAGTCGGGAGCTTACAGCTTGACCCGTCCTGGGCGATACCTCGCTCAAGGAGATACCTGGACCATCGAGCCGCCAGCCTACGTGCAATTCGCCGCCGAATATCATTGAAGTGCTATGATATCATTGCAGTCTGACGGGGAGGTTCTAGAATCGGGCCCCGGCGGTGTCAGGTTTTCGACTCTAGCTAGATAGCTAGGTGGAATTCAGTCGCGGTCCAGTTAAATTCTAGCGTTAAATATAGGTGTTGTGGTGCGTTATCGTTGGCATTTTTCATGAAATAATTATAAACGTTGTCATTGCCAACAATATTATTTAATATAAGAGCAGCTTTCGATGGTTTAGCCATCATCATCAGTTGTCTGCTCTGACTACCTCGTCGTTTTGTGACTTCCATTGAGCAGACAACTGATGATGATGGCTAAGCCATCGAAAGCTGCTCTTATATTAAATACTATTGTTGGCAATGACAACGTTTATAATTATTTCATAAATTCTAGCGGCATCCGATCAGTATTTTTCCGTGGTTTCTCCGATGAACATCAGGCGAATGACGGAGCGGTTCCCTAACAAACGGGGCACGAATCGCGCGCCAACTTTCCGTCCTCTGCATTGCCCTATTGTCACCCCTTACTTACACACTGTCACACATCCACATTTCAGAGGTATTACATTTAAAAAATTCTAGAAAATTGCATCTTCTCTTTTGCATGTGGAAGATATCCTTATCTCTCTATGCCGGTGACTCTGGTTTGTAAAACGGGGTACAATTCCCCACACATTCGAACAAATACTGTATATGAGGTGCACATATTGTGAAGTATTTTGCTTTTTAGTTCAGAGATAATTCCCCTTTCTGAAGTATTTGAATGTACAACATATTAACTGAAATTTGAGTAACTTCAACTTAAGGAAAGGTTGCTGAAATTCAAAAATGCATTTATAGAAACTTGAAAGGAATAATTACTACAGAATTTCTCTAATGAGTGATATGTAAATAAATCAATAGGTTACAAGATTTATAGAGCAAATTTATTAGCTTTAGCGTATTTCGTTTTCAAAACTGATTATATAAATGTACAGTACGAGTATGTACTGAACACATCACATACAATTCATTTGTTCTGAAGAACAGAGCCTGGGAAACCTTGGAAAATGCATACAAATATAGATAATATGTTTAAGCACTTCTTAATTATTTTTTTGTTATTTGAGGACGTAACAGCACCTAGGTCAGTAGCAATCACTATTGCATTTAACGGTATGGTAACTGTGAAGATGACATGATATGGTGATCATAGAGGGTCAAAGGACTAACACAAATACAACCATGCCCGAGGCGGGACTCGAACCCGCGATCCTTCGGTCCGAGGTCGCTACGGCACTACTGCTACTGCCTTACTGATCTCAGTGACCCGCACCGGCTCTTAATCTTTATCAATACTCTAAATGTCAGCCAGTTGGTGTACTAGGTTAGAGATCGCGCACGAAATGTTACATGGCTTACCGCTACCAGAACCTTCGGTCCGAGGTCCGAGGTCGCTACGGCACTACTGCTACTGCGTTATTGATCTCAGTGACCCGGACCGGCTCTTAATCTTTATCAATACTCTAAATGTCAGCCAGTTGGTGTACTAGGTTAGAGATCGCGCACGAAATGTTACATGGCTTACCGCTACCAGAACCTTCGGTCCGAGGTCCGAGGTCGCTACGGCACTACTGCTACTGCGTTATTGATCTCAGTGACCCGGACCGGCTCTTAATCTTTATCAATACTCTAAATGTCAGCCAGTTGGTGTACTAGGTTAGAGATCGCGCACGAAATGTTACATGGCTTACCGCTACCAGAACCTTCGGTCCGAGGTCCGAGGTCGCTACGGCACTACTGCTACTGCCTTATTGATCTCAGTGACCCGCACCGGCTCTTAATCTTTATCAATACTCTAAATGTCAGCCAGTTGGTGTACTAGGTTAGAGATCACGCACGAAATGTGACATGGCTCACCGCTACCAGAACCTTCGGTCCGAGGTCCGAGGTCGCTACGGCACTACTGCTACTGCCTTATTGGTCTCAGTGACCCGCACCGGCTCTTAATCTTTATCAATACTGTAAATGTCAGCCAGTTGGTGTACTAGGTTAGAGATCGCGCACGAAATGTTACATGGCTTACCGCTACCAGAACCGCGATGAAGTCAGAAACAAGCAGTTCCGGGCCCACCTCACCCGTTACGCCCGTTACCACGACAACTCAGATTCCCCCAAATGCGCCGCCCGATTTTTCTCCCGCCCACCCCTCTCCCCGAGGAAAGCGCGTCGGGCGCGGAGGGCGTCTACCAGGTGCCGAGACGGACGCGGGCGAGGGGTGGGAAGCAACCGACACCTCGGGAGAACAAAGCGCGGCCCGAGGAAAATCACACTTTCCCCGCGCTCGCGTGCAGCGCTGCAGCCGGGGGGCGGGGCGCGAGCGGGCGGTACGGCACGGCGGCCGACGGGGCGGGGCGCCGCCAGATGAGCGAGGTGGGGTGGGGGGCAAAATAAGAACAGGAGGATGACGTGCTAAGTATCGACGTCGAGTGCATTGGCATGCACTGCACTGGACATTGGCAGGCATTGGGAGAAGTTATGAAAGTAATTCCAGAAGTAGGATGGGGTGGCTACCCTGATATGTAGGAAATCGAATAACTGGGTCGAGAGGTAAAGTGGAATAGACCACAGGGAGGAGCCGGTCTGCGATTCAGAAAAGCAGTCGTCGGAGTTGGAGGCTGCATGATGTGCGACCAAGCTGGTGGGGACGTAGGAGGGAGAGCATACTTCTGAGAGGTGCCGCACGGGCGGCAACGTGAAGGGCACATTAGCGGACGGGGTAACCCGGACGTTCCGTACATAAGCAGGGAAGTCGGCGAGCAAAAGTGCGATACTACACATACACGGACTGAAGCCGGGAAGGACGCGGACGACTGGGTGGAGGAAGTTGGGCGGCACGGAGGCGCGCAGTGCGTGATGGCTCCGAAGGGGCGTGTCGGGGCAGGGCGGGACGAGCGCGGAGAGACGGCTAGGTCCAGGGGGAGGAGGAGGAGGAGTAGGCCTAGTGCGATCGTGTGAGTGGGTTGGGGGAAGGTGGAGGGGGGGCGAGGGATCATTACGCGGCGCTAAGTAAACCGAGGTGTGAGCGGCGCGCGCGCACGCAACGCGTTAGCGCCGGCCGCGGGGCCCGTCGCGCCCCGAGCCCTGTCATTACGGCGCACGCGAGCGCCGCCAGCGGGTCACGACCGCCCCGCCGCCAGCGCCGCGCGCTGGCGATTAAATGGCGAGGTGTCGGGGAAGAAAGAGGCGTTGAATGCCGAAAACACGCAAAAACCTGAAGGGCTCCGCAAGAAAAATGCCCAGGATTTCTTTGTGCGAGGCAAAGGACAGCTGGGAAATTAAAAGAAGAGGATTAGTGTTCCTCTCATCAGTTTTGCAGAATACCTAATGTTTTGTCTGTATTTGAAATATACTTATACTGCTACTACTAATAATACTAACACTAACACTAAAACTACTACTACTAATAATAACAATAATAATAACAATAATAATAACAATAATAACTAACTCAATCCGCGAAAACTCCGAACTTTGTGTATAATAATTGTTTTAAAACTGAAAATTACTTCGTAATCAAACTCAACTCTGAATCAAGCCCTGGGCCGTACTTTTCGGCATTGTACTTCCGGTTCTGTGAGAAAAGTAATATTTTCGAAGGCTTGAAATTAAATTGAACCGAAAATCAAATAATTAAATCATTTTTTAAAGATTATTTCTGTTTTGTTTTTTCAATTTCATATTACATATATTTCTGTTTATACTTTTCTGGCCACCCACGTTATGGAGCCCCCCAAATGAACTAAAACTCCAAAGATGTAATAGAAAGTTTGAGAAGGTATCGTTTCGTAGATTGCTATTTAAGAAATATAATTTGAGTCCAACCTGCACTCCTATATTTTCTCACGTCCCTCATCAACCCTCCATCTGACCGTCAACTGCCTCTCGTCATTTTCCCACCCTTCCCCCAAAACTCGTTTCCCCACAGAACTTACCTGTCTCCATGAACTTGCGTCCTTCAGGCACACAGAAACCCAGTTTTAAGAGCATCATACGCGTCATTTTCGAGTAATGCGCGATTATAATTTGTATTGCAATAATATGTTTGTCAATACCTGCAAAGTTAAATACGGTTTGTCTTAAATCTTCTGAATTCAAGACCTAAGAGGAATTCTTTCGGTAGCTCACTTACAAAGTTTTGTGTCGATGATTACTTATAAATTGCCAAAAATCGCCCTCTTAGCGTACTAAAAAATGTCTACTTTCATGTTCCAAAGTTACTTTTTTTGAACGGTTATTTCCTGCACCAAAAAGCAAAAGTAAGGTCCAACATTTATTCTGTTAAATTAAGTAATTGAAAACATTAATTGAAACATCCCTTCATAGTTGTACTTAATACATAAAGGACAGCGATTTTTGAACGAAAAATTGCCAGCAACCCAATACTCCATAATATGCTAATGATGTACAACAGACCAAGCAACTTACGATAACACAATTTGATTAAAAACACTTAAACTTTAATTTAGTTGTTCAATTGTAATATCGAAAAAATAGCAATTTGAAGAGGAAACTTTATGTAATCATTATAAAATTAGGTCGAAGAACATCCAGCTAAACAAAATGTGCATGCCCTAAATGATCGCACAGGTACACACACTGGAATTTGGGTAGGATGAAGGATTCGAAAGTTTGCATATCCAAGGAAGTGGAAAACGTCGTAGAATTATATTTCGAGTCAGAGAACACAATGCAAAAGCTTATTCGACACATGGTCGGGATTCGCTTTTGACTGAACATGTTGAAAACTACGAAATTCTAGACTGCTAATTTTCATAGCCAAGTGACGTCTCAGCCTCCTTGATGTCAGTAATACGCCTTAAAATGGAACGCGTCAACGGAACAGTGGAACAATTTCCAATTTTACTCTCTTGTATACGTACGTATATACGGAGTAATGCACATACTATAAAGAAAGGTATGTAATGCTGCGGAAAATAGATTTCGGGATTTCAACGGAAATACACATTTTGGGATCCCCTAATACCGAAAACCTGTAGTTTTTTTGTTGTTGTTTTTTCAAAATGTCCGCTGTCTGCATCTGTCCGTCCGTCCCTCATCTGTAAACAACACTAGCGTTTAAACTAAGCGTAGCATTTTTTCTAAACTGAATAAACCCCTGTCAATCTGGCCTTAAACGAAGCTCTGCAATTTTGAAACAATAATATTTGGGGGTACTTTACATGAAGTCCCAGAAACATTTTAAAATTTTTCTCAAAAATGGCACAAACATTTTGTTTAAATGTCTTGTAAGAATAGAGTGATATTCACTTATAAAAGTGGAATTTGTTCTATTTTTATTATGTATATTTGCTATATTTACTTTTAGTATTAAATCTGTAAATCAGTCTCGATGATAGCTAATAAACCACCTACCAGTAGTTTCTATCAGTAGTTACAAAGATTTATACAGAGGCGAGTAGGTAGACTTGCCCACAGCAATTCAGAAATTAGAAACAGCAGGTTTACCTCTAGAGGTGTCATTTAAATTTGTTGAAGTATTAAAATGTCTTTGGAATTAGTGTTTGGAGTTCTGAATGTCACTGCTAAGTAGAATTGATCTGTGTTAAATTCAAATCCTGATTTGAAATTTCTTCAAAATGTTAAAAGCATTATTTGTGGTGGAAAATCAGAAAATGCAGAATTAGGCCTCATGTTGATTCAAATTTCATATTTAAGTATGCTCCAATTGCGTTTATTTACACGGCTTTTGTGTTATCAAAAGAGCTACTGCCCTCAAATTTCCTCCAAATCGTCCAAAGGGTCTTATTTTGTGGATTTCGTCGTAGGAAACAAAACTTGTTCCTTCAGGGACCCATGATAATGGTTTTAAGGCTATGTTTTGTAATAATGTACATGGCAATGAGCTTCTATGTTAAAAACATAACTGAGGCGAAAAGCGAGAGTGGAAAAGAACGTAACTTACAGAAAATGATGTACATTCTTTTGGAATGTTTTATTTGAAAGCCGAAGAAACACACAGTATAATGTCATTTAACTTACAAAAATTAGTTTATCATTGACAACATTAATATTGTAGGAGGTCGGCAACTACTTGATTGACTTAAATTTGAATATTGTACATGTAATTTAATATTAAGGTCTTTGTTATGAAATATGTTTGCAGATTTACTTACAATAAATTGAATTTAAAAAATATATAATTGACGTTTAAAACAAAATTATGAGGCGAGAATGTTATTTTCTTTTTTTAAACAAGAAGTTTAATGGCATTAACAGTAGACAAAATTTCAATACTTAGACTTTAAAATACCACTATTAATCTATTTTAACTTGTGAGATATTTCTCTCAAATACCAGATTCATATATTTTGAAAATATAATTTAATGTAGTGTTGGAGAAATGTTGAATTCTTCGAAGGTAACTTTCTCGTTTCAAAACAAACGTTCTGCTAAGATATAACATGTAGACAAAATAATTATTGACTCTGAAACATACATAACATAGTTTAATTGCATTTTTGTTACGTAAAGAATATAGTTCTATTTTCTTGGTAACTTGGTAATTAAAAAAATATATAAGATAATATAACATTTATGTTTCATTACATTTCTTCATGAATTTCTCATAACGATTCTTTGTCATGTTTAGAATTTCAACAAAAAATGTAATATAATATATTATATAACACATATAATTAATAATTTGGAATTTTAGTTGGGTAAAATAAAAATTCATTGCTCTATTTTTTACCTGGATTTACATTAAACAATACTGAATACAGTAATTCTTATAAATGCTATTTTACAAAATAATTAACTTCCGTTATTTTTCAAGTTAAATAATTTTTTATTGCTTATTTTAAGTAATTATAGTTTGAATTTTTCTTAATTTCCTAATTAAATTACCACCTGTTGTATATAATTCACAAAACATTATTGAAATTCAATATGCTTATTCAGTATGGATAAAATATGAGTTCATGAAAACTAAAGCAGGGTAGTTCAAAGACAAAAATATGTTTTTTTTTTTCATGGAAGTAAAGTGAACACTTTTCAATATTATTCACTGGATAAAATATTTATCAATGTTTGATATAAAAAATCTTGCCATTTTAAACTCATGTTGTTCCTCTTCCCAAAATCCTTCATGATTTTTTTTTTTTAGGAAAAATAGTTTTATATATGACTTACCAGACAGAAATAACTGTTTTTTCTATGTTAATGGTGAATATAAGTGTGAATTTGAAAATTTTAATCTCTACATTGCCTGGTAAATTTTAGAAATTACTCATTTTGTGCTAATTGGAGGTACCATACACATCCAGCATTTTATTTTTTTATTTATTTATTTTCGTTTGGATAGAACAATACAAAGATCAGTGCTTAATATACTCCACATTTGTTATAATTGCTTGTATCTACTTATAATTAACATAAAATAATCTTACTAATCATCTTAAAATACAACTTACATTACTACTAGGGTGGTAGAGGTATCTTTATATAATATCTCTACGTTAGTTCGAGATCTGAGAATTTATTTAGAAATGTATGGAAAGGAAATTTATTCTTAATGCGAGTTCTGTGTATTGGATTTTAGCAGAGTCTTAGCGGGGTTAGGTTGGGTTTATTTGGGATGTCCTGGAAGAAGTGAGTGGATACAAAAATGTTATGGTTAGTTATCGGTTCTTGCTAGAATTCTTTATGGAGTTGAGAATTGGAGATGTTCCATGGTGAATTCGTGATGGTGTGGAGGAACTGATTTTGGATTACTTGGAGTTTATTTGTATTAGATTTGGCTCCTGTGATACAAACTGGCTATGCATATAATAGTAGTGGTCGTATGATAGTTTTATACAGCAATAAGGCAGTATTGTATGGTAGTTTAGCTGATTTATTTATTATTGGTTTTAGTTCTAGTTTTATTTTTGCTGGGATAACTTTATTGTCGATATGGTTTTTCCAATAGAGTCGCCATCCACCATGCGACAGCTACGATACTTCTCGTGGAAGCCCGCGCGTTACCAAGTTCTCAAGGTCCTGCGCCGGGCTGCAGGGGCACCGGGCGCCGCCCCCGTGGCCTATGGGTCGGCGGATGCTGCCGCTACGTCCCTCATTACTCGGGGGCGGGGCGGCGGCGCGGGGTTGAGGGTGCGGCGGCGTCCGCCCCCGCCCCCTCCATCCTTCCCCGGCGCATCCCTTTGTTTTCCCACTGCGTGGCTTACCGCATCTTCATTATGACGCCCAGGATGCGGCTGTATTTGAGGGTATAGCTACTTACGCACGTCGGAAAACAGAAACAGTTTTTTTTGAGGGGTAGAAAGCAATTTTATGCTTTTTACAATGCCGGATTTGGGAGGTAGGTTTAAGGATAATGAAAACACACCTGCAAATAATGATGGTCAAAAAAGGCTTATTCTTATGTTTTGTGCTTGTTGTCAAGGGGACCTCATATCGTAAGTACCTATGCACGTCATTCTGAAAAACATTTAAAAAACTCATTTTTCATTGATCGCTAAAGAACTTTCAATAATCTTCAATATAAGAAAATATACGTGAGATAAAATTCTGCTGCACAAATATTAAACATCTTTTATATATGTCTGACGAACATATATATTAAACTACTACACGCAGCTCTTGTGTAAGAATATATTTACAGCTTTTGGGTCATAAATTAAAGTTGTGAATTTTCAATAAAAACGCCTGTAAATATAAAACAATATAAAATTTAAAATTGTGAATTTAGTCTAACTGTGAAGACGAAAATGAAATTATCGTCTTCATGCATATCCGTGGCTTAAATGACATTGGAATAACTAGAATTATACGTAAGTTCTGAAATTTCAAAATTCGCAGTTAACTTCAAAAAATTTACTTTTCTTCGATGCATAATTAGTGCTCGTTGAAGCAATTATAGTAGGTAAATAAAACGAACAAATAACATTGTATGCCTTCAAATTACAGCCCTGACTACCCGTCGCGTCCAATGAAAATGACGAGTCTCTCTCACGAGACGAAAGAGCAGGAAGCGAGGTTCGGCGAGCGGCCGCGCGAGGCGCCCTGATCGCCGGAAGCAGGGCCAGCCGATGGCGCGGCGCCGATAGCCCGGGGCCAGGCGCACTTGCGCCCCCCGGAAGCAATCAGGTGGAAGGAGGCAGCTTCCGGCCCGGCCGTCGTTTCCAATATTTATCGAATGGGCCGGAGATGGAGAGGAAATTGGTTTAACGAAGAAACGACGCAAAACGACCGGGAGAACGTGGACTGACCAATCCTCTTCGTCCAGCGAAGTTCGTAAGTGAGGAGTGACTCCCTCCAGGTTTTATTTGCTCTTGATGCATATTTGTCGATTGCTAAGCTTTTGTCTTCGACTTCTTGCCAACAAGATATAGGTCATGTGACTTGTTCCGTTACCCATCTTTCTTCTCAGGCTACCAGTAACCCTTCGTCCATGTATTCTATAGTTATTACACAACTATGAATAGCGTGGCATGAGCTGGTTTACCGGCATTTTTGTTACGTGAATGACACATTGTCAATACACTCTAAAGGTACACCATTTGGTCAAGTTTTAATAGAGTTTCCATACAATTCTTTAACATCATTAGATCTCTCATTACGGAATTTTGTTTCTTGTCAAGAAGGGAAGATCCTAATATTTTTCTCAGAAACATCATTTCTGTTGCTTATATTTTATGTTCGGTCAGTTTTGTGTCCACTTTTGTTTAACTGTCACATGTGAGAGTGGGAACTGTAATAATTGTAAAATTTAAGCCGTTTTTTCTTTTCAATTTTGGTTTCTTAGATATGTATATGCCGTTTCCACAGATATTTCGCAATTTTAGGAGTTTGACCAGAAATTTAAGTAATTCTTTTCGAAGATAATTTTTCAGATAAACATTTCCATTTGCAACTTGTTTTCAGTTCCTTGTATTGCCATCTGTTATCAGCATATAATATTGAACTAGCTTCAACTATACCTTTTAATTGAACACTATTTTTTATATTCTATGCATGTCCACAAATTATATGTCAAGAAATTGATGACATTGAACAAGTTTGTCTTTCTCCTTTATTTGTAGAGAATATATTTTTTTAAACTGTTTACTAATATTACTGAAGTTACTCTGAACACACTCTTAATCGTTTCGCTAGATGTCTCGGGTAATCTTTCTGTTCTGATATTTCCCATTAAAATCGCCAAGTGCTCGGATATTGTTGGTTGTCGTTACCAGATAAACAAATTCATTCATGGTGGGTCTCTTCGTTCCATTTCCTTCGCTTCTTTCGTTATCTTTAGACTTTTATTCAGAATTTGTGAATATACTTCATTAAACGTGTCCATCAGATTTATTTCCAGATTGTTGTTAGTGTTTGATTTATTTTTTGCCCACGGATATCAGTTTTAAATCATTCTTGAGAAATTGTACGTTGGCTCTAGCACGCATTAATTAAGAATTTCTTCTTTACTACAATGTATGACCTGTTTGAAAAGAATCAAGGACTTCAAGAAGTGAATGAACAGTGAACAGATATTGGCATATTTAGTTGTATATCTACTATTGCAAATTGCGGTATATCATTAGTCGGCGTCACCTGTTTCATTTTGGTGGTCATTCAAATATTGTAATTTTTTCCCCTTTGTCACATCACATGTTTCGAAAGAGATTGTGGCCACTATTTCTTATACAGAATACGGCACATCAGTCACTCTTGTGAATGAATTCCAGTTTTCCCCTAATGTAATGATGTTGCTGAAGCCTCAGTACATTTTACAGTTAGTAGATGTTACAAATCGCCATTAGGTTCCTTTGGGAACTTCTACAAATATTTTTTATATATTAATTTAAAATATATCACTATGTTCTCACAGTACGTGAATAAACTCACTTTTAGAACAATCGTTTTATAGTTACTTAAAACTATACCCATGGCCAGTACAAAAACAAACTTCACAAGGAAGGAAATGAGATCAAATTTCGATGCAGTGATTATTCTCGAGCCCCACCGGAAAACAAAATCCACCAATGACTTCATCAGCCATAGAAAACCCTCCGGGCCTACATTTTGAGGCCGTTTCCTAAAAGGGGGGCTAATTTGAACTCACAATTTTACACACCATCCCTAACGGGTTGTTTGTCGCCCCTTTGGGGTTGTGGTTTGGCCGCTTCCTCGGGTCCTGTCGATTGGATGCAGGGGGGCGGCCCCGCCCATCTCGTTATGGTGCGTTCACACCTCCACGCTGCCGAGCAGCGCAGGGGGGCGAAGGGGCCCGTGCGATGTGAGGGGACCCGCGAGGGGGCCGGGCGCCCCCCGCCCAGCGGGAGCGAGGGGAGCCGCCTGCTCCTGACGCGCATCCGCGCGCGAGTATAGTGATCGAGTAATTTAATTTGCGGCGAAAAACTCATCGGGGCGGTGCGGCGTATCGGTGCCGGGGAAATGAAGGAAGCCGGCAATTAAGCAGGTTCCCACGACACCGGATCGCGCGGCGACCACTCCGCTTGAGAGCGATCGGCCATGCGAGAGCGGTCGCGGAGGGGGGAGGCTGGGGGTGCTTTTCCATTTCCCCGGACACGGTCGCACATGGCCGATTTCGAGCTCGAGGTTGCAGATAAAACGCATGTCGTTGTGAGGAAATTTGTTACTTCATTCCCCCCGTTAGATAGGGGAGGTTGTCTCCCTGAGGAAGAGGGAGACTTTCCCCTGTTGTTAAACTGTTTTTGGAGAGAATCCAGATTTCTAACAATGAAATAATGTGTTTTCGAACTTTCTATGGCACCTTTCCTTAAAGAGAGGAAACTGAATTAGGGAGCATTACCTCTATAAAGTCGAAGACTCTTCCTAAATGCAGTAAATTAAGCAATTTTTCTGATAATGTTTGTGTAATATTGTATTGTTGGTACATGGCATACCATACAAACTTCACCGAACATCGATAAAAATAATTTCCTTTGATCTGATCTTCAGCTTTCGAACAATCCAACTTGACAATTCGAGGAAGTCGTAAAAAACTAGAATTGACGCGTTTCCGTCGAATCAAAGATCGAAAATCCACAACAGTGTGAAAGGGCGACTCAGCACAACAATTACAGTTGAAAGGGAACAAAGGGAGGCCGTCGATAACGACTGGAATTTTCTCGGCGATCGGCTCGCGCGGAAAGAGTTGTTCACGGCGAAGGGTCCCCGAACGACCGCCCGAACCCACTCGATCACAACATCGCGCCGAATCTCGGGGACTAATCGCAGGAAGGCGTCGCGGCGCGAAACCGCAGATCCGCGGCGGCGCGGATGACAACGGGGGGCGGCGGAGGGGGCGGGGCGGCGGACGCTAAAGCGCTGCGATTGCCTTTCGCTAATGACGCGCAGCGTCGCCCTCAGTTCTTTGCACCCCCTCCCCCTTGCGTCTATCCGCACACATCTTGCCATCCAGGCTTAATTTGCCACTCTCCTCCACCGCAGGAATTGCCTTCACAAGAACTAGCGCCGACAAACGAGAGCTCCACAGTCTTGTGTATTATGACATTACACGCGGTTACCTCACGATGCCATTATTTGGGTCGTGTTGGGTGAATTATCCTCGATAAATTATTTCTGGGTTACAAAAAAAGGCATCCATTAAAAAGGCATTTATAAGAATAGATTCGCGAAAGTACCGAACCGGTATTCGTAAAGTGAAAGTGAAACAGTATGTAACATCCAAAACGTAAGGGTTAGCAGGAAAATACAAATTTGTGTAGGTAAATTTTGGATAGTGTGAAAAATAATATATATGAAATATTTGCGTCGAGGTAAAATAGAACGTAAACATGTGTGGTTTATCAACAAACTTGTCAGTACACAAGTCTGACACCTTGCTATTAACATTTGACAGATAATACTCTGAATGAAGTACTGCATAGTATGGAAATGTCTCTGAAATCCTGTTACTTTTCTTAAGTAGACAATTATGTGACGACATTAACGTTTACAACCACGCCACAACTCACCAATTTCCCGTCCAGCAGCATGCAAAGTACAACTACCACCTACAACCAGCTTCTCCGAAATCATGTCCATTCAAATACAAATTCGTCCACCGCACATAGGTCATTTCAATATGCACAAACTATGTGTTTCACCTATCCGTTCACCTTCTTAATCATGCTGTGCTCACTTTTTATCAGAAAGTAATTCTTTCGATTGTTGATATTCGCAATTTTTTACAATACGTTCCCACCATTGAGAATTCCCATTCTCACAACCATTCTACGTCAACCCTTCACATTATTTGACTACTTCCATCCCACTTCCAAAAAGTCTCCATTATATCCGTATGTGTGTGAACCCTGGCTAGGATAGGAGCACCGCATCGTTCTCGTATGAAGACATCCATCCGCCACTATCTCAAGCACCAGCTGCATCAAATCGCGATAAAATGTCACCTCCGCAAGACGTCCGTTGCGGTTTCTTTGTCGCCCCCCGCTCCGCGCCGCCCCCACCCAGCGCCCCCCCATCAGACACACACACATACACTCGCACTCACACTCCCAGACACAGCGGCCTGAAGGGCGGAACCTGCGCGCCGGGACGTCCGGCCGGTGCGTCGCGGTGTTTGCTCAGCCCCCTAATTGCGCGGCCGCCCCTAATCGGAGGGAGGCGCGAGCGCCGGGTAATGAAGCCATTATCGGCGATCGGCGGCCGCGCGATCGGCGTCGATATTTACGAGCCGGCGCCCCGCCCCCTCGCCCCTCGCCCGCCGCCGCCGCCGCCGCCGCCCCGGGCGCGCAGGTAGCGGCCGCCCCGCGCCGCAGCACGTGTGCTTGTTCAAACACGGCGCCCACCGCCCACCACCGCCCGCTGGAGCCTGCGGTTAACCGCTGCTGCGCTCTCGCTCTCCCAGGCGATTGCGCGGGACACATTCGCAACGACGTCAAACGGTATCTTCACATCGATCATTCGGACGGCTTGCAGGTCTTAAGTACTGCATGCAATTGTTTTGCAAGTAAGTAACCAATGTTACTGAAGTTAAAGGAAAATAGTTTTTCAAATGCAACGTAATTTGATAATCTAATGCTGAATAAACGTTTGTGTTTCAATATTTTCAGCATTTATTACCTGTTATTACATTTAAAATGAACATAATTTGAATATTGAAACAGTGGCAGTTTCCTTTGCGATTATAATACGTAAGAAATATCAACTGGAGCATGATGGTCCGCAAATTTTTACCCTGATGTAGCCCTGGTGCTAATAAAGATTTAGAAAATTTGACCGCGCGGGATAAACTAGTAGTGCTATTACACATAAATTTCCGTTCTGTGACACGCTATTGTTTGAATGGTTGACGCTCGTCGAACTATCTCGTGAGTCAGGTACGAAGTAAACATCATGCATTACTTTGACAAGACGAGGGGCAAACAAGTCGACCCACGTTACAGGTGTCTGCATCCGCAATGCTAGAATGCAAACTATCTGAAACGACCACCTGACAGAACAACCTTTTGATTATACGTATAAAACACATTGTACTTGTTGTAATAGTATAAATGCAGAACACAATTGTACCCTCGTTAACTATTATTGGTTTGGTTCCAATAATAAATCGATAAATAGAGTGAAGTTACAATTTGACTATATCTGCCATAATGTCAGTCCCTGTGCGTGCCAAATGGCGATGAATTCTGTGGACTCCACGACATAACCGTTGCCGTTCCTTAGATACCTCTCCCGCTAACCACGTCATCACCACCTTCCCTGACTGTCATGCCGATGCAGCCCTCTTTTCGCTCAAATGCATCGGTGGTTATGGTGGTCATATATGTTAATTGTACATATTGAAGAAATAAATATACAACATAAAAGTACAGAATTTACATTCTATTATACCAATTTTAGTGGTTCGAAATTAAACACCTGATGACTTATCAAGAATGATTGACAGAAAAGTCATCATTAGGTACGATAACTATATGTACAAATACCCTTGCAACATTTGCATTAAACAAGTGTTGTAAGAATAAGAACACATGTACCTTTTGTTTTGTTATTAACTCAGTTTGGCAAATATTGTTCTTGATCTTGTGATTCTGCACAACATGTTTCTTCAAAAGGCAACATGAATCACATTATATGTATTGAGATCATTTTCTATTTCTGATATACGTTGATAGAACGCATGTAAAACTTTATATAAAAGGCAAGCATCAAAAGGGATATTAATGAGTTTGGGGTTCTTTGAATAAAATTTTTGGGAATTACACACACACACACACACACACACACAAAAAAAAAAAACACAACTCCAATCCCTTCATACTTAATATAATTTAAAAAAACACATGTTACAAAACCCTGTACAGAATTCCAGTCTACCTTTACTGGTGATACTTTGCAACTAAAAAAACACAGCCAACAGCAACATAACCTTACACAACAATCAAATATCCAATATCTTGTGATGGAGGCAAAGAAGCGTTGTAAAGAGGCAAGAGTCCTCATCTGTCTTCCACACACGATTTGCAGTAACTGATTTCAAGCCACGCACAGTATTTACTCCACAGTCATTGGATGTGCGCACGAGTCCAACTCCTGCAAGCCGGACCACTTTCCCTCAGCGCTCTCGATCAGCGCAGCCGAGAGATGACGGTCGGGGATTCTGATCCGCTGCAGAATCTGAAGAAACCTCTACCTCCTCCCGCGTTAGGTCGCGAGTCACGTTGCAGCGAAGGGAGCAGCTTCCTCGCGTGGCCTCTGCGTCGACGCCTCACGCCTGGGCTCAATTCAGCGTCACACACCGCCTTCCGTTCACTTCCAACCTCACTAGCCGAATCTCCATGTTCTCCACGTATGCACTCGCCACCCCAACCGACAGTCAGCGTTTTCTCTTTGGAGTTTGTGGCCGGCGTGAGCTCAGAACTCACTAGCCTAAATGACGTTCTCCACCTCTAGACGCCAATCGTCCGGGCAATTCAATTTTGTGGTGCCTCACGTGAGCGGTACTATGAGATTCGTAACAGTATGAAGCGAGGGTAGATCAAATATAAGAGATGTTATTTCAAATATTGAGAGGTTCGTTAAGTAACAAAATTAAGATAATTATGTGTTTTTGTTCTTACGATGAATGAATGTATTGCCCAGACGTCCTTACTCTTCTGAGATATTGTAGATTGTCCTTACTTCGTTAACATTTAAATTGTCGTTTTTTTTCTTTCATGACGAACAACTGTGGCAGAATGTTTGGGGTGACCTAAAATTTTACGATGCAGGGCTTATGTTGCTACTAAAAATTCATATTACAAAGAGCTAAATCACGTACATGACATGTGGGCGTCATTTGCAATTTTTATGATACCAGTGTTCTATGAAGCAAATAATATCGTCAGTAGGTAGAGGTTTCAATACCACTAACAAGTGCGATATCAATTTTTATGAAACTTACTAGATACCTGAGAGAAACGTTTTTTCTCCATTAGCTTGTGTTCTCTCAAGTACGTTGTAGCAATCCCTACTGCCACAATAGGTCTCCTTGAAATTCTTTAACTCTTTATTCTCTTTGTAAAAGAACTTCGTGTTTTACGCGCTTCCAAAATTACCCAAGTATTACGGAAATTATTTAATTTTACGGTTGATATACGTAAAAAGGGTACAAAAAGGAATAGTTTTGCATTCCGTGTGCTTTATCGATTTTATTTAGTCTTAATATCTTGAAATCTTATCCACATCGTGCTGGTAATTCGACCGTGGCAATTATTTACTCCTCATTATAATTATTCCTGAACCCCGAGTGTAAAGTTCACGGTACCAAGCATGTTTTTTTAAGAGCAAGGTGCAAAATGAACAATTACGTATTCGCGTAGCGTAGACTAAAAACGTTCCAAACCATATCTTTCCTGGAGAACGAGGGCGTAATATAGGCGGTATAGCACCTAAGTCGCCCAATTACGCAATTACATTCCTTTATCCCGACGCGTTAAGGCATATTCGGTTACCCAGGCGCCTAACCGCCTCCGCCGCCCCGTCGCGGGTTGCGGGCCTCTTCCCCGAGCAGGGGCGGCCGACGGCCCTCCGTCAATAAAGCGACCGCGGAAGAGTTGCAGCGGCGGCGGCGCCTTCAGATTACAGCTCGGTCGGCGCAATCTCGGCCGCCATTACGCCGGCAATTTTCAAAACAAATACCGGTCGCCCGTGCCCGGGCTGGACGCCCGCCGCCTTTCTGACCTGGTTCCTGCCCGAAGCGTGAGAATGCACGCGCAGGCGCAGGCCGAGCTATTATCACCTCATCCTCATCACGGCTCGGCCGCCGCCGCCGCCGCCGCCGCCGCCGTAGCCCTGCCACTTTCTTTTCCCTCCTGTTTCGTCTTCTTTCACGGCATTTGTATCTTTCAGTCCACTCTGAGTCCCTTGTCTATTCCTCTTTATTTTAGACGCATACGAGGACCACTATTTTACCCCGTGCACCAATTTCCTTCTACCTTTACCCCGTCCAGAAGTGACGCTCCTTCTGTAAGGAAGGCAATCACCCTCCCCCTCTCTCTCGCATACTCTTTTACACACACACACACACACACTATGTGTCTTTCTGTCTTTCTGTCTGTCTGTCTGTCTGTCTGTCTCTCTCTCTCTCTCTCTCTCTCTCTCTCTATTTCTCTCACTCTCTCTCATTCAAAATTTACTTTATACTTGCTCTTTCGATTTGAATAATTTAATTACTTTTTTCAACCGTTTTCTATTGAACTCTTGCCCTGATACCGTTCCTTCTCTTCGTATCAATATTGCTTCGATATCACTCCTCTCTCATCGTATTGGTTGTCTTCCATGTCTTCCCTGCCTACTTGCGTCCCCGACGCTTGCTCCAATACCCCAGTCCCCACTCTTCTCTCCCTCTTCTCCCCCAGCGTTAAACGATCGCCTCTAAAACCGGTCGATAACCCAAGAATCTAGACCTGCAGAATGTTAAAATGGTTGAAGCCTCAGGGATTCCTTCCTTTCGAGCCATACTTCATCGCGTCGACATCTACGAGCGTTGCGGTGCCGAATTTTTTGAAATTGGGTCACGCCTTGTTTGCTAACGCCTGTGTTTTAGGGGCCGGCCGAACTCAAATTGGAGCCCCCGGTGCGAATTTATGGGCGTATCGTGTTCTCCCGACGCCTTATGCTCTTATTTGCGGCGCACTCTGCTAAATTAAAAATTAAATGAGACATTCTCGAGGAGGCAAGGAACAAGAGGAAAGCATAAGGGAGTCGGCGTAATAACGTAGAATAGCCAGTCATTTTATTACCTGAAATAACACACGTCAAATTTTATCATCATCCAATTGTCCAAAGGGGAGTACGTTGAATTTTCCTTGTCACAATGTTTGTGATGACATCACGGTCGAGTAAATATCAATTCACACAATGACTCTTTCAAGACCATTTTTCTTTAGTCTTGACCTCACAAAAGCAACCGCCACGTTTGTGTGCTTTCTGTAAAATATAATGATACTGCAGCGCCAGCGAAGCGAGTGTCTCGAGGTTTACTTTATTGAAGCGAAAAACGTGCGTCACGGGGCTTAGCGGGCGGCGGCGCGCGGTTGGCCCAAAGCGCGCGGGCAAAAAGCGCGCTCTCGGTGCTCGTGCGCCCGCGCTCCTGGAAAAGCGCGGCGCCCGGGGACCAGCTACATCCGGTGGGCCGCGGGCCGCTGGCGGACGGTCGCCAATTTCTGCAGACGCCATTGTTTGCGCGCGCGCCCGCGCTCCGCTACGGCAACCGGGCGGACGGAGAACCACCTGACGGTTGGTCGCCTAGCGAATATCCTCACCTCCTCCTAGGAAAGGGCGTAAATCCAGAAAAGCGAATTTTGCAGGAGAGAAGAAAAACTTATTATAAATGAATTGGTTATCAGCTTAGAATAAAAGCACCAGTCCTTATGGGGTTTTGTTTGTTGTTATTATTATTATTATTATTATTATTATTATTATTATTATTATTATTATTATTATTATACATTATTCACAGTATCTCCTGGTCGGTATGTCAACCACACACAGGAATGATGACCAGGTGTGTGGTTGCTTTACTGAAGGTTCAGATGGCTTCTGACAATACGGCATGTATTCAAAATTACACCCTTTTGCATATTATATACATTCCTGGCATCCAAGTGAAGACACTCCAGTGCCCGAAGTGTCATTTTTGGGATCACTCCTGTAGCTGATATTATTATAGGCACAGTTGTCACTTTACTGAAGTTCCACTGAGATGCGACTTCATGAGCGAGATCGGTATACTTCTGGATCTGGTTAAGAGTAAATAATTTATAAAATACAATGCAAACTACAGCAATTATTGCAAATTTCATTATTTTTGTACTTTCTGCTCAGGGATTGAGTACTTGTTTGTTAATTCACGTTTCACCATCGTTGTTACATTTTCAATAAATCACCCCAAGTCCCTAAGTCTGAATACTTGCAGATTCGTGTCTCGCATTGGGATTCTCGGATGTTTGCTTTCTGTGTCTGCTCAATCGCGGAGATCCTCATTCACAGAGAGCGGGTTCTACAGACTCCTCACTTGAGGATTTACTGATTGCTGTTGCCCTGCACGGCTGCCAAGCGCGTCTTGAGTCCCGTTAGTTTTGTGAATCTTTTCGCGGGACGTGGCGCTGTTCTTCCACTGAGTAGTGAAGACCAGCAGCTTGGGCTTGGGGGATTCCCAACTTGCAGGTATCTCCCCTAATGAGACTCCACCGCGACATGCTCTAGGCTCCCGACCGGCCTTCCGAAGTGTGGAAGTGTAGGCGTGTAAGGGGAAAGGATAGGACGAGGAGAAGAAGAAGAAGGATAAGGAAAGATTACCAAACGTTTTAGTGAGATTCCAGACGTTTTCTAAAATATGCTGTTTTTTCAGCAGTTAAGAAAATTTTAATTCTAAAAATGGTTTAAATGCGTACACAAGTCACTAATTCAATACGCTATACCTTCACTCAAAAAATAATTTTTGTGTCCATATGTTGAAACCAAAAGTTTAAAATCCTGCTTTTCGTGGAATATTAGCTCTCTCCAACGAACAAAAATTGTCTGAGAAAAGAGTATCAAAAATAAAATATTTCTTCATCTATAAAAAATAAAATCAGATCGTATATGTTGTATTAAAGTCGTGATAGATACTCGGAATAATTGCAACCACTATGAAAGCTTGAAAATAAAGACAGTACGTAAAAAAAATTGTTTGAAACTAAACTTTCAAACCGATCCATTAACATGATATCAAATGAACACTCACAGTTTTATAAATTGTATCACAGTTTGTTCAATGTTATATGGCAAGAACCATGCTTGAAATCTGATGCTCTTTGTCTACTGCTCTTTAGCGATCCTCAAACTGCAGCCTGTGCTACAGCATCGTTTGCGCAGGTGCGGTTACTGTGAAGGGTGAGTATGGAGTCGTACTCTGTGGGCCCCGGGTCCCTCCGATGATGCTCAGAAACATCTGGCGGCGGCCACTGCCCCCTCGATACACGCGATGCCCTAAAGCTTTCAACGTGTTCACTTTGTGCTGGTCGCCCCGCCGCCGCCGCCATTATCCACCATCGCCGTTGCCATTACTGGCACTACAGCCGTTGTTCCTGCAATAGTACTTCCAATTCCACCCTCCCGAAAATGCAGGGATTGCGCGAATTTCTTCTCCGACCACAGTACTTCCGCCACTACCACAGTACCTCCTTTGCTCTTGACTGCGTCTCCGCTGTTGTCCTCATCTCCGACATATTCACCGTCACAGCCACGGTCACTGACAGTGACACCGATACTGGGTGCTGGCCTTATCACCGTCACTGTCAGTGTCTGTGTCACCTCCTAAGTCACCACCACCTTCCACGAGTCACCGTCTCTGTGACTCTCCCCGTCATCCTGCTCATTCTCATCTTACTCCGTCCCACTTCACTATCATCGATAGCGCGGAAAGCATAGAGTCTACGAATCACACATCTCGCGTATTTTATCTTTGTCATTCAGCGTGGAGCACCTCATTACTGCGGCAAGTTTCAACATCACCTTCGCCTTGTCAAGGATTTCCAAGACTTGGCCTAGCACCTACCTTCACCATTTTTTCCATTCCGATTTCCTCCGAAGAGCCGTCCCTTCTACCTCCGTGGGCTCATCCTCGATTCACTCCCCCAGTCTGCTCCTGAGCGGCGGCGGGGGGGGAGGGGGCTCGGGCGTTGACGCGCAGGTGCTTGATGGGGCATTTAAAGATCACTGTAACGCGCACCGAGAGCGCCGCGCTGCTGCGTTGGGGAGATAAGGGTCTACAGCTCGGTGGATCACCGCCCAGTTGTGGGTTTTCAACCAGCGGCGGAGGGCTTGTTTCCGGTGGGAGCTCCTCTGCGGGCTGGCTGCGGACAGCGGAGAGGCATATGAATGAGGAAGAAGAGGGGACGGTAATTGCTCATGTGGAGAGTTTCTCATCTAACTGTCCTACGTAGAAATGTGATTTTATTTTGTTCCTTATTCTTTTAATATACGTGAAAATAAAATGATGGTTTATGGTGTATGGTGAAAAGCAATAACATAGTACTGATATTTTTTTAAGATACACATGAAATTATGTGTCGAATCTGCATTGAATTTCAATTAGAAACACGACTGAAAATGAATGTTTGAATGCGGTGACAAGTTGTTAAATTTATAATTTCTTTAAATTTTTTGGAAGATATGAAAGGCATGCAAATAGTGTTGTTTACACACAATACGAAAAACGTGTGTTGATGTTACTTCGTGGGTCAATTGTGTGCTAGTTAATTGAAAAAAGTGTTTTCACTGTATTACACTATTTTGCAATATTTATTTGAAATCGTGCCACTTGAATACGTATTTTATGTCGCTCTTAATCGCTCTTACATATTTGGAATGGTAAGAAAATTAAGAGCAAAAGTTCGAACAAGAATGAAAACCCGACTGTAGCTTCTTTAGTAAATTTCCCTTCGAAGATCCTAACGTTTCAAAGTAGAGTCGCTGGATTGCGAATTATTAACGAGTAATATTTGAATCTCACATCTCATCCTGATTAAGTAGTACTGTTCTCTCTGCTTATAATGTGGAATATTACTCTCACACTTTGCGTTAGAAAAACTCACATAATCTCGTACGTTCTCACCAACTCGGTCTCTCTCCCTCTCGCTCCCCTTTCAAGGCCTACGTACTGAAGGTTCATCCCACCCCTTCACTCGCAAGCGCGCGCGGGCACTTGTCGCACAGCCCCCCCCCCCTCACCCCGCTCCTCACCCCGCTCCTCACCCCGCACGCGTCCCTTTGTGCGCGGATAACAACTTGTTTGCCCGCGATATAATTCGAGTACCCCTACTCCCCAACCCGCTCCCCGCCGCGCCCTCCGACAATGGCCGGGTGCGCGCCGCCCCACCCCCTCGGCCCCCGCCCCCCTGCACGGAGCCCGGGCGGCGGGGGAGGAACTTCCATTGATGGACCAACACATCCAATTAGCGTATTGTCTCCGCAACTACTTTCCAACGATCGAGTGTAAACAGTGCAAGCTATACCCAGCGCGAGGGCCCTCGCCGCCCCTCGCCCGACGCTCGCTGTAATGCGAGTAATTGTTCCCCGAGAGAGAGAGGGAGGGGTCGAGAGGAGAGGGTGGAAGAGGGCGGGAGAGCGCGCCCTGGGACCGGCCGCCCCCGGGCGACGCGAGAACCTGCGGGCGACCTCTGCCCTCGGGCGCGGTCGATCGGGCTACTTACACCCTCCCCACCCCCACCCCCACCCTCCTCGGCAGGTCCCTCTGCTGAGGGAGCGGCGATCGGCGTTCAGCACTGGCCTTGAACAGCCATCGGATATGTTGGTGACAACTGCTTCGGGAAGAGATGTGCGAGTTCAGTGTTTTGGTGATATGGTGTTCGTGGGAGTGTTGGTCAACGTATTCCCACGAACAATGTAGTGTAAAGGAACAATGCTGACCAACATCTCATGAACAAATTAGGTGCACATCGTCACCCTACGTGAAAATTTGAGTGTTGAACTAGGTTTTACTCTTCTCTTATCTTCCATAAGACATTTTACTATTGTGAGAAAATATAAGAAAAGTGACGTATTTTTTATAAAACACAATTTTTCTCAAAAATATTACAGGAGAGAAAACTAATTCATTGTGGTGATTCATACGTGCTGTAAACATTATGTTCTACACAATTTTCCGTAGAGTTGGTTACTGTTGAAAAAATTGTTCATTACTGAGTGCGATATTGAAGGATATTGATGGTAAAGTAACTTTGTTATGGAAACGAATGATATCAGGCGCGAATCCACGGAGAGGGAAATGAGGACCCCCCACTCCTAAAAGTTTTCTGGAACTATTAATTTTAACTTGTCACGAAACTTTGAAGCAACAATATTTTCGAATAATGATTAAAACGAATAAAATGGTATCGCAGCATGAACTCAGTGTAGCCTGAAACAATTTACAAAATATGTAATGACACATTCGACCAAAATATTTTTAATTTCCCCTCCCAAAACTTGTCTCTGGATCCGCCTGTGTAATTAAGTTACATACAGATTCAGTGATTCAAAGGCATTTAAAGGCCGTGAATGCATTTAAAGTCAATTGCTTTCATCGAATAAGAACATTCGTACAAAGCTGTAACATGTTTACAACCAATACGGACGGTCAAGTCATTCGGCCTCGTGGGACAGAGGCTTGGGGCAAAGCTGTAAGTTAATGCTATAATTCTCCTGCCCCCAAGCTAATACTAATATAACTAAGGCTGTGGGTTCGAAACCCACGTAGATGTGTATATTTTCAGTCGTGTTGGCGACGTGGGGGGTGGGGAGGCATCCCGACTTATTAATGTACTACACCTTGACCAGGGTGGGTGCAAGTACGAGGGCACAAAGGCTGTTGGTTGGGAACCACGTAAGGGATAAATGTTTAAAGTTTGTGTTCATGATGTGAGGGGCATTCAATGTATTACATCTGTACCATAATTTTTTCATAATCCCTTAGGATGTCAGGTTACTGTAAACGAGATGTGCGTGCAATCTGTGATTACGTAATTGATGAATCTGGTACCTACTTCCAGAACAATGGTATTAACACCGACATTGGGTCACGTGCTACCATGGACAAAAATTTAACGCATCAGGACAGAGATAGCCCTGTGCAATGTTCCGTAGCGCAAAGGTACTCTTCAATGGAAATATCTAGAGGATACAAGGACACAGCGAGAAGCCCATAGGTCTGTTATGCGCCTGTAGATAGCTCGGAAAAGGGCGAGACAAAACCATAAAGGTAGTCCAGACACAAGAGAATAGAAAACTAATTAATACGAGAAAGTCTATGCCATTCTGTACCACTAATGGTTCTTTTTCTCTCCTTATTCTCATTTTCCTCTTTCGCAATTTTTTCTCTTTCTTTTTTCTCCTCCCATTTCTCACCTTTCTTTTTCTCTCTCTTTAGAACATTTATATGTTTTAGGTACCCAATCCTGTCGGGGCAAAATTAATTGTGCGCTTTTCTTGCAATGTTCTAGTAACTGTGGCTGTGTGACGATGAGAAAGTTTACTTCTCAGGTTGAGAATACCAGAATACAGCGTAGGGATGGCTATGTGCTAACCACACTTACCCCTTAACCCATGGCCGCAAGGCCGGGACGCTGCTGATAGGCTTTAGCTCGTAAAAAGATGTTGTGCCAAAGTACATAAATACCTACAAGTTTCCAATCATCTCCAGTAGAGATTTGTGCCTTAAATTAGCACTCGAGATTATTATCGAATCTATTTCTCAAATACTCTTTTCAAATTATTTCTTTTTGTAACTCATGCAAGTGTGAGCGTTGGAGATGTAATGGTCAGCATAGTTGCTTTCCACGTAACTGACCTGGGTTCGAATCCCGGCCATCATGCACTAGTGTAACAATATCCATGCTAGAATACACACCGATTTAAAATGTGAAGAAAGACATAAGACCGGGTTATCGCAGTTTTACTTCGTAACCCTACCATTTTAATCATTTGTACTCGCCATATTTTACTTCAATGAAAGCGATTTTTCACCAATTATGAATTTTAACTATTGTTTTCTGGTAGGTATTTTTACTCGTACTGTTGATGAGTAACAATAGTTGGTATTGTTCCTGCACCGGAGTTCCCAAATGACGATCTTTGCCTTCTGTCATTTGAGTCATGCTGCAGAGCAGCGCCGCAAATCAGAACCCGGTGCCTGAGTGATTGAATTGGAGAGCCCGAAATATCCACGACGGAACAACGGAATAGAAGGAACAGGATGTGATTACACTCGTTCTCTCGGTGGAACTCAGTTTGCTACGTTAATCAGAACGGGAGTCAATCAGAATGCAGAACCAGCTGCCCGCTTGTTTGAACGATGGTATTGGTATGATGTGCGAAGCAAGAGAAATGAAAAGGAGAGGAATAAACTTTCAGATGTAACGACGAATTTGTTTCCTTCTTTCCAATCTCCTTACGTTCTTTCTGATATTCAGCTGCGAAAACATAGGCTGTGAAGTAACATATCAAAAGGGCATTCAGATGTTTTTTTCTCACGAGTAGGGAGCTGCCAATATGTATTGTCAGGGTACTACAAGGATATGTAAATGCGTATGAAAAGCTACAGCGTGCATTCGTTGGTATTGTGTGATTTTCAGGAATGAGTTTAGGCGATTATTATTAAAGGAAATTCTTGTATATTTTACGTTTCTAAATATTTTTTTAGGAAAGTATTTTTTCTTAAGAGATTTATATTTGGCGGTCAAGATCCAATGGAAAGTGAAATGGAAGCATTCATTGAGAAGCCGAGAGAGAGTGGGAGGGACACCAATCATTCAGCTGCCCGCACTGCTGCACAGAGAGACGTTTAGCGTCGTAGCTTTGGCGACCGCCGCCAGTTGACAATCGTCCCCCCGCGCGCAGGGGTTGAAGTACCAGGCCGTCTCCCCTTGCAGGAGGTCCTCGACGGCGGCGACAGCGCGACCCGCGGCGAAGGGCGCGGCGCTCTCGGCTCGAGGGTCCCCCCCCCCCCCCCGCCTCCGACGGCGCCCCGCGGAGGGTCCCGCCCCGGGGCTTCCCCGGCAAAATGAATAAAGAATAAGCGCCCATTGTGCCTTGATGTATGCGGGGCAAGTGAATGCGAGACAGACGTCAACCGAGCTACCTGCTCTTTGCCCGGCGGCGCGAGAGGCATTGCGGATGGCTATTGCTTAATCCACGGGGATCGAGGTCAGCGGAGGGGAAGGCGGCCGGGAGGAAGTGGTGTGGCTGCCTGCGCCCTTCATCATTTCAGCTTCCGGGGAGTCTGAGGTGGTAAATAAAAAATGACAACATGAAACTCTTCATAATGAAGGACTGGAAGAGAATTAAACGAACACCTTCGGGAAGTTTTGTCAGGACATTACTTACACATGACTCCCAGAGGTATGGAGATAAGTCTCTATTTTCCGATGCGCGTAGAAATTCAAACAAAACTACGCAGCCGCCGGCCTTGTGACAGGTACCCATGGTTTCATTAGACCTCCAGGAACTCTGGAAAATCCAAAATCAATTAAATAGTTTCCATTTCCATTGACAAATGCAAATATTTCAATGAAGCATTCCGCCTATCGTCACATTGTCCGTATTCTTTGGATTTTCAAACACAGTGTGTCACTTCTTACAAACAGCTCACGACATGTGGCAATAAGGCTTTAAGGAAGAGGCCACCTGCGATTCAATCTTTGCTATTAATATTTTGTTATTAAACAGCAACTTTTTTTGATATTCTTGGTATACAAAGAAGTGTTGCCCTATATAAATTATTTTGTACTATTGTGTCATTGAAGTATTCGTGAAGACTGTTTTTAATAAATTATTTAATTTATTGGAGTGTCATGCATGCTACGTTTGGAAAAAAAATTGTGTAGTTTTATTGAGCAGGATTCTTGGTGCTGCAGGTCACTAGTATTATATTATACATTTAATACATACAAATTTATCAACACTTTTTAAGCAAGTTTTATTCGAGTTACTTCATACTTTAATAAACAGACAAGTCTAACCGAACTAACCGCACTTAATATAAGAGTTTTTGAACAATTCTGAACTGATCTGAAGTTGGGATTTGTTTCTTATTGATAACAAGAATTTAAGGTAATGAAAAAAATACTCGTACATTGGTCAATATCGAATTATTGAATAAGTTCAAGTGCAAAGTAATTCAGTAAAGTAGTCAGTAGTAGCAGTCAGTATTATACAATTTATTGAGAAAAACATGTTCATTTTATTTAAAAAAATAATTATTCTTTATTATAAAAGCTTAATAATAAATGCTTGCAATAAACTTAATGCAAAACCATGTGTATGATTACGATCGCAGTACGATGAAAAGACAGCTGATATTTCTATCTCGGTAAAATTGGGTACGCGCTTTGTTCAGTTAACAAGTTTGTTCGTTAACAGCTTCAATAAACGTCATTATGGGAAATATTTCAGTACACAGAAGTCTACAGTGAATATTACTTTACAAAAGTAGAAATAAATTTGATGAAATACTGAAAAGCTAGTATATTATTTACAGAACAATTATGTTGAAATAAAACGAAAAATATCGCTATGAGGCCCATAAGTAATAATTGGAAAAAGAAGGAGATTGGTAATATATACCGTCGTTGCCGAGTAAGTGTGTTCGCGAAGAAAAGTGTGATTGTAGTAAATTTTCTATTACAAATAAATGCGTTAATACAGTGTTTGAACGACGTGCAATGAACGACCTTTTGGACGGCAGCTGTGAGATTAAATCGCGTTCGTTTTTACGAGGTGTTGAAATTGAACGGCGCTGCACAATGCGTGGCACGCACCCAGTAAAGCGGAGCTATTACCGCTGACCGCCGCCCCGTCGAGCGAAACGAATCCGATGTCTCGCGGCCATTTCTCTCCCGCGGCGCGCGCCTGCTTACCGCTCCCGCCGATAGAGGCGTTGCGAGCGCAAGGTATGTAAATTTTCACGCTTGTCGGTCACTTGCCGCGCCGCAACCGACACACGGAGGTCTCTTCGCATGTTTTTGTTGCGTAGAGGCGTTGCGTGCGCCCTGGCCTATCCGATGTCATTGCTTCTTGACAGACTTGATTGACTTGACAGATTTCACGGGATATTTCGCTACCTTGTGACTTGCTCTGGTCGACTGAGACTTGTCTCGCAGTTACGTTTTTTTTAAGTCTTAAATTGAATGTAACTTTAATATTAAAAACGACTGTAGATACTGCAAAGACCTCACATCACAGACAATTGTCCAAAAACAAGCAAATAAAACCATTCAATCGTTCATTTTCCAGCGTACTTATTTAAGACGAATTTTGACTGGTCATTTACCCATTAATATGGCACACTTTCGTTCAGAATTAGTCCCTAATGCCCTAAGAAATGTCTATAGGATGCCCAGTTAATGAGCCAAATATATACAGTTGAAGTTACCTTTCAAATAAAAGCACTTGTGTAGACTTTCTATTCAATAATTGAGTTACAATTTGATATTATAGAATTGTAAGATGAAAGACCAATATATTGGGGCGTATCTTTTTACATCCGACACATCCTTTAACAAACTCGAAACTTCTCGGTCTTCAACATCTCATTTAAAGTAATTTCCTTCATCTGATACAATCAGGCGTTATACGTCTACATTGCAATTTTAATAGACCAAGTATATGCAAATTCTGTACTTTCGACGGTGCGCACAGATTGAAGATTCCAAACCAGGTTTCTGCATTTTCGGCTGACATGTTTGTACTAAAACCTAAATTTTCAAATCAAAGAAATTTCACTCTTTAAGAGTAATATTGACTCCTTACCAACAATAAAAAAGAGATAATTGATTATTAATAAAAATTAAACAAAATAATAAATGTCGTTTCGGAAATTATTGTGTTATCTGCATTACTAATTTCGAAGGCGCACAGGAATTGAAAGAAACTTTTTCCTCCGGCCATGTAAGATATACCTATGGTTTCGTTAGAAATCTAGGACCTAGGAGAAATTTAAAGAAAACTATTCAGTCTAGGACCAAGTGAGAGATGTCTTATGGTATTCTTAGATACTCTGTAACTCCAGAATATTCTAACTAGTGATTCCACTGAAGGACACAGTCGTTTTCGTACTAGTTCTTTTTCTTTTCTATTGAATCGTGGAACCTTTTCGATTTTACCACACCCCATACCATCTACTATCTGACGAAGCCTAAAACACTTAACATAACACGAAACAACAATAATTTGATAAAACTAATGATGTACCTAAAAGTGATATTTTTATTCTTATGCGTATTTAATCGGCATTGTAGCATTAATGTAATTGAATGTGAGTGAGAGTTTGATGAATAAAAAAATTGATTTTGAAAAACAATTGTTTTAAAAGTTACTCAATTTTACTGAAAATTGCACGTAAATTATTATTATATTGAAAAGTGTTAATGAGGCAAATTGACGACCTAATTGTGAAGAACCTTATTTTATGAAGAATTTTATTTAAAGAAAAAATCTCTATTTTCAATGACGTGGTACGAAGGGGTCCAAAAAAGTCAAACTTTTGCAAATTTCGAAAATCCAGAGTTAACAATGAAAGTCGAATATATACCAATTTCTATGTATTTCTATATATTCTTACAGGAAATTTGAAGAAAACATTTAGAAAGTTTTTGGAAAAAAATTGAAAATGTCCTAGAGACTTCACGTTAAGTAAACTTAAAGTTTCATGATGTGAATTTTTTGCAAACTCGCAGAGCATCGAAGCGGGCCAGATCAATCGGAGAAAATTAATTTCGTTGAAAAATTTGAAACCATTTTTGAGATGATGTCGTTTGAGCGTTTCTGAGAATGCGCATTTCGAAGCTCATTTTCATCCAAAGATTTTTAGTTTTCGAGAAAATTCATCAGAAATCATTTAAGTAATTGTACTCACAAATACAATAATGAATACAAATTGATGATTATGTAAATATTAAGGACGTGAGATATATTTTGAAACAATTACATTTCTAAAAAAAAATAATACGCAAAAGTGGCTATAATGTCATGTTGTTTCGTCCATTTAGCACTCTTCATTCAAAAAATTGTGAGGTAAAATCTGGAATCATTTTGGAGAAAATGACGTTTGAGTGTTTATGAAAAAGCGAAATTTCGAACTCTTGTTCAGAAAAAAATTTTCAGTTTTCGAGAAACTTTTAAATGACATAATTTTAAACACATGTACTCATAAATGCAATAGTATATACAAATTGCCGCTAATGTAAATATTAACAACGTGAGAGACAAATAAAAAGAAATTTTTGTAATTTTGAAAACACACTCACACACACACGCACGCAAGAATGGAGCAGAATAGCGTTTGTTTTCTGTTGGAGTACATTTAGCACTATTTCTACCAAAAGTTTAAAGAAAAAATTTGAGTCGTTATTGAGAAATTCTTGTTTTTGATATTTTTTAATATTGCACATATTTCATGCAATATAGCTGGAAAACTACAAAATTTTCAGAAAAATGTATCTGACATTAATTAAAGATCTAATTATGGAGAACATATTTTACTTCAAGAGAAAATCTCTATCTTCAACTTTGTAATTGTAGAAAGACGCCGAAAAAATTTCAAACTTTTAAATTTTCGAAAATTCAGAATTAACGGTAAAAATCGTATCTTGTTGCAGTTATCTGTGTTTTGACCTTATACTTTCAAAAAATTTAAAGAATAAAATCAGGGCCATTTTTCAGAATATTTTGAAAATGTTCCAGGGACCATGTCTGCTTATCACTATCACTCAATGTCTGCACCATTTTCAACTTGTACGCTTTGCACTGCGGTCGCAGTTGTAAACGTCTCCAAATTGTAGGCTGATTGATTAGTGATTCCGGCCCCATCAACTGCTAAAATCATTAGTCCCATAAATGCAGTGCATGTTTCTCTCGCTGGAGAAAGGCGGGGATCTTCTCCCGCTGTATGGCGAGATCCGGCGCCGTCCTACCGTCGGTTTGCGGGTTTTCGCCGACCAGGCATCTCCCACCAGCGGGACACTGCCCCCGCCGGCCAAGCTCTAAGCATCCGACTAACAATGTGTGGTAATGCAGTGCATTTAAGCGTGTGTGTTAAGTGTAAGAGGTGAGGATAGGAAAAGGAAGAGGAAAGAAAGATCGCGCGCGGTCCGTAGCCTGTTTGTTAAGGCTCTACCCCGGCATTCTCCTGGTGTTAATCAGAGAAACCACGGAAAACTATCAATCAGAGCATCCGGACACTAGTATTCTCCTCCAGACAGTTGCCGAGTTCGATCTAGCTATCTAGCGGAAAGTGTCGAAATTCCTTCTATTATCGGAACTCAAACCTCACAACCTCCCGATCAAAGGCATTGCAGAGACAAGATATAATAGAAAAAAATCCTCTAACACGGGGTGCAGCCAGAATCCATATTTTGTGCTCCTTGATACCGAAAAATCGATTGACGGAAAAACGTCTGTCTGTCCGCCCGTCTGTGCACAAGGCTAGTGCATTAACCGTTCAGCCGATTTTCTGCAAAACTGCTATTTCTCAATTGTTGTTGATGCCGCAATCCCTGGAATTTGAAACATATTTTAATTTTTTTTGGGGGGAGGGGTACTTTTCATGAAACCCCTGGGACATTTTCAAAATTTTCAAAAGCACGGCTCAAACTTTTTTGATTGAATTTGTTGTTGTGTAGTGCAAAGGACGATTAAAAGACAGTGCAGGTACAGGTGTCATTTTCATTGACATTCCCGATTTTTCGAAAATTGAAAAAAATAATTTTATAATTTCAAAATTGGAGATAGAGATTTATGGCTTTGACAATGACTGTTGTACAAAATTAGTTCTTTAAAAAAGGTAATGTACAATATTTTGAAAAATTGAGTACTTTTGCGTAATTTGAGATTGAAATTTACAACAAAAATTTCTTAAAACCGCTCAAAATGTTTTCTATAAATTTTCTTCACTTGTGTGATAAAAGACGATAAAAATTTTGTGCTTATTTAATTTTTGGGTATTGCTCGTTTTTTGGAAAATTAAAAAATAATTAAACTAGAAAATTGAAGAGCTCAGATAAAGTGTGTTGTTCAAAATTAGTTCTTTAAAATGGGCCACGCACATTTTTTTGCTAAAGCCAGTAGTTTTTGCGTAATATGCGATTGAAATTTACAAAACATTATTTCCCAAAAACCCCTCCAATTTTTTCTTTAAATTTTCTTCACATATGTAATAAGAAATGGTAAGAAATATGGCGCTAGTATCATTTTCGGGTATTGCTCGATTTTTTCAAAAATTGCCAAAAACATTTCAAAATTACAAAATTAAAGATAAGAATGTTTTCCCCCTAAACAAAGTCTGTTGTACAATAAAAGTTCTTGAAGAAAGGATATGTACAATTTTTTGAAAAAACGAGTAGATTTTGCGTAATCTTTGCTTGAAATTATTGAAATATATACAGCTTTCACACCAACTACGGGCCACAAGAAACAAAGATTAAATGGTATGAAAAATAATTAATTTAATTTTAATTATAATTTCCCATTAAAAATGCCAATGTTAATTCAATTTTTCTTTTCTCGCTTTTTTACGTTTTACTCAATGTGTATTCTCAATGTGTTGATGTATTTCTTTGTAAGCAATCCGCAAAGCTTAATAGAAATTTCGCAACATTGCCGCGACGATTCAGAAGCACTTCAGTAGCACTTGTTTTCTTTATATCATCTTCTTTCTTCCGAGAAACCATGGACGCTCTCTTTGTTGAAAAGTTTTTCTCGTATCTCAAGTTTGGATGTTAGAAGTCGGTGATGAAATGAAACGCAATCGGAACTGTTATATTACGACGAAAGGCATCTCACGAATGTTCGTAATTATTTTGATGCCAATTACAAATATTTTAATTATTGTATTGATATTATTATCCAAGCGAATGTACATAGTTTTGATAACGTCGCGCTTGCAACAGTGCGTTGCCCACTTCTTGGTTGAATTGGACCTTTTGAAACAATGGTTGAGGTGCTGGTAGCACAGAAAATGCAGTATTTCAATATCACGTAGCTGTTTTTAATAACGCGAGACGGTATGTGTTGTTGTAGCGCCACTAGTTTCGAATCGATAACGAATCTGGGAGTAGACGTCGCCCGTGCGGACCACCGGGTGGAGAGGCGGGGGGGGGGGCTGGGGCGCGCCCGTGGAGGGGGGCGAAGCGCGTTCGGCCGCGCGTGACGAGAGACCCCTCCGCGAGCGGCGTGTGCGAGCGCGCGCGCACGCCCGTGCGCCGGCCCGCCCGCGTGCACCTGCCGCGCTCGTAAAGGCGTCACGCGCGCGACGGCGGCCGTCGGCGCGGCGCATTCGGCGCGGGGTCCCGGGGTCACGCCTCGGCGCGGCCGCCGCCGATGAGCGTTAACGCCCCGCGCCGCTGTTATTACTTTAAGAGGCCGCCGGCGCAGTCAGAGAATGCAGTACTTGGCTGTCTCGGGTTATTGTCGTGGAGATTTACGCAGTGAGTATTTCATTGTATGGAATTACACGCAAGGGAATAAATGCTGCGTAATTCTGATATATTTGTTGCCTTGCGTTTTGGGTTGTATGTCAATTCTTTTGACATGAAACATATTACTGTATTTACTGATTCCTGACGCACGTCACAAACTATACTTTATTTCATGGGAATTCGTTTATGAAATATGGAGATATTTGAAACAACTGGATGGATCATTTTGGAATTTCGTAATTCATAAGAAACATCAATAGAATAATTGGCATCCATAGAACCTACTATTTTTCATTGTGTTATGTTTTACTCGTTCATCTAGGAATGAGTCGAAATAGTCAAACGAAGATGAGTATAGACCTACACAAACAGTAGCTTATCTCAAATTAATAAATCGTAGTTAAAATTTCGAGATAACGATAGGCTCTGGAGATACTGTTTGTTTCATTTACTAGTAACAGGATGACAACGGTCTAATGAGAAAATCAAATAATCAACCACCAATTCTTATTATTTCCCTTGAGTGCACTGTCTCTGACACACTACCTCTTTCTCTGTTTGTAACAGTATATGCGAAGATTAATATACAAAGAACATTGCCGTCGTAGTACTCTTGTTTCTTTTTTTTTAAGGACGTCAATTAACAACAAAATTTGTTTAGTTGAAAACTGTTCCTGGAAGTGAAGCTTCGAACCCCTTTTTCGGAGGAAGAGTTCCCAGCCCGTCAGAAATATTGCAAACGACTTGTGCCAGCCGTCGCGGGCCAGCCCCATTGTGAGCGGGAGCCTGAAATAGCAGCGGGGCTTGTCGCGCGTGTATCATGCGGCGGCGGCGGCGGCTCCGCGCAGCCAGCAGTTGATTACGTCCTTCGTTGCTCATTTTTCATAGCGCCGTGGGCCATTATGCCTAAAAGACCCTAATTACAGCGGGACCGACCCGGGACTTGTCGGCGGCGCGGGAGCGGCCGTTTGTCGGGAGCACAAAGCGCATCGGGGCGCCTGCAAGTCGAGCGGGCGGCGAGGCGGCGGCGGCGGCGGCGGCGCAGGGGTTGCGGGCGGCGTGGGTGGCTGGGACGAGGCGGTTAGTAATGGAAGCGTCTGGGAAGTGTGGTGTGGAAGGCAGAGGAGTTCATGTACGGGAGCTATGAGGTGAAAAACCGATGGTCAATCAGTGGCGCATAGAATGAATGCAAGAGGCGCATTTGCATTATTGCGAACAATGGCATCAGGCGAGTCAAGCGCTCTTCTCCATAGTACTCAAATATATCTGTCACTGTCTGTCTGTCTCTCTCTCCCTCCCCCTCTCCCTGTCTCTCTCTCCCTCCCCCCTCTCCCTGTCTCTCTCCCCCTCCCTGTCTCTCTCTCCCTGTCACTCTCTCCGTGTCTCTCTCTCCCTGTCTCTCTCTCCCTGTCTCTCTCCCTGTCTCTCTCTCCCTGTCTCTCTCTCCCTGTCTCTCTCTCCCTGTCTCTCTCTCCCTGTCTCTCTCTCCCTGTCTCTCTCCCCTCTCTCTCCCCCTCTCTCTCCCCCTCTCTCCCCCTCTCTCTCCCCCCTCTCTCTCTCCCCCTCTCTCTCTCCCCCTCTCTCCCCCTCTCTCTCTGCCTGTCTCTCTCTTTCTTTCTCTCTTTCTTTCTCCCTCTCTCTCTTTCTTTTGGCTCTCTTTCTTTCTGTCCGTCTGTCTGTCTCTCTCGTCACATCCACCATCTGGGCTTGAGAATCGTCTTCGCCCAACGAATCTCTCCAGCAGCAGCGGCAGCAGGCCCCAGAACAGCGATCGCTCTCTCTCCTCCAAGAAATCATCTCTCACTATTGTAGATGGTGCTCTAATAAGAAGGCGTCTTTTCGACCTAGCGTACATTATTTGAGTGCTTCAGTTATTTCTTTTCCGTCCTAGGCGAATCAGATCCTATTCCTTTCTGAATTTTCCAACCACAGACACGAGCCTCACAAAGAAGAATAGGTTTTTGAGATGCATAGAGCATTTAAAGTCATATGTGAAAAGAATTGGCGAATTGTATGAAAGGCCTCTGAAAAGGAATATTGAAAAATCCGTCCCCGACAACTAAAAGAAATATAAAGACACAGTAGACAAATATTAGAAGGTGTAGAGATGCAGACGAGCGGATCATAATGTCTGGAAATGAGTACATTTCAACTTCCCTAACTTAAATGAAGGTTAATTAACGTAAACATTTCAATAAAAACAATGTGGATTGGAATAGATGAAAGGCAGGAATTGGCGAGAAATATAAGCATTAAATCTGTGTTACATTAAAGTATAAAATTAAATTTTAGAAGATAAAAACATAGGAATTGAGATGTTGAGAAGGGGGAGAACTTACTGCAGGAAACAGAGCGAGTTTCCTCAAAAGCTCTGGAGTCCGGAAAAATACAGTTGTCTGAAAGTAAACACAACAAATTTTTGTAGGAGTAAGAAGGAACGAAATACGTATTAACTGAAGTGGTTAATGTAGAAGATCGTTTAAAATTCCAAAATCCAAAAGAGACAACTACAAACCGATAAGTGACGTTGGGGAGGTAAACATGAAGACGGGCCTAAATAGCGAGAGAGGACCAAAAAGCAAATAGAGCACAGGAGAGCGACGACAGATGTCCTTCTCCACCCAAATAGTGAGAGCGATAAGGGGTGTATGGGGTCGAGCAGTGAGGAATCTAGAGACTGATGACCCTCCCAAACTCTTACTGAAAAATTATAGGCACACAATGGTAGACGAGTAAATGACAAATTGAGTGTCACCAATTTTTTCATGATTTAAATATTAAATCATTGATTCAATAATAAATATTTTATATTATAAATAATAGTATGTGACTGTAGAGCAATTTAATATAACTTCTTCTAAATAATACTCATTAATATATATGTTATTTAAATGAAAAAAAACTTTTTTGTACTTTTTGAAAGATGGTTTTCCCACAAAACTTAATAGCTTCCGTCTCCTAAACAGCGCGAGTGGGCGTGCGCTCGGCGTGGGTGGCTGCGGGCGCGGGGGCGGGGGCGCAACGCGGCGCCGTGCTCTCAAGGCATGACGCCCCGCCCTCGCGGTTGCCTGTGTCAACAAGTGGACCGCCCCCGGCGCCGCCGCGGCCGCCCCGCAGCCTCGTTAATCTTTAGCTGAGCAACGGACACACGCCACGCCGCCCTCCCCGCCCCCACACCCCCCACACCCCCTCCCCGCCGCCCCGCCGCCCCGCCGCGAAAGGATGCGCCCGGAAGAGTAATGGATGTCCAACGGTCAATGTGGGGAAAGTTAGGGGCTCTGTGAATGATGTGCAGCCACGCCCCCTTTCGTGTGTCTTAGCGTTCAGCACGTCACAGGATCATTTAGGCTCACGTTATGGGAGCTTCAGTAACAAGAGTCCAAATGTGCTACTAATATAATGTAATTGTGTTTATATTATTTTAGTCATGTTTCGTCAAAAGAGAAAATGGAAATTTATTTTTACTCTTAACTACATTGAAGGGCCAAAATCGTATTAGTAGTTCGAAAAAAGGTGTATTAACCCTTTACAAAAGTTAATAATAATTACGGAATCGTTCTTGCCAAATTTCGTTCTTTCAAAAATCTTTCGTGGAAGCACGAGTTCTGAGACACTATTAAAATAAGTTTTTATTTCTTTAATTATTTTGAGGTTTGTTGAGAAATTCTTTGAAAGACTCCAAAAGCACAAAACACATTCAAGATTCACTTCATTCATGTTAGAAGAATAGGGTGCTATCATTGAACAATGAAAAAACTCCGAACAGATGTAACGCAATAGCAGTTTTTCCTTGAAAAACAATAAAATTGCATTGCGTGCCATTGTACATACTATTGTTTCGTCCCTACATGAAAATGTTCTATGCGATGGATTATTTTCGTAATTCATTGTATCGTTCTACAAAAGTTACACCACTCAATGTTCGTAAAAACTGATGTGACGCAATGTACGTTTGGGACACGGCAATGAGGTAGTGGAACAAATTCCGATTATAATAATAAAAATAAATGCAATTGTAATATTTATTTTTCGTCTCGAATCTACATGCTGGATTTCTCGGGCTTAAGTAGCGAATATGCTTCCCAATAGCAGCTAATTTACAGGGATTTATGTATATAGAATCTTGTAAGAAGAGTAATGTAAATTTTAAAAGAAGATCCAGTTAGGTTGCTGTTACTATAATATGACTAGAAAAACAAGTTTTAAAGGCCTGAACGTCATCTGACTTACGCGCGATGATAGTGTGTTGTGGGTTGCATTTGTCCCTGCCAATGCGTTTGTAGGATAATCTATAATAACCCACATTCTTTCGTCTTAAATCTGTTTGGCGCAGTCTTAGAAATAATACTGTTCCAAACAGAAACACATTCTTGGAGTTTTTGTGGCAATAACTTCTTGTCAGGGGAGTAAAACAGTAGTCTTTCCTCAGCGCAGTGTGGTCCAACATTGTTACACGAGGGCCAATAAAATGTTAGAGTAGAAAAGTGCAGACCAGAGACATGAAAGAAAGAAAATAAATAACATATAAGTCGCTAGGAAATCAATATGACGGCTGGCACTGTTTTTGTTATATAAGTTTATCGACATCATCTGTCAGTCCTGACAGGCAAAGTCTCAGGCATGATGCCACTGAAGCACTTCCAATGCGATATATCATTATCGTTTTAATTTTTTTGAGATCGGAAAAAGCACTTTTATACACGTATGTACAGAAATAGAGATAACATTTACATTGAGAATTTAAGCAGATGGAGGAAACGTTCTTTAGAAATCGGATTCCAGAAATGTTGCGAGACATTACTTTTTTGTGTTCTAGAAGATCACAATTTTATATTTGATAGTTGCAGGGCACCTCATTCACATTTCCATTTGGTTATTGAACAATGCAAGTTTTGTTTTTAGGGAGACAAAATACTGTAGTGGCTAATGATCTTCCGTTTATTGTTATTTAGACCCAAAGCAATAAGTAGTGTATACGTTTTTCCCCAAATGTGTAATTAATATTTTTATTCTGAAGGAAGAGTCTGTTTCAACAAACTGAAGAGGGCCGCATGTGGCCCGCGGACGCGGGTTGGACCGCCCTGCCTCAGCATACCACAGTAGAGAGAAGAGAAATAACAAGTTATGAAATGGAACTATGCATACAAAAAAATTCAATTCTAATTTTCTTTCTACATAGCAGAATTTCTAAATAACTGAATTGTGTGTGCAATGTTGAAATCAGTATTTAAATTAATGGATCAGGTCATGTAATATTGCTTGTTTTCGATGTACTTGAAACATACAATTCAGAAACAGGTATGGCATATGACTTGTGAGGTCAATTGTACCACAAGCGTGGATGACTTAACGTGTAAGCATATGTGTGTGAGCTCTATTAAAAATTTCATACCTGATGTCATGCTTCTGATAATTCATTAAATCCACCGTATATCAAAGCAAACATATGATATTAACATTTTCAGTTCTTTTAAAGCTTTGGTTTCAACATTCGCAACCTCTTCGTAACCTCGCGTCAAAAATGAAATATTCCTCTTGTCCTTAGTTCGCGTGTTTCGTAAAGTCGACTTCAAGCGATCTCGATCTGACGGGAAGTCTTTTGTGGTATGAATGACATTTATGTTCTCTGGCACGAAAGGACCATTATTTTATTGATGTCGTGACAAAATAGTATCTTCAAGTTAGTTGCCCTTTAACTAGTTGATATTCCTAGTCAGAAGTATTATCCCTGAAAACCCTTGCTCGTATCCTTCCTCCACACGTGTATAGACCGAATGCGTGAAGGTGACTTGAAGTTTCGGGGGGGGAGGCGTCGCGTGGCGGCGCAGGGGTCGCGAAGACGTCGGCGGCGCCCCAAGGGCACCCGTCGCGACGGCGGGGGCGCTCCGCACCCCGCACGTGCCCCGGCCCCGGCGCGGAGCGGAGTGGCGGGGCGCCCCGGGCCCCTCGCGCACCCAGCTGGCGCGGTGGCCGGCCATCTGTTCTGCCCATTGTATAATACGGCACAGCAGGTCGGCTGCCGAGCGGGCGGGCGGGTGGGAGGGCGGCGGGGTGGGCGGGTGGCGGGGGGGAGGGGGCGCTTGATTGCCACAAGAAATAACCCCTTCGGGCTCAATTTTAATGCCTTGAGCTGTTTTCTTTGTAGCGAAGTTTGGGATCAAGTGGGGGCCTCTAAGTGCGGCTGCGCCGTCGTAGTCGTCACGGCCGCCGCGACGGGGCGGGGAGGGGGTGGGAGGGGGAGGCGGGCGGACGCGCGCGCGCGCACGCTTGCGCTGAGGGGAGGGGGTGCCTTCATTTCCTGGCTTCCGGTTGGCTCTACCAAAGGCGGAGGCCTTCCCGAGGGTGCACTAATAGCCGTACTTCGGGAGACGAACACTTTCCGGGACCATTTTCATTATTCCTTCCTTTCATTTATATGCATTTTACAAGAAATAGTCGCAGTTATTTTAATTTTTAGAGTTCATTTAATTTGCTAGTAGTTTTCCAAGGAACTAGGTACTTACGTATTGAGATCCTCGTTTTACTCGTCTTGAAATTGTGTGTCTTGAAATGTTCATAGTTGGTACAATTTCGAGTTGTTTCAGCGTAGAAATTTAGTCTAGGTATCATGTAATTTTATTAAATACATTATTTACGAAATTTATTAATTATTTTACCATATTTATATTTATTAATGACGGGATTTTATTACAATACATATCAAAAATTAAATACCCTGGCAACAGTTGAATATGTAGTCTGAACAAAAGAGTTTTAAAAAGGCGTTAAAAACCGAAGAAAACTATTCTTGCAGAAGATAGTACAATTTGTTAAGTTGGAAAAGCGTATAAATGTTATATGTCACAAAATTTCAATCAGAAAATTTTTCTCATGCGTAAATGGTGGCTAGCGAATGATAGCTTCCTCTATTTATCTCTTCTTCTGAAACACATTATGGTTCAGTATTGGAGAAATTTAACATTTTCTGTCAACAAAATTTGGAATAGAACCGCGTACGACTATTTGATTCGGATTCTTTGAGAAACAATGATTTTGATGGAATTCGTTTCTCAGAATTTGTGTCTAATAAGAAGATTACGTGCCCGATAAAAATATTTCCTAATAGGAAGAATTCTTTTAGAGGAAATTATATTTTCGAATTGCAAATCCTTGAGAAGCACCATAAATTAAACCCTTCGTTCATTTCGCCCCTGTTTCGGGATGATTGCAAAGTCTTTATAATTACACCCTTCTTCCCCTAGTGGCTGGCAAGTTTGGTCAGCAGAACGCAGCACCTCAGCCCCGCCATTCCTGGAAACGTCCATCAGCGGCAGCGTGGGCAGCGAGGATTCCGACAGTGGGGGTGAGGGACCTCGGGTGGCAGCTGTGGCTGAGGGCGCCATCAGTGGCGATGGAAGCAACGAACGGTGCGACGCCAGCAGATGCGACGAAATGGCGGATACGGCAACCGCTACGCCGACGATTCCATCGCCGTCGCCAGCGGGAGGCGGTTGATTCGACTGGTAACGTCCTCCGCGGTGTCTGAAGTCAACTCGGAGACGGTGGCGCCAGATGTGGAAAAGGTGGCGGAGGACGGTTTTGCTGGAGCCATTCCGCGACGAGAAAATGACTTCTTTTGAAACGCCGTTGCGCCGCCGACGCCGCCGTCACCTTCGTTTGTGCGTCGCCTTCTCTCTCGCGGCCGAAAAACAAACAATTTTCGCGCGGGGCGCGACCCGTGCGCGCCTTCTCGATTTGTCTCGGCGCCGACAGCGGGGCGGCACCGCTCTTGTTTGTTCTTGGACCGCGGGACCAGGCCACGCCCCGCTGGACACTCCCCCACGTCTCGTTCACGTCGGTGTCTGCCCTCGATCATTCTTCTGACGTCTTTGGTCTTTCCACTTGTCATTCTTCGTTCGTATTTTTTCTCTGTTCTCAAACGGCGAAACTGCCTGTTTCGATTCTCTCTCGAAATTCCTAAAATACTTATTAAATCTACACCTCTCTCCTCTATACCTTAGCATCACTATTTATTGCAATTTATTTTTATAAAGTGATTACACTTACAAAAACTCAATTTTCTTGGAAAATTCAAACGAAAGTCGTTTTTTAAAAATATTCGTATAAACATTTAAAAAATATTTAAAATTGTAAACAACAAGTTTTAAATTAAATTTAACAATATTGACAAGGAAGTTAACAAACATCAAATTCCGTTACCCATGTGCCTCTTTAAAGCCAACAGCTTCCTATCTCTGGTTCGCAAACCTGCAGGGCTTTAAGGATCACTAAAATAATATTGTGTTGATGTAATTATATTGTGTTGATGCTTATTTAGACAGCCGCCGAGAGATCATTAGATGGAGCTCGCCTGTACGTCAACAGCTTTCAAAACAGCAATAGAATAGACGGATGTAACTGAAAATTTGAGGTGAGATTTCAAAGCAGTGCGCTTCGTTCCCGTTATGGTTCGAAACAATTTGTTTCCAAAAAATTGTGTTTCAAATTATCGTTCAATTGAACATTTGATTTCACGTTATTGTAACTAGCGGTAAATTAACTCTCTTTTACACAAACATTGAGACATCAGTTTTGAAGAATATCGTCGGAATGATTTAGGCGCTAGTGTTGCCCATAGGTAGAGGCACAGGTAGACGATTTGTCTTGATTTTTTTTTCAAGCACCAATAAAACGTGAGTTCTGTCGGCATGATACCTAAGACGATGTAATTTACTACAAATTTATTGTTTAAATTACCTTTACTTCGAGCAATGAATATGCGAAAACTACTCACATTTTCGAAAAATCAAACAAGACATAATTTAAAGATGTAATTGTTTAGAACAGATATCTTTAAGAATATATATATATATATATATATATATATATATATATATATATATATATATGCAATATCATAATTTTTGGAAAAAGTAGAAACAATTTTAACTTTTGCAATTTTCGAAAGTTTAGAGATTTTAATGAACATTTGGCATGCGCCATTTTTATACGTTAAGTATGTAGTTGACGTTGCCATCTCTACAGCCTTAACCACCTCCGCCACCGTCACTGCCATCGCTATCACCGCCAACAACCACCACCACCGCCACCAGCAATGCCAATGCCGCCAGCAAAGTCCCCGAGCCCCCAGCAGTTTGCCTTACCGCCGCCGTAACCTCCACAGCTGTCATAGCCTCCACAGCCGTCCACGCTACCGCGTCCGAGGTCACCGATGCCGACAGCTCTGCCCATGTCATAACGCCGCAACTACTGCCAACCGCCACCACTATCGCCCAAAACATAGGCGCAGCAGCCGCTACTGCCGTCGCCATAACTACCTCCACCGCCTCTTTGACCGCCATTGCTGCCGCCGCCTCCAACGTCAACACCGCCCCCGCCTCTTCCGCCTTCAGCGCCACCGCCGCCGCCGCCGCCGCCGCCGCCGCCGCCGCTGTCAACGCAATCGCCATTGCTCCTCCCGCCTCCCCCGCCGCAGACTTCACCGCCACCGCCGCCGCCGCCGCCTGCCCCTCTGGCGCCGCCCGGCGCCGCCCCCAGGAAGGCCTTCGACGGCCTCGCCCGACGCCTCCTGTCAGAATTAATTGGATTCGCGGTCAACTTCTTTTCGGTCGGGCGCGATCGCTCCAAAATAAGAGAGATACTTTTTGCTTGCCCTTCGGCTTTCTCGGGACACACAGGGAGGCGAGGGAGTTTTGACAAGTTCGAGATTCTCGGGGTTGTTAGGTAGGTGAGAATACTGGTGTGAACCTGATGTTATGTCAAAGTTATTTGACGCCTCAGGAGAAAATTAGGAGGAGGGTCTGCTCGCACCTATTGGCTGTCGACAGATCTTTAGACGAGCCCCATAGTGAAGGGCACTTGTGTATTCTTTACGTTATTGGAAATGAGTTTGAAAACTTTGAAATCTGAAAATCTTAATTTGTTTTGGAGTCCTATTGTGGTTGAGTAAGAAAGGTCACTTTTTGCATGCAGCTTCTTTCTTTAGACTACGCTGGTGTTTACTTGTGGTCCTACAGTAATTTTCTGTAGTTTGATGTTACCTTTTGTATGGTGAAAGATACTAGATGATTCCACAAATACAATGTCTTTAAGTATCAATTGTTTTAGTTTACTCCAATAAAATTTAATATTCATAATGTGATTAATAAAAATTAAACAATTAATAATACTGTTTAATTTTATTAAATTTGATAAACTTTTTGATACAATTAAATATTAAAATAACTTTTTTTAAGGGTGCATCAACATCTTGGTCATTAGCGACCACTATTGGATTTAACGGTAATTGTGCGTAAAATGGATTTTTCTTCTATGACGGACATATACGTATCAAATGCAAGCTCTCTCAATATCTGACTGCAATAATGTCTTTTTCTCTTCACGACATACATCTGGTCTTGCGTAATAACTACTATAATACATTTCATTTTTACGATACTATTCATATCCCAATACTTTGGCAAAATTAAGCGAGGTTCTGCGATATCTTCGCTTGTACTTGCCTTCTCAAATTGTTTTGCGTCTGAAGACGTGTGTTCCTCCCCGGGACCATTCTCCCCCGGTGTTCGAGGCAAGGGTTGAATCGAGCGGGCGATGGGGTGGCCTCCGGATAATTGCACTGGACCACACAACAAAGGCGCCGGTGCCGCTGATTGCAGGGTTTGCGGGGGCGTAGTGCCATCTTTTGACCCACCCCCGCGGCCACCGTTCGAATTGAAGTGGCACCTCTGCCTCCGTTTGCCGCCCCCGCCGCCCCCGCGTTGAGAGGACACCCGCGGCGCTTCTCGAAGCCGCAGTCATTCTCCGCGGAGGGCCGTGTAATATTTATGTTATCCCTCCTCTATTATCATTTCCAACTGATGGACCTTGGAAGGAAAGATGAGACGAGGCGCTTTGGTGCTTCCAAGGAATGCCATAAGTGCAATTACTATTTTTCAAGAAAACCTATTTAAGAACCTAAATCACAATCAGAAAGCATGCACCTAACTCTCTGAAAATGGAAAATTGAAAAGAAAAGAAAAAAACAGTATACAAGTACATAGCTATTATTCGTACTACATTAACAATATAAAGTAATCTGCAAGTCTTTCTCTCTATGCAGTATAGGCATTAATGTATCGTAATTCTTGCTTTGAGAATGGCTGTATAAATGTTATTAAACATTTAGTCTCATAATACTAAAATATTTTTGTAATCGACATGATGCAGCCAAACATGAACAAAAAGCTTCTCTTAGCGACCGGCATCAGTTATGGGCCTTAACAGTTTAGCTCATTGGTCAACGTGCTCGCTTTCCATGACGCCACCTTGGGTTCGATTCCCGCGCAATATTGTAGTGAGCGTTTTCCTTGAAATTTCCCAGTATATGTTGTTGAGTGACGATGAGAAAACTCCCTTCTCAGGTCGAGAAGAGCAGAATACGGCGTGGAAAAGTGTTCGTGTTAACCACACGTACCCACTTAACCCAGGGCCACGAGACCGTGACGCTGGTAAATTCTGGCACGTTCGCGATCTGTTTGCAGTCCGTTCGCGGTCTGTTTGCAGTCCGTTCGCGATCTGTTTGCAGTCCGTTCGCGATCTGTTTGCAGTTCGTTCGCGATCTGTTTGCAGTCCGTTCGTGGTCTGTTTGCAGTCCGTTCGCGGTCTGTTTGCAGTCCGTTCGCGGTCTGTTTGCAGTCCGTTCGCGATCTGTTTGCAGTCCGTTCGCGATCTGTTTGCAGTCCGTTCGCGATCTGTTTGCAGTCCGTTCGCAGTCTGTTTGTAGTCCGTTCGCGGTCTGTTTGCAGTCCGTTCGCGGTCTATTTGCAGTCCGTTCGCGATCTGTTTGCAGTCCGTTCGCGGTCTATTTGTAGTCCATTCGCGGTCTGTTTGCAGTCCGTTCGCGGTCTGTTTGCAGTCCGTTCGCGGTCTGTTTGCAGTCCGTTCGCGATCTGTTTGCAGTCCGTTCGCGGTCTGTTTACAGTCCGTTCGCGGTCTGTTTGCAGTCCGTTCGCGATCTGTTTGCAGTCCGTTCGCGATCTGTTTGCAGTCCGTTCGCAGTCTGTTTGTAGTCCGTTCGCGGGCTGTCGCGCAAAGCACAGAAGCAGATCAGTTAAGGAATTTAACAGTTCGTGATCCATTTAGCACTATTGAAACAAAAGAGTTTTAGTCAAAGACTCCGTATGAGTTCCTGAATTAAAAGAAAATGTATTTTTCTTGTAATAAAGTGGTATTTAGAAAAGGACTGAACGACACACGTGCAATATCACAAATAAACGACTTGGGTTGGATATAAATATCGGCTAACATCTCATTTTACAAACTGTAAGATGTCAATAACCTTTGTAATATGAGAATATTACTAATCTCATCAATTAATATACTTGAATGACATTAGTTTGCACTGAAGACCTGTATTGTATTAAAAGTAGGAACGAACCTTCCAAAACTGATAATTAAGGCACAAGAAAGTAATTTTACTTAATATTATAATATAAAGTGAATATACATCTCAATTTCAAATGTTCGTTCTAAAGAACCCTTTTCGGGTTCTTTAGAGGAATATTTCCTACATTCCGCGCTCGGCGACCGGACAATGCACACCTTGTCCGCTGCTTATCCCTCCGCAGTACCTCGACTGTGACCAGTGATAAGGAGGGTCCTTGCGGGGCCATGACACGGCCGTTCAGCAAGCGAGTGACTTGTTTCAATATCTCAGTGCAGTGAAGTGCAAACTAAACGGTGTGTTATTACTTGACACATCAGTACGAGGTGTAGTCGCCTCGGCGACCGACTCTATCGGGGACACTTAGTGCGACCTCTTTTTTTTCCTCAAACGAGTTCTCAGAAGTGAATATAGTTTTGTAAGGTTATATGTTCAATCATACAACGGCAGAAAACGCGAATCCATCATTTCCACCGTTATCAGATGTGGTGTCGCCAGCTCTATACGAACTTAACGACTTTCATTATAAGGAGCCGCAATCACCTACAGCACCAGCAGCAGCAGCAACATCAGCTATATGCAGTGAGATAACCTGCAAATTCAACCTTCACGCAGCTGTCTACACCACCCGTGGGATATTCTCAACCGTCTCCACAGATAAGTACAGAACATTCTCCTTCTCTTAAGCGCTCCAAATTTCAATATGCAGTGTATAAAATATTAAAGATTTCTTCAGCTCTTCATTTTCACATAGGTAAGGAAAATTCTCATCGCAAAAATTTAATAGAAGAAAATTACTATGAGAATTTTTCGACCCCCCTCCATAAACATGAACTGTCATGAGTCTTTTCTCATTACAAAGTACGAACTGTATAACAACTGTATTGAAATATATCTAAACTAGAATTGGGTACATAATGTACCATGCGATCGCTGTATATATCGTATCAATGTATTTGTCTTAAGCGATTGCAGAAGGCCATTGGCCGAGCCGAAATTTAAAAAAAGGAATATTTCAACTGTCTAAACTGCTGGACTAATGGAATGGTACACAAATATGTAATTTACAATACATGGTGTCTGTATAAATTAATTTTATTTCTGAAAAAGAAATAGAAATTTAAATTTGCTTTCTGGTTGTTTTCAACATGCTTAGCTGCTACAAAATTTTATTGAACGGATTACGATTACAATTATGGCTAATGAAAGGGATCTTCTAACGTTAGCCATACCTCCACCGGACCTTTTTTTTAATTTTATGTTTGTGCGACACACGTTCAAATTATTCCACTCCATTCTAAATGCTTTTTAGACTCAAACCATATTGTTTGTTGTTTCATTTATAAAATGCTTTCTCTCTCTCTTTCTAATCTAAACTAAGTTTCTGAGTAGAACTCCACCAATCTAATCCAACCTTTTCCCTCAATCAGACACACCTTCTCAAACCAAATCTCTCTACAATTGTCGCGACGTCCTTCGCAGTCGTTGACTGATGTCGGTGATGTCATCTGGGATGAAAATCGATTTCCGTGGCCAAATATAATCTCAGGGCACTCACAGAAATGTGTCCACCTGATACAAAACGCTATAAAAGCAAAATTTTTACCGTTAGCCACTCATCACAGGGTTTTTGAAACCATGAAAAAATCATGAAATATTTCGACGACAACCACAACAGACAAAAAGCTATTTTCCCGCGAAATCCAGATTTTCCTCTGCTCCCATAATAAGCCCGTATGCCACGCAGACCGTTAGGAAGTTCGTGGTGCCGCCCGCCCGCGGCGTCGCGTCGCGTCGCGTCGCGCATTGACGAACACGTGTCACCGCGGGGTGGAAATCACTTACCGCGCGGTCGCGTCGCCGGGAAAGCGTGTCGTAGGGGGGCGGGGGCGGCGGCCTAGGCGGCGGTTCCGCGCCGGTGGTCCGGCGGTGGCGGCGGGCCCCGCCCCCAGCCGTAATGGGGACGATTCCCGCTGTCTCCCGGGAGACCACCCCTGGAGCGCGGTAATTTGGGGTTGATGCGAACGGTACCCTCCTTTCGCCGGCACCTCTTGCGTGCGCGCCAACGTACGACGCCGGATCGCGCCGCGCCGCCATCCCGGAAAGGGAAGCAACTGGCCGTAATGACGTCTTAATGGAATCACCCGTGGTTGTGGAATCATTTAATTGAGGATTTTGAGATGATTTACTTTTTCCTTGGTTTAGGAGACGCAGGAAATTGTAGGGGTGGTCTACCGGTAAGGAAACATTTTAGTATCTGTGTTGTGACAGTGCATGCACGGCAATGTATTCAATAGAAGGTGGTAGTTCATTATTACGTTATGTGCAGTCTATGACAAAAATATACCGACGGGGCGCATCATTACTTGGAGAGAAATTTACATAAAAATAAAAGATACTTGTAAATAATTAATCACTTTTAAAATTATCGTAATATTTTCATAGCAACAGTTGTAGATTCAGTGTTTAAAATTGTTTGCGTTACAAAAAATGTTTGCATTACAAAGGGAGTGGATTTTTACGGAATATTTAACAACGAATTACCGCTTTATTTCCTCATTGATATTTAGGAAGAGAACTTAAAATTTTGGAAATATTTGTATTTCTTCTGATTTTCTCTTAATATTTTCCTACGATTTCTGAAGTACAATGTTGCTACAGAATTTAATAACCGTTCCATAAAGTTCATACGCTTTTCGTATGTAGTTCGAACTTTCTAGTAACCTATTCGTACATCTTGCATAAAATAATTATGAATGGGTCTATTTTAACAGTAGCATCACGTATGCCCTTGCTCTTGCACAAAAATAATGGTATCTAACCTACTGTAGTGTACGATTGCAATATTCCTATATTAATTCAATAACCAATACAGAATAATCAGAATATTATTTTATTTCTTGTATTATTTTTATAACAATCGAAACTCGAATTGTGTTCTAAAATAATAGATGCAAGCGCTCATGCAGTCACTTCTATGCACGTACCATCAAGAGAGTGGGTGTGGAAGAAGAGAATGGTGCATCCGCTGAATGAATCTGAAAGATAGCAACTAGTATTTGTAGCGCGACAACTGCACTCGTATCAAATTAATTTCCCCGTGTTCTGCTCGCGTATCAAATTAAGACCGTGCAGTAAGCCTATTAGGCAGCGGCCGACCGCGGCTTAGCATGCGCGTAAGTCCGGCTCTTGGTGCGCATGTGATCCGCGGGGACGCACCGCGTGTTGCACCGCGCTCCTGCAGCGACGCTCAGTGGCTCAGAACACGCGAAAACGCGCGCGCGGTCCAAAAGCTTGTAATGTTAATACATTATTTTAAAAAATATAATTTTAGTTTCTACAAATTCAAATATACGTGTATTTTTTTTTTCGCATATAGGCCAACGCGGCCTATACTCGGCCTATACGCGGCCTATACTCGGCCTATACTCGGCCTATACGCGGCCTATACGCGGCCTATACGCGGCCTGTACGCGGCCTATACGCGGCCTGTACGCGGCCTGTACGCGGCCTGTACGCGGCCTATACGCGGCCTGTACGCGGCCTGTACGCGGCCTGTACGCGGCCTATACGCGGCCTGTACGCGGCCTGTACGCGGCCTATACGCGACCTATACGCGGCCTGTACGCGGCCTGTACGCGGCCTGTACGCGGCCTATACGCGGCCTGTACGCGGCCTGTACGCGGCCTGTACGCGGCCTATACGCGGCCTGTACGCGGCCTGTACGCGGCCTATACGCGACCTATACGCGGCCTGTACGCGGCCTGTACGCGGCCTGTACGCGGCATGTACGCGGCCTATACGCGACCTGTACGCGGCCTGTACGCGGCCTGTACGCGACCTATACGCGACCTATACGCGGCCTGTACGCGGCCTGTACGCGGCCTGTACGCGGCCTGTACGCGGCCTGTACGCGACCTGTACGCGGCCTGTACGCGGCCTGTACGCGGCCTGTACGCGGCCTGTACGCGGCCTGTACGCGGCCTGTACGCGACCTATACGCGGCCTGTACGCGGCCTGTACGCGGCCTGTACGCGGCCTGTACGCGGCCTGTACGCGGCCTATACGCGACCTATACGCGGCCTGTACGCGGCCTGTACGCGGCCTATACGCGGCCTATACGCGACCTGTACGCGGCCTGTACGCGGCCTGTACGCGACCTATACGCGACCTATACGCGGTCTGTACGCGGCCTGTACGCGGCCTGTACGCGGCCTGTACGCGGCCTGTACGCGGCCTGTACGCGACCTATACGCGACCTATACGCGGCCTGTACGCGGCCTGTACGCGGCCTGTACGCGGCCTGTACGCGGCCTGTACGCGGCCTGTACGCGGCCTGTACGCGGCCTGTACGCGGCCTGTACGCGGCCTGTACGCGGCCTGTACGCGGCCTGTACGCGACCTGTACGCGACCTGTACGCGACCTGTACGCGACCTGTACGCGACCTATACGCGGCCTGTACGCGGCCTGTACGCGGCCTGTACGCGGCCTGTACGCGGCCTATACGCGGCCTGTACGCGGCCTAAACGCGAAAACGCGCGCGCGGTCGAAAAGCTTGAAATGTTAATACAATATTTTTTAAATATTTTTAGTTTCTACAAATTAATATTTCCGTGTAATTTTTTCCGCGAATAGGCCAACTTGGACCACGCGTGCATTCTGTATCAGCAGCTGCAAGTGTCTTACTGGGGGCGGGGGGATCAGCATTTCAGCTGAATCCCCATTTTTATCCCTCGAGGTTGTTAGTCCTGGGAGTACTGATGATGAGATGATGATAGTGAGGGATGAAAAGATGGCGCACACATAAAGGCATACACAAATACACCCATGCCCGAGGCGGGACTCAAATCCGCGGTCTTCTGGTCCGAGATCACTGCGGCACTAACGATCGCGGCCACCGCGATGGACCTACATGTAAATATAGACAAAAACGCATTAAAGTTCGTTAAATAAACGTATGTAAAAATGTATCTTGAAGTCGGACTACATTATTAGTAATTATTAGGGAACGGATTTTCATGTATATACATATTTTTACAAAAATGAGATATCCATATTCAATACAAGTTTTTTGGTTTCATGAGATATTCTGAATAGATTGGGAGCATTTTTATTTTATAAATTTTTACATATTATGGTATTACTACATATCTTCACATATTTTATCTAAAACTACTCATTTATTATGTATTTCGTTACATTTTGATACATTTCATCTTTTCAAACGGAAAGCATCAGATAACTCTTTGAAATATGTTACTAGAATAATCTTTCGTAAAAAGCAATGCAATGCTACCGCGCTTCTATGACCTGCTGACCTTCGTCATGAATTGTCAAATTTAACCCTCTCCTTGCTTATTGGAATCAAGAACGAGATGGTGTTTGTGAGGCAGAGGTAATTTCAACCATTGCTTGCTCTTGTTTCACAGAGCCAATCCGTGATTCGGTCGAAAACTAATATTTTGTTCGGGTCATTGTCTTATCGGGTTTTGGGAATTGGAAGAAGAGTCCCTTTAACCGTCCACAACCTCAGGGGTTCATCACTGGCTACCTACTATTCACTTGAGCACCAGGTACTTGTAAACATTGTGCATACAAGTATCGTTCTTTATATTTCGAGTAAAACTCTTATAAGTGGTGAAAACTTCTGTACAATTACTTCTGTAGAGACTGAACTGTCTTTCAGCCGCTCCGAATCCATGTTAAAATCCTATCGGCGACCTTCTCTACGTGGAAAGTAGTGATATACAGAACTTTAAGTACAATAATAAAGTTTTATTTTATATATTTTCAATTTTTTGTTACATATATACAAAATAAGAACACATTTGTACATACACGTGTATTTGTACATATTTTGATTTTTTTATTACACGAAATTTCGTTCCCTAGTAATCATCATCATTCCGTGTATAACATACAGCTTTATTAAGAGTTGAACAGTGTGGTGAAGTATTCACTGGTTTAACCTCAAAATCAAAATTGTGTTAGTTAATATAACACCGCAAACAAAATCCGTTCAGATGTTAATTGAAGAAGTTTCAATAATTAAATATGAATAGATGTATTATTTATTATTAAAGCAATAGGTATTTATTTTCTAGCTGAAATACGACAGTACTTCTCAACAGATTCTTCCGGGACTGCGGCTCAAACTTTAATAACGCAGTATCTGTGTGTGTATGTTTTCGTAAAGCTTGAAGTTTGGAGATGTGAGGTGGAGTGAATGGGCAGATATGCTAAGGGAATTAAGGAAGGGATTTAAGTAACGACCAAATAGGTCGAAGTGTACAACACTCAGCATTCGGTTGGAATAATTTATTTTTATCTCTATAAACGCTTCGTCGAAGTAAATTTGTTCTCCCAATAGCTGCAATTATTATTCGTTATAGTTTGAGAGGAGAGATGGCAATAACGTACTATAATTAAATAAATAAAACATACCTTTAGGAGATTAATATTAAATGCACAAAATATTTTATCAGAACAAAACTTAAATTTCAAGTACAAATAATAATTAGGAATTAATGAATGTTTTTAACTTCAAATATCATTTGAGACAAAAGTATTATTTATTATAGTATTATATATTTAAGTATATTTATTATAGTATTATATATTTAAGTATATTTATTATAGTAATATATATTTAAGTATTGTATATTATATATAATGCATGAAAGTAATTAGTCGTTTAATCTAACAATTGGAAATTTAGCAATTGATTAAAAGATTTAAAACAGTGGTGGCTTAAAAGGTGCAGTTATGTGGAGGGTGTTTCACATGTGACGATGGTGATGACGAAACAAAACGTGGTAAATTGTGAACATGAAAATGCATATGAAGCGCCCTCTGCGCTTTGCCTGCCTCGTTCAGAGCCACTGTGCGCCAGCAGCACGCGAGGCGCGACCTCAGGGGCCGGTTGTGACGCTCCACGCTCCAAGCGGGTTACGCGTAACCGGAGGCTGCCCGCGCCGTCGACGCGCAAGCGGCCTGCGACACCCCCCCCCCCCTGGGAGAGCCCGCTGCACGGGGATCAGGGAGCCGGCTAGACCGGGCGGTGCCACCGCGGGAGAGGAAGAACAGGGAGCGCCGAAGACAAGGTAGAAGGATCGAGAGCGAACGGAAGAGAGCTCCTCTGGTGAATTAAGTTTCCTCTAAAAGCGACTAACCGCATATTTCCAAATAAACATTCTCGTATGTGTGCTACCATTGTGAGTTACATTGATTTCAAATTAAATTTTAAAATTGTACTTAATAGTCAAGCAAGTAAATCCTTATGATAAGGCAAAACCTGTCAAAAACTAACAAGGGGTGCTAAGGTTTTGGGTTAACTGCGTGTGAATATTTGTGTTAACATTTTGATACAACCAATTCAGTATTACACTTGAGTTTTAGTATATTTAGTTCACATTAAGTAAACATTAAATTTACTTGCTTTATTAATAATAGGTATGTGAACATTAAATTAGGAAGAAATCTGGATTGCAAAATTGATCAGGGATACGTAATATACTGTACGAACAGTAAATAACTAGTTACATGTAAATATCAGTTTCACAACTAATGAAAACATAATGGCAAAAGAAGTCGAAAGAGATAAAGTATGGACCGTGCATGGCAAAAAGAAAAAACAAAACATGAATGAAAGTCATGAGAAAAGAGAAAAACAATTGAAAAAATGTGGCAAAAATCCATCAACTTCGGAGAAAACAGTGTGGATGAGCGAGCGAAGAGGGAAGTAAGGGAAGAAGCGAAGTAGACTAGAAGCGAGTAGCAGGAGCGGAGCGGAGTCGGGCGCAGCGGCCATTCAGGAATGATGAGCCGCGCGTAGGCGGAGATAATGCGAGAGGCGGCGACGCGATGCAAAGCGGATAACGTCTGGGGGCGGGAGCGGCGGGCGCGACGGGCGCGACGGGGGCCGCAAGTGGGCGGCGGGGGCGGGCGCGGGACAGGAAGCCCCGCAATCAGTGGCGTCCGCCGCCGCCGCCGCCGCCTCTGTAGCCGCCGCTGTCGCCGGAGGCTGCGCGTCTTCGAGGAAGCGCCCACGCGCCGCCGCCTCCGTCGCCTCCGCCACCACCTCCGTCCTCTCGTCACAGACGCCCCCACAGCCACTGCCACCGCCGCCGCCGCCGCCACCGCCACCGCCGCCGCCACCGCCACCGCCACCGCCACCGCCACCGCCACCGCCACCGCCACCGCCACCGCCACCGCCACCGCCACCGCCACCGCCACCGCCACCGCCACCGCCACCGCCACCGCCACCGCCACCACCACCGCCGCCGCCGCCGCCGCCGCCACCGCCACCGCCACCGCCACCGCCACCGCCACCGCCACCGCCACCGCCACCGCCACCGCCACCGCCACCGCCACCGCCACCGCCACCGCCACCGCCACCGCCACGGCCACGGCCACGGCCACCGCCACGGCCACCGCTTCCGCTGCCGCATCCACTGCCTCCGTCAACGCCCCTACCATCACGGCCACCTCCACCTCCGTCGCCTCCTGCACCTGCACCTCCACCTTCGCCGCCGCCGCCGCCACTGCCACTCCCACTCCCACCGCCTCAGTCACCGCTGCTGCCATTACCACCGTCTTCGCCACCTCCACAGTCGTCAGTACCGACGCACCCACAGTCACCGCCGCCACCGCTTACGTCGCGCGCGGGACTCGGCCTTCCTGTGAACAAGTGCCGCGGTTCGTTCTTTTTTATCATCTGGAAGCAGCGCAGCAGGCATTAAAGTCTCCCATTCACATTCTGACTACGCCCTCACACAGCGCTACCATCCACCGGAGATGAACAGCGTAATATGGACGTTGGCTTTACACGTATTTTGGGTAAAAGTAAATTGCTGTTTCAAGACCTTACGCACAGATAGCGTGGTGTGTACAGGTATGTGCATACGAGGGCTCAGTCTCTCTTGAATAGTAGCTGCGCTGCGTTCCAGCCCTGGCTAGTCTTTTCAAAGATTACACCTGTTAATGATTTGAAAGAGATTGAAGTAATATATTAACAATGTAGTTCCACAGTTTAACTTTATGTAATTTTTCGTACTTCGATAATACCCCAAATATGTCTTGAGTAATATTTCCTAAAAAATGACTAAACTAAAAAAAAATAAAAATTAATGAATTCAAGAGTAACATTCGTAAAGAGTTAGGCTGAGGCTGTTCTTAAAGTCAGAGGAACGAGGAATCTTAATATCCAGGTCGCAGATTTTCGACTTTAGCCACATAGCAAGCTTGAATTCAGCCGCAGTCTGTGGGAGAATTCTATTGGTCGGCCGCTGTAATCGGTAGCTTTCTCCGATGAAAACGAGGCGAATGCCGGAGCAGAACCCTAACAAACAGGCCACGGCTGGCGCCCGATATTTCCTTCCTCTTACTTGTCCTTTCCTCTCTCCTTACAACCCATACCCACACTCACACTAACTTACGTACACTACATTAACCTCACATTCCGGGTGGCTAGTTAGAAGCTGCCCGGCAGGGACTGCGTGGTTCCCCGCCGATGATGATACCCTGAGGGTGGAACCGTCAAGTAGTTCTGCGCTGACTCTGTCGGTCCGGCGGTGAAGGAACACCGCCAACCGCGATATAACATACACTACACTTACGGGCAGTTTTCTTCTTCTTCTTCTTCTTCTTCTTCTTCTTCTTTTTTTCTTCTTTTTTTTCTTTTTTCTTTCTTTCTTTTTTTCTTTTTCTTTTTTCTTTCTTTCTTTTTTTTCTTTTTCTTTTTCTTCCGCTCTTCGTCTCCGTGGAACGCTCCCATAGATTGCATCGGCTGTAACCGCGTGCCGTGAAGGCGCTCGGCGCCTCCGGGTGCCCCGCCCCTGCGCCGCGCCACGCCTCGTTAGCCGCCGCGACGCGACGCCACGCGACGCAGGTGAAGGACGCGCGCGCTCGATCGTGACTAACCGCGCGCAGGCGTCGCCGCCGCCGCCGGCCGGTGCATTGCACGCGCAGCCAACCGGCAAACGCGGCAAGTGTCCGCCGACAGGTTAACAGCGTGGAGTGTTGACTGTTGCAGCGCTGCCCACGCCATGAAATCGCTCGCCGCGCGCGCAGGAAGTGGAGAATTTAGAAGCGCGTGTAACAAGTTGACTAGAATGTTAACAGCTTTCGCGAGATACTTCATGTCGGGTAGCGTTTGAGTAAAAGGGTTAATAAAATGCTTCATTTAGTGCGATGGAATTTCTCGCTGTGTTGGAACACTTATTTTGGATTAATATCTTACCTGGAATTTAATGCAATTTTTCTAATAAAATGTACACGCCTCTCAATTTATTCAAATGCACCAAAATGTGCGAATATTTACTTCACATTTACAGCTTAATTTGCCATATATCCTCAAGTATATTACATCTGAACCTAGAGAATGCTTGAAATAGACGATTAAAATTCATAGACTACAAGACAGTTAATTTTTAAATTAATAATTGGCGGCAGAATGGATCCACGTTCAAAAAAAATACAAGTATCTAGACAGTCACTAATAAATTTAATTAGAACGTATATTCTAGTTTTTATTTATCTATTAAATTTTCCTTACGACAATGATAGTGCCGATGATGGATATAGGATGGTGGTGATGGTGATTGCGGGGGTTTCCGGCCAAAACAGTGGCGATGGCGGTGGAGGTGGCATTGACGTCGGTGTTAGAATGGAAATGTGGCAGTAAAAACAATTATGACAATGACGACAGTGGTGGTAGTGGAGGCACTGATGACAGACAACAGTCAGTGGAGGGAGTGATGAGAGCGGAGGCAATGATGACTGTGCTATGAGTGGTGGTAGTTATGTCAGAGGTGACTGTGATGGCAGTGGTGGCAGTGGCAGCTGTGATAACAGCTGGACAGTAGTGGAAGTATAGGCTGTCAAGACAGTGACGTCGGGGATGACAGTGCTGCGATTGTTGGAAGTTATGTTAGTGGTGGTAGAGACGGCAATGTTGGCAAAGTGTGTCAAAGGCAGAAGATATGACAGTGGTGGCAATGGTGGCGGTGATGACAGTGACGGCAGTGGGTGCAGTGAGTACAGACAGAAATGATGCCGGGAATGTCAGTGATGTCATTGACGGTAGTTATGATAGCGGCAGCAGTGGTGGCAGTGGTGTCAATTGCGGAAGTTATGACAGAGATGGCAATGGTGGCAGTGGTGACAATGATAGCAATGATGTCGGGGATGGCAGTGATAACAGTGGTAGAAGCGATGGACATGCTGGTAGTAGTGGCGGTGACGACAGTGATGTCAGTGGTGGCAATGACGGCAGTGGTGGCAGTGAGGACAGCGTTGGCGGAGGAGGCAGTGTGGCCAGTGGCGGCGGCGGCCGCGGGGCGGGGCGGGGCGGGGCGGGGCGGGGCGGGGCGGGGCGGGGCAGGGCGGGGCGGGGCGGGGCGGAGCGGGGCGGACAGGCGCCGATCGCACGCCCCCCGCGGCGCGATGAGGCTCTAGGAATTAAACTCGCGTTAGGCTGCGGTCGCGGTGACGGATCGCGCGGCGCGGCGCGGCGCGGAGCGGAGCGGCGTGGCGCGGCGCGGCGGCCGCTGCGTCGACGGCGCTGGGGCAAAAACAGGCCCCGCCGCGACGCAAGGCGCCGCCGTCGCATGCGTCCCGTTGTCCACCACAGCCACGAGCTTTTTGCCCATGTCGCCCGAGTGGATGGGTATGGCCCAGGATGCAAAGACTGGACTTTCCCCGAAATTAATCCGATGATATTATGAAAACAAAGAGAGTTTCTGCAGTTGATGTGAAAATAGAAAAAGCGTTTGGCAAAGTAACGAATGAAAGGTCTAAAGAAAAAAAGTACTTAAATACTAAACTCTGTAGTTGCAGAGAAATTCTCAGAAATTGTAATTTTTTATGGTACCGAGTCTTTTTTCAAAATTTTTTAATTGATGATTTTGATATTGAAGAGTAGGTTTCTCGGAAAATTGTAATACGCTTGTCTTATCCCCCTAAATTGTAAAAAAAATTAAAACATATATTAAAGAGTTTAATAAATCTTTGGAAGAAAATTCTTGCTTGATAAATTGGTAAACATGATGAAGTTTAATAACTAGTATAAGGATGGTATATTACTGGAGTGTGAGACAATTTTTTTCTTTTTTTCTTTTTTTTTCTTTTTTTTCTTTTTACGTCAATGAAAACTATGTTTTACTTGGTACTTAGATCATCAACTTTCGTGCTATCTAATGCGCAATGATTACGTGATTGGTGTGACAAAACCAAGAAACGATATGGACATTATGAAACGCTTATCTTGTGAAAAATGCATAGGTATAAAGAAAAATGGTCAAGCTAAATATAAGGATTTTTAATCAGTTCATGTTGTTTACGAAAAAAAAACAGATCATTCGACCATTCGACTTCACCGAAGATACATGACTATATTAAACTTGACCTAAGCCAGGAAAGCCTTTCAACCAATATCTTGTGGTGTATATCGCACTCTTGCCAAATCCATAAACAAATATTCCAGCACGATCTTGAAACGTATTATAAGACATGGTCGATTAAAAAATGGGTTTGGGATCGGCGCAAAATTCTTACACATTTGGACAGGTCCTGGAGACATAATGCATTCTAAACTATCATTTGTTGTCAATTAAATTTTTTCTAATACAAAAAAAAATCTTTAGGGTAATTGATATTTTTATAAAGTGAAATCAAGAATACGAAAAACATCAATTTAAATACTACTGATTGTTTCTTTAAGCATGAATTCCTGCATTGGGCAAGTTTTTGTCAAGAATCAGATATTAAAACATCAGGTACTGATGGTGATTTCTTCCCAAAACGTTTTTACAATTAAGGTCTAATCATGGAGTTTTCAGGAAAACAAATACTGTATGAAGTAAGTTTTTTCTTCAAAATGATATTCCTTACACAATATATCAGAAGTATGCTAAATAGCTCTTGTAGGAAAGAACAACAGTTCCTATGAGTAAAGTTCCTTAAGTGTGAAGAGAGAGTAAGAGTGAAGACCCTAAGTAGAACAAACATTAGTGGAATGCGTGAGTAAGCAAGGTTATGTTCTCTCAATTTCTCCCACGTTATAAAATTTAAAAGTGTCAGTGTGAAATAAAAAAATCTCGATCTCTGTGAGGATTATTACAGTTCACTCATGCTCTCTTTCTGTCCGCCGAATCACTTTTGCGAGGCCTTGAGACACCTCGGGTGTGTGAAAAATAACTACGTTTATATGATGACAAAATAACGACGAGAGACGCTTCTTAGAATTACATCTCCGCAGAAGGGGCCAAGTAATGTCATTTAATATGATTGAAGTTCGAAAATGATTCAGCAACATTACATTCTAAGTGTAGTCTGTGTTGACACACCGGCCACGACGCTATTTGTCATTCGATTAACTCTGATTTTTTACCAGGGGCCAACAGGATCTGTTTGTTTGAAGAGGCAACATTGGACACGCGACGGCGGCCCCGTCCCGAGTAATTGTGAGCTGTGGGACGAAATCAGGAGTTACCAATGACATATCAGCTCCATTTGCCACTCACGGGCGCGGTTTAGGAGCAGGGACGTGACACAATTCGAATTCAACTCAGGGGTCGACAAATGCCCCTGGATGCCGAATGTGGCTCTCAGTTCAATTCAGTTACCGCGCTGACAGAGAAAGAAGTCACATCTATGAAGTATCAAAGGGAGTATTACACAGTCATGTAAAAAGGATTGTAGTAAACCCTTCGACCTTTGTAAACATCTTTTTTCTTGGATAGACTAAGCTAGCGCTAGCTAAATTAAGCTAAAGCATTTTTGTTCAATTACATAATTCACATTATATTTTCTTGAACATGTTATGACTTAAATAAACGAATATTGTCTCACTTAACAAGAAAAGGAGTACTAAATTAAAAGAGTTGATAATATCATAGAAAGGAGGAAATAGTCGACAGTATATGAAGAACGCTCTTAAAACCTCCAATGACCCTGTTTTCTCACACAAAGTTTCAGAACCACAAGGTTAAATATTGGTACAGAATGCTAATTACTACAATACATTATTGCGCTACGAATATAATTTTTCATGTCGTCTACCAATTTGTTCTTTTGAATATATTTTGTTTGTGCTAAGTACATTGAATAAATTAATTTACGCAGTGCGAAAATTTCTTTTTAAGGTCTCTTTTCAACTACTAGGTCATATAGCGCCACTGTCGTTTTAAGTCGTAGTTTTCCGCGGCCGGAGTCATGTGAATGATCTCGGCTGTCCGGCTGTCAAAGGCTGCCTTCGACGCGGCGTCATCCGGACTGCCAAAATCATTCACTACTATCATTGTTTACATTAGGGTAACTGTAGTAAGGACAATACGAGAACATAGAAACTTCCATGCCCGTGGCGGGATTCGAACTCGCAGCCCTTCGAACCGAGGTATTACATCGTTAGTGACCTGGGCTCTCCAGTCCGGTGGAGCGACGCGGTGTGTCCATAGAACTGTGAGCGGGAGGCTGTTTGCCGAGCCCTGGTTTAACAGGCCGATTCCTCCCCTCCGCCGGAGGACGTCGACGCCGGGCCCGCGGGCTCGCCGCCGGGGCTGATGACAGGGGACGCCGCGGCGTTCGTGCGACTTTCAATTTGAACGGACCGCAGGCAGGGAGGTGCACTTAATTGATATTTCATTGCGCTTCGGCCGCACAAAAACGGACCTACAATAAGAGGCCGTACGTGACGGCGGCTCCGACGCACTCGCGCTCAGCCTGTTGCGCCGCGCAACCGCCAGTCAGCGCTGCGGTCGTAACTGTAACCGCGGTGAATTGAACGGCCGAGGCGCCACATGGTTGTCGTAGGCGCCATGCGGAACAAAGGTGTGTGGAATACTAATCGACTTCTAATGCACACGAATGGGGAGGGGAAATTACTGAGAGCAAAAAAGAAATCCTGGAAATTGGTCACATTAGCACATCACACAAGATGTCATATGTTTTGGGAATAAATTGCCTTCAGGTTTCATTTATTTTCTGTTGATCGATCATCTCAACTCAAGAGTCTTCGTAAGAAAAGTTAGTACTAACCACATATTCGTTTATTTGTTAATAAAAATATGAGAATGAAGCAAAAATAAAATAAACTATGAATTTCAACGAAATCGATCAATGATATCAAAATAAATTCATGGTACAATTCCAAATATCCGAGAAACAGTAATTTTCTTGTGGATGGCCCATATCTCTTTAAACCATTCCAATGCAACCATTTGTGATTTTTGAGAAATAATAGATAGTAATTTTTCTGGTCTCTGAAATGTTACAGATAAAATACATTTTTATCACATGTGACCATCATGTTCATCACAATTATTTCGAATGTTATCATAATTGTATAATTTCATACAAACTGTAAGAATTCGGACTATATATCTTTATTTTAGTGAAAATCATTGTAAATTAACTTAAAAAAACCAACAACGTGTAATTATCATTTAAGAATGCATACGCAGAAAACTTACAACTCAATTACGGATAAAAAACGTGAACTGAAACGCAATCCAAAACATACTCGAAGCAAGTAGACCTTATCTAGTTAGTATACCAATTTCCTTTCCCTTCCAACGGCACTCACACTTTCCGCCGCATCCTGTTTACTCCATTCCAGCTCCGCCGCTTCGGGCTTCGTTGGGTCAGCTCGTTCGCGACCGCCGGAACTTCCACTTCATCGTCGAGCCACCAGACAGCAAAACTGTCCCGTAATTGCGCCTGCGACAAGGGCGGCCCGGGTCCCCGGCGCGGACAACCCGTCACGGAGGCAGTGAAGCGCGGCGAGGATCCGCACGGGCCGGGCGGAACGACGCGAGAGACGTAATGGGGCGGCGCGGGGCGAGATGGAGTGGGGTGGGATGGTCAAAGTGGGACGGGGCGGGGCAGATCGATGCGAAGAGGTAAGGAGAGAAGCGATTGGAGCCAGGATGGAGTGGAGCAGGACCGGGAGAAGCGGACGATGCGGGGCAACGTAGCGAGGAGTGCGACCAGGTTGGGAACTGGAGGAGGGGAAAGGCGGGATGAAGCGGGGACGGGGCGGAACCCGTTGGGGTGGGGGAAGAATTTCGGTGCCCAGAAGACAGGGGTGTGCGGGAACGGGGTGAAGCGGATATAGGGTCGGGGAGAGGCTGACCGGGGGTGGGGATAGAGCGGGGCTGGGGCGGGGCTGCAGAGGTGGGTGGGGGTGGTTAGGTGGATAGGGGCGAGGGTGGTGTGGGCCTGCAGAGGGTCTGGGTCTGGAGCGGTGCTGCAGAGGTGGGTGGGGCTGGATAGGGGCAAGGATGGGGTGGGGCTGGATAGGGGCGGGGCTGCGGAGGGGTTGGAGCGGGGCTGGCCCGATGCTGGGGCGGGGATATTGCAAGGATGAGGCAGGTCTGGAGAGGTAGATGGGTGTGGATAGATGGAGAGGAGCGAAGATGGGGTGAGACTGGGGCGGGGAAAATGCGAGGATGGGGCGGGGCTGCAGAGGTGGGTGGGGGTGTATAGGTGGAGAGGGGCGAGCATGGGGTGGGGCTGCAGAGGGTCTGGATCTGGAGCGGTGCTGCAGAGGTGGGTGGGGCTGGATAGGGGCGAGGATGGGGCGGGGCTGCGGAGGGGCTGGAGCGGGGCGGGGGCAGGGATGAGCGAAGAAAAGCGAGCGGTGACTAGCGGGCTGGAAGTCCGGAGCCCGCGAAACTGCGCCGCGGCGCCGCGGAAGTGAGCTCCGGTCGCTCCGGAAGCCCGCCCGCGCAGCCCGCCCTGGAGGCGGCGACGGGCGCGCAGTGGGGCGTGGCCAGGGCCTCTGCGCAGCAAGCGAACGCGCACGCTTCATCAGCGGCACTAGCAAACTAGGTCCTATAACAGATTGTCTATAACACACTTTACTAAACTCGGATTAAAAGTTAGTACAAGTTAATCTTCCAGTGTAATTGTAACCCTTTAAATTCCATGAAATAGACATCTCTTTAACAGCAGAATCGTCACATTTTTAATGAACTAGTGGTGCTAAAAGGGCACACACTTTCTCGTCCTTAGTAATGTTTGCATAATACTACTTACTTAGCAATTTCGGTCCGAATTAACTCATCTCAGTCATATTTTTTTATAGAACTCATTACAAACCGTAAGACATATGTGCGAAAACTAAATATTTTCAAACAAATTCGACAATTAAAACCGCGCTAAAACTACAACTAAATTATGTCCGAATACATGTCCGAACAATGAGACTCACAGAACCACAACTTGCCATGCTGCAGTGCGGCATGTCATTCTCTCATTCCAAATTGATCTATCCTGAAAGCAAAATGAGCGCGAGAAATTAGAATCGGTGAAATTACACCTAACTACTCGTATTAAAAAAATGTACATACGTTTTTTAAAGGACTGATACTTTAGAATAGATTTCATTTAACAAAAAGTTGGCAACACCGCGCGCGAAACCATCAAGGTAAAGCTCAGAAAACTTGTAAATCTTAGAAAGTATAATGGTGCCCAGGCCCTGAATGAAACGCTCAAAGCAATAAATATTCCTACTGCATCATCTCGACCTTTGCTCTTCGTGCAAATCATTGCGAAAAAGCATCTTCTACGTAGCAATATTTTTAACGCTTAGGCATTTACATTGTCACTTCATATAGATATAAGATTTTGCACGTGTTACGTATTTCAATATTAAGTTAATTTATTAAGTTAATTGATATTAAGTTTATCAATGGGAAAGAATTTTCAGAATATCCAACTGCCTCCAAGCGACTCTCAAATTCCTCTTACAGAGTGACATCGCCTTAATCAAAGCGCGGAAAAATACAAATTTACCGTTTCAAATTCCAATTTACCAATTTAATTACCAAATTAACCAAATTAATTTTCCAATTTACGCCAAAAAAACAACATATTTTCGAAAAATTGAACATGATCTTATTGGAAGACATGTTTTTGATAAACATATTGCACTAAGAGAATAATAATAATAATAATAATAATAATAATAATAATAATAATGATAATGATAATGATAATGATAATGATAATAAATGTAGTTGTAGGAAGAGGACGACTCTTTTGCTCTTGAACCGCAGAAAATAAATTTTAGCAGTACAAACTTCTTAAGAAACAAAGACAAGTAGATTGAGGGTTGAGATCAGATCGACAGTCATTGCCGTATAAATATTGCTGAATATCATGACATGGCCATTATGCTATATTAACACGAAACATATTCCCAAAGAAATAACCCTGATACTCTCCGCCGGCTTGGTCGATTATCTGTTCCGTTTTCATTTTTTTTTTCATTTGAGTCCGGTAAAATTCGCATCATTGTTAATTGACTTCGGTTTCCGTGGTCTTAGCTCATTCAGACGAGTAGAAAGATAATGGAATTAACTGAAGGAACCATCATATTTCGTTCAGCCGATCGTCCTTCAAATAGGAGCAAATGTTTTATTACGGTAGAAGTAGAAAATATTCTTGTATTTCAGTTGAAAATGTATATTTAATAATATAATTACATTTATAAATAAACATTAAATGTTTCTTATATTACTTAATATAATTACATTAGTATTATAATATTGAAATTTACTATTTCAAAATATTATATCCCAAATCAATTATTAAATAAGAATGTCTTATTTTTGTTGCTAATATTCTGTGCATTACCTTTTCATTGAAGGTATGAAAAAGTATATCACGAATAAATGTCCGACCACATCAACTGTGGTAATTACTTCAGGGTTTTAATTATTGACCTACCCAAGGGCGACCCATTAGACTTCAGTCCTCCCCGTCCCCTGGGTGAATGATATAAAATCATATCATATAAAAAATATAGCTTTTACTCATGTTTTATACTATCGCAAGTTATATAATACATCAATTGTTAGAGTTATAATCATTAACTATCAATCCAGAAAATATCCATTTTATATTCAGCGTAAATGAAAAAATCTTTAGAAGAAAACCAAGTCGACTGGACAATATACGTATAACGACCTCCCTCCCACACACACTATAATCCTGTGTGCGCCTCTGTTTTAATTGACAATGTACAGTTCCACAATCTCGTATCTACGAACTTTCCTAAGTCCTACAAGTTTTTGTTAAAACATTCAAAGTACAAAAGCTGTATGAAAAGAACTGGAAAATTTATTCGAAAGAGCTTAACAATTAAGTAATAATATTCTGATTATTTTCCGAGTTTGTGATTTATTGTTGCAAATTTTCTGAAAAGATGAAATAAGAAATTTGACGGGGATGTTTTCTCCATCTCAGGCTCATGGCTCTCAGCCATTCTCAATGTTTCTGTCTTTCTGCTGCAACTGAACTGTGTACGAAATAACTCCCACTGTGAGAGACCTAAAATTCTGATTGACAGCAGTGACCCTCCACGCCAAAACAAAGGGATGCCTCAGGGCATCTAGCTACAACTTGCCCTTCTCAAGCGTTCACTTTGATGTTTCCACCTGTTTAGCAAAAGGTGATTCTCTGAAGAGAGTACAATTACGCCGTGTGCAAAAGGCATACGCGTGGGCATCTCGCATCTGCCCACCAAATTGCCAAAAAGTCCCGATCTCTACACTTTTTATTTAGAAGTATATTTGCAAATCTATTCCTCTGTAATCTTGCCCGAACCCACTTTCCGTGAGCAGTTTGTCGGTGTGTCAATATGACCATTGTCGTTTCTGTTGCCGAGTGACCATCCAATAACTAGTCCAACGCGTTGCCTGGCGTGGCGCTGTATTCGTTGGCTTTCGTTCGTTTCTGCCTTTGGCACTCCAAGGCAATCCGTGAATGCAACCTGCCTGTCCAACTGGAACCTTTCTGCCAGCGGCAGAAGAACCTGCCGCGTCTTCAAGAGGAGGGCGGAGGCGTCGAGAAGCCGCCGGCGACAGCTGCCTGCGCCTCCGCCCGCGCCTCTGCCCGCGCCTCCGCCTTCGCCCGCGCCCGCGCCCGCGCCGTCGCTGCCTCCGGTGAGGTCCCGGAAATTGCGTAACCGGAGCCAGTCCACGGGGCTTCGCAGGCTTCCGGCAACCGGAGCCGGCACGCGCCTCTCGACCTCTTAGTTGAGGTTTTTCTCGTTAGAGGCGCCTCCGGGTCAGAGGGCATCCCCTGGCGTGTGCCGACCCTTGGCCGCGGAATGTCGCTCCCTGTGTTTGGAGTTCATTTTGAATATATTTCCATTACATTCTAAGTTTAAGAGGAGATAAACCACCGCCATGAAAGATCTTGTCTATTGTGTGAGTATAATATTAGTTATTCATAAAATGTATCATGTTCTAATGTACTACATTATCTTTAGACAATTTTAGTTAAAGTAGATCTTGTGACAATATTTCGTACTTCAATGGTTTGACAGTGTTGTGTTGATTAAGTTTTAAGTTTTAAATGAAATCGTACGAATGGTAAGGTGTCAAGAGATTTATTGCAATATTTCGGGAATGTACAGTGACAAGACAAGTTTTAATGTATTAGTTAAGATGAGGTGTTAGATTTCTGTAATTTCTATATAGAAAGATGCAGGTAAATGGATATGTCATGCGCATGTTATGCGTCTAAAATGAATTAATAAAATAGAAGTTAGAACAATATTTAATTATATTGACTTACATATTCAAAATAATCGAATAAATACATAGTTAATTGATAACTGAAGTACTAGATATTTTAACCATGAATTATATTCATATCTTGTCTATCGTTATTATAATCGAACAATAGGAAGCTTTTATTACATTTGACTAATATTGACAAGGTACGTTATTTTTTTAGCACTCACTCATGATTTATTAACATAAATTAGTAGAACAAAAAGACTTGATTGTATCAAGTAGAGAAGTCAAAGAACATTCGTTCATTTTGAAATTTAAAACCAACAATACTGAGCAAGAGAACTCAATAATGAGTGAGGTATTGAGGTAACAGCAATTCTCGGCCTCTGTCGATTTCGCCCGATAGGCATGATAAAAAGAGTACATATATCCATACAATTAAATTTCGCCAGGATCGTACAGAATCAAATACGCCAAATATAGTCAAATGGCGTTTTCTGGATGTAATCTTTTCGGTAAACAATTTGGTACAGTGATAGAGTAGTAGGCTTTCATCGAAAGAAAGAAAAAAAATATTGAGAGAAGCCACTGCCAAGGAAAACTATCGGTAACCGACAATTAGCTGAGCACTCAGAAGTGCTGTCATTTGTCAATTGCATTATTAGGCAACCCGTTTCACGCTTATGAGTTGCATGGTTTCGTGAGACAGCGACCCCTGAAAATATTGTAGACAGTAATTTTATTTGGGAGATCAAGAACAAAAAGAGAAGAAGGAAGAGGAAAGGAAGTAAAAGAAGAAAAAGAAGGAAGGGGAAAAAGAAGAGAAAGAAGAAAGAGCGGATGATCAAGAAGAAGAAGAAGAAATGATAAGAGAACGAAGAAAGAGAAAGGAGTAGATGTGCCTAAGTATATGCCTTTTGACTTGGCGCATTGCTATGTTATTTAATTCACTTCACAAATTATGCATTCTGCACATTCTTATTCATCGCTTACAGATCCTCGACGCAGCGGGGCTCTGGCAGCTAGGCTTTATAAAAATAATTTGTCCAAGTGCACTTCTGAGTGCTGCAATTTTAGCTTTACCACTTTTCACAATCCTTCTTGCATGAAGGTAAGAGCGTATTGACTGCACAACGAGCCTGCCAGGTGCGTGATTTATATACGTAGATCACCAATCCGCAGGCGATGAGAGACGTTGCAATCCACGAAAATACCGTAGGCGGTCACTTACTAACGAAAAATTAAGGCAGAGTGACAAACACGTTGTATAATAGCGGAACGTTTTTTGTATGGATTAAAACGATTTACATGAGAAAGGTTGAAACATATGTTAGGCACTTCTTACAATATAGCAATTTCGGGTGCAGTACATATAATCTGTGTTAAGGCAGTGAGTAACAAACTACTTGAAACGTCCTGTCTAGTTGACCATGACATCATCTCTATCGTACATTTCCAATTGACAGAATCGCATAGTAATAAAGTGCGTTTAAATTATGTGTTAAGTCCAGTATGCTTCTTCTTCTTCTTCTTCTTCTTCTTCTTCTTCTTCTTCTTCTTCTTCTTCTTCTTCTTCTTCACTTCTTCTCCAAGGAGTAGGCAGACTTGCTTGTTCCGTCTTCACAATATTTTTCCTTTGTTTTTCCTTTTCATCATTATTATCATTATAATTGCCAGTTTTTCTTAGGTCGTCCGACCTCTCTATTGACAGTAGGTTGATAGGACATTGCCAAATAGGGATTCTATTGGCGTTCATTCTTCTTTTGTGTTATCTGCAAGAATCTTTATAATTTTTTAGTTCTTTATTTATGTTGTAAATACCCGGATCTGGTCTTCGTCGTTCCTTATGAGATCATATTTGTCGAATGTGCTTCGTGTTAATCTTCGTAGCCAGCGCATGAAGAGACTCCTGGGATGTACCTCGTGTCCCGTCCTCGCCGCCGCGGCGACGCCGTGAACATGGCTGCTGCCGGTGCCGGTGCCGGTGCCGGTGGTGCCGCGGCGGCCGGCGTGCGGCGTCGAGCGGCGGCGATTGGTCGGCGGCGGCAGCGGCGGCGGCGGCGGCGCCCGCTCGATCGAGCGCGCCGCGGGCGCCGCGAGCGTCAGGGGGCGGGGGCGGGGGCGGCCGGCCAATGGCGCCGCCGCCGCCTGCCGATCGCGTCGCCACCGATCGGCTCCTCCTCGCGCCCACGCGCCCGCCGCCATGGCCACTGGGCCGCTCCCCTCGACGCGGCGGCGGCGGCGGCGGCGGCCTTCCTTCCCACGCCACGCTTACGGCAATCTGCCACATCGCGCGTATATAAATGAAGAGGCGTATCTGGGTGTGCAGGCCCCCATGGTATGTTTAGAATTGGCGACCCGGTCAAACTACTTCAAATTAGGGTTCCTGGTTTTTGTTTTAGCGGGTATACTCTAAATAGCACCCCCTTGAGTGGCGCCCATAACTCGTGCCATGTCTACTATACCGTAGGTACGCCTGTGCATATATGTGCCTTGATGCGGCCACGCAAGCAAGGCTTTTCTAGCGTGCCTCATACATCCCCATCCATCCGTCAGCAGTGAAGCAGACAATTGTCCGATTTAAATATAGTGACTTGTGACAGATAGTCAGCTGGACGCGGTTAACCAATTAGGACCTTCATTACCCTAGCTACCGAGTGGATAACCTCATCACAGCTGATGATCTGTCGCAAGTCATATTTAAATCGTTCAATAAGGCGGCGGCAATAGATCAACTGGTGCGAGGCAGGCTTGTCAAGCGATCACTGAAAGTAAACGTGTGCAAAGTCTGTGTACTGCGAAATATATTTCTTAAATGATCGAAATAGTCAGTGAAAAATAATGGACCCTCGGACAAACAACATGTATCGTCCTATCGCAAAATTGATAATTTATCACTCAGGACAAATATCTATAAATTCACAAGAGAAAAAAATATTGAGCACAGGCTTAACAAAAGTCAAGATCTTTCAATATGACATATAATGATATCCTCAATATTCGGATATCATTAGCGTACGATCAGTTAAAGAAAGCAAGGACTCCATGACATTTTTAGATTTTTTCAATAAAAACCTTGACAATGGAATGAATGAAATGAATATGAGACACCCGAAAGATTTGGGCGAAAATAAAGTAAAATATGGCATCAAAGATTGTTTCTGTGAATACAATTCAATAGTTTTCTTCCGAGCCTATAGATTCATGTTTTTTTAGTTATCTCAAAGAAACAAAAATGAAAGTGATTATTTATGATTTTGTGTTCCTTTAGTAACATTTGATATGGAAATTTTGGTATGTGTTCAATAGTTGTAAGAATGTTCTATATACTGTATAACTAAACGATGTAAGTAATTAATGACAGGCGTAATGATGCGTACAAAATGCTTGATGCGCATTTAGCTATTATGAGTACTTGTAGAAGCTTTGATTGAATACATGTTCTGAAGCTTTTTTCGTCGCGAATTTCAATACACATTCGATTCTGGCCTTTATGTGGACAGTCGATAACAACCAACACAAGTAGCATACGTCAACAATCAAATCGAATTACACGCAGTTACAACTTATTCGGAAAATTAAAAAAAATTAAAAGTCTCTTTGAAATGCAAATGACGACTGTGGAACAAGAAGGAAGATTGATCTGAAAGCAACAGGTGGTGTCCTGATGTCAGCAGCGGTTACGTGCTCATTGATACTATCACGCGACACCGCATACGCCAATACTTAGCATTCTTACGCTTTGGGTCTACCGCAAGGTACGCAGTTATATTTGAACCATCACTTCCATTGTCTTATCCAATGACCACTACAAAGATATTCCGGCAAGAACGAGCATCGCTTACGGCCATTTCTGAGGTCATTGACATCAAATAAGGATTGGTGAGCCGCCGTGTCCCTTCCAGCGAATGCGAGCACCCTTTCTTCTCACGGGAGCCGACCGCAGCACTTCGCATGTCGCGTCCTCGGAAAAACCGTGCGACATCGGCCACCGATTGGGAGAATTAACGCACGCAATGGCCGCAGGCTCGGAGACAATTACGCAGTGCGTTCGGTTTTGGAGACGGCCGACCGATTCCTGCAGGGAGCTCCAAACTACAGCAAGCGAGCCTCATCTGGCTTGCGAAATTCATAATATTCACCAACTGTTGAAAATTTGACACTATTTGAGAATAACTGATAATTGTTAAGATTGATAACTTTTGAAATGATATTTGATATTTTGTTATCCTAGATTGTTTACTTCATATTTTCGGGCACGTCAACTGCTGTGATCATCAGTCCCGAAATTATAGTGCATGTTTTATGGGAGGTAGCATTGATCCTCCCCGCAATGAATAGTGAGATCGGGTGTCGACCTACACGCCACTTCGGCTTGAGGAGTTTTCCCAACCAGGTATCTCCCTCCAGCGGGGACAAGCTCTAAGCTTTCGACTGGTCTACCTGATTTGTAGTGGTGGGGATGTAAGTGTAAAGAGTGTAAGGGGTGTCGATGGGACAAGATGAGGAAGAAAAGATCGCGCGCAGTCCGTGGCCCCTTTGTTAGGATACTGCTCCGTCATTCGGCTGATATTGACGAAGGAACCGCGGAAAACTGCCGATCAGTGCAGCCAACCGGTAGAATTCTCACCTAGACAGCGGCTGAACACCACCTAGCTCTTTAGCTGGAGTTGAAAATCGTGGCACCGTCGGGACTCTAACCCTGGGATCCCCCGGTCAGAGGCACTGCAGCCACCTTGAGCACGAAGAAGAATTGCGTTTTTCGAAAGTTTCTCTATTTTGTATAATCCTTCAGACGAAATGCCACAATTTTATTGAAAATTCACTGTTACTTACAATCGATATAAAAGAAAAACCTATCTTTGAAAATTCATTACCTCTAGGCAGAGTCATTTCAGAAGAATATGATAAATTGTAATAAGATTTTTATTACATTAATTTTTTTGGTTTCCAGTGTACAACTCTCAGACTAAGGTTCAATTCAGCACTACAGGCAAATCCCACACGTTTGACAAACACCAAATATTTTATTTCCCCCAAAACAGAGCTCTTTCCCTCAAAATGTTTGGAAACCCCTAGATTACCACAGAAAGGTGCGCGCGGGGGATTATTGGCATTAGTTGGGCGCAGCGCCGCGAGGGGCGCGGCGGTCGGCGGTGGCGGCGCCACACCGCGCCGCCATATGTCGAGCGGGGCGACCGGGGCACGCGAACTCTGAATTTGACGGCGGCGCGGCGCGGCGCGGGGCGGTGCGCTCTTTTGTGGAGACGCCGCGGTCAGCGTGCACGTGCAGGGAGGCCCCGGAATTAGGGTAATGCGCGCCGACGCGGGGGTGGAAGCGCAGAGACACCCTCGGCCGCGGAGGCGGCTCTGAAAGCGAGTGAGGGCGCGCGCGGGAGGAAGCCTTGAAGAATGCGCGTGTGGGCGGACGATGCGAAGAAGGAAACAAGTTGTGGATTAAAGTGTCGTTAGAGAAGAAGAAATTTACCTCGACTTGGGTCATTTGGGCATTGTGCGGGGAAGAATGACAAGAAAATATGCTAGTTAAATGTGAGGGAAAAGTATTTGGTTTTCCACTTTCTTCTGTTCATTCACGTTTAACTGAGATTTCTTTGTCAAATACCTGAGAATATCAGAACATTAATGAGCCCATTAAAATTATAAGGTACTAAGTTCGCGTTGATTTACTAATTTCCTCGTAATAAAACCAAATGAGTCCTATGAGTCTTAAGTTCAATGCCAAACAACATCTATTCCGCGGTTGCGCGATAACAGCTCTATCCGGCAAGTTTCTTTGTCGAGTATGTAAACAGTTACCACACTCAATATGTTAAAACATTTTGCTTTCAATTTTATATTTATTAAATTATATAATTCCATTATATTTTTAATAGCATCTGTAGTTTCAAAGACATACGAACTAAATGTTGATCTTAGCGCAGATCAGAATGAATTAAAACCTAAAATAAATTTTAATTGAGAATTGTTTGTTCTTCATCTTCCCTAAATTTTAAACTTCATGCAAATGAAAAGAGCAGTGACTTTGTTTTAATGGCGGGTATACGAAACTATATAACGCAAGGAAAATGACTATAGCACAAGGACCATTTTAAATAACGAGATAAAAGATACGTTTCTTTGTGCGATCTAGCTTCACATGGCGGAAACTGCTTCTCTTGCCACACGTGCAATGAGGATATAGCATGTCATCAGCTTCTATTGTGTTGAATATGACCATGAGACATTCTAAGAAGATTACTTATCACAGGTTGACGAACGTAGAAAAATACTCGTAAATCACTGCATCTGTGGTAATATAATATGTAAAAAATAATGCTCTTATATTTGAAAGAGAACGAATTGTGATTTCTGAGCAGTGGCGTCTCCTGGCTGGTAGACATGGCGATGCGATCATATTACAGGTTGAACGCATAATTCCAAATATTTAAAGTCTCCGTCATTGTACATTATTCTGAAGTATTTTAGAAGTTTATTTTGAAAATTAGATACCTTCTCAATCTTCCATGAGAATCATCAATTTCTCATGGCATGCACTTACATAAAAAAACAATAAAACTAAAAATTAAATAAAAACTGCATACCTAATTTTTGAACTCGACATCTATTCGCCGTTTTCGCGACACAATTTCTAATTCACGATTCTCTTTAACACATGAAGTACGAAACTAGCATTTACGCTACATCGCTATATACATGACGAACGAAATAACATCACACGCACTGTTTCGACTTCACGGACTATTCCTATCGTACTATTTCCTTACATGAAGGGAGTGACCTTGTTTTGTCAGGCCTGCTAACCCACACCGAGTTACTCAGCTGTATTGAATCAGGATAAAATGTGCTTAGGTATAGTTGGCAGACTTGCAAGAGTTGTGAAGAAAGACTGTCGTGCCTCTTGCCCCCGCTCCCCGCTTCGTAGCACGTGACTTTTGGGATTCCCAGGCCTGCTGACGAATATGGCTGCATCAGAGGAAGGGGTATGGAAGGTCTTGAGATGCATGAGATGCACGAGACGTGATGTGAGAGGCAATGTCACATCTCATGCAGTCAAAACCACACGGTCTGAACACAGCGCATGACGGCGAGTTCAATGACCTCGCCAACGAAGCGCACGTAAATGGCGAGAGGGAATAGAGAAACAAAGAGATATACGAAAGAAAGTAAAATACTTCACAGAAAATATTTTTAAGTAATGAAAAACGAGGGGATGTAACACATCACTCGCATACATTGAGCCGACGCCACTGTTTCTGAGGCTATCTTTTGGATGGTTTCCGAGTATAACAATTTTAAGAGACTTTATTAGAGACCGAACTGTATTCCATTTTGAAGTTACATCATACACGAAGACAATCGGTATGCCTTCTGAGAAAACAACAGAAAATCACTAAATATGAAGTGTATAATTAAATATTTCGAGAAGAAAGAGCATGGAAACGTTCTTTATTTTTCGAAAATTCAATGGTTTTGATTAAAATAGCATGTATTGTAGGTCATGCGATTTAATGAATTGTTCAGAAAGTCTAAGAAAGAAAATGAAAGAAACGTGGAGCTGATTGAGAAATACTTGTGTATCTATGTATTTTTCGAAAAGTTACAAGGTTTGATTCGAAATTAAGGAAAACTAATATTTTGATAAACACCATTGTGCATATTGTATGCACAATTGAGGCCTTATGCAACTGTTTACTTTGCTTTGCAGAGTAGGTAGATCCTACCGTGTAACAACGGATTTCTAATGTGAATTCATTAATCTTGTTAAGTATTAATTAACTAAAATCATATATTGAAAACGCTTATCTAACATAAACAAATGCTTCAATACAATGGCTATCAAAATATCATTCTTGAACAGTTACTTACTCTGGTCCATAAATTAGAGTAGGTGGAAGATTGCTGGGTAAATGGCTCTAAACGTTTCTTGTGCGTAAATAGGTCTAATTATTCATTTATATTATGAACTATAATTTAATTTATACAAATTGTGTTGACAATGTAGAATAAGTGCATCATTTAAATTGTCTATATTGGAATGGAGTCACATATTGTAAGGCAAATTGAAAGCTCAGCGGGTGCCGCTTCATTTAACCCCCGTACTTCGACGGTGCCACAGCCGTGTCCACGGGGAACATGCGCGAGGTCAAGGCGTCGACGAGGTCACGTAACGCGCGGGGAGCGCGCACACGAACGTCGGTCCGGGCGCGTGGGCGGGGCGGCGGGGCGGAGCGCCGGGGGCGGGGCGGCGGGGGCGGCGGAGGCGTGACTTGCAGCGTGCCCGTCAAACGCGCACACAATATTCTCCAAAGTCAAATTAATGATTCGTAAATAATGGGGGAGTACAGGTGGCGGAGCGCCGGGCAGCGCTCCGGATTGGTCGACGGGGCGGTCGTTTTCTTCACGTTGCCGCCGGCCGACTGGCTGCCGCCGCCTGCGCCTGCGCCGCCGCCGCGCGTCAGTTGGGACTTCCGGTGTTCCTGCCTTGGGCTTGTACAGGCGCGGGCCCGCAACTGGCCCCTTCTCGGCGGCTACGCCTTATGCTACTCTTCATCGAGCCATTTCGTTTCTTCGATTTCTGGGATTTTCAAGAATTAATACGAGGAGGCCACATAAAACAACGCTCATTGTCACGCAACACTGAACTTCTCTGAATTTCAAAAATGTAAATGTTCATGTTATTTCTCTTGGCTGATACGATTGGTATGTTTCAAATGTTTCCAACACATGCTTCAGAAACTTCGAAGCATGAATTATTTGATGAGAGTTGTAAGAAATCCAAAAAGGTACTTTCCAGTATAATGCCAATGAAATTGGACCAAAGAAAGATATTTCTTTGAATCTGTTTATAAAATGCATTCGTGAAAAGTGTTTCTGTTGTTGTGCGTTTGAAATCAAACGTACTGCTATCTGAGGTGAAAACACGGTTTGCCCGAGTTCGTACTATATTCTACCTACAACTACATCACATTCATCTTTTCGTTCGAGCTAAACCCTTAAAGCTTTGTGGTGTTGAAAGTTCTTGAAAGCCCACGTTCCGATCAAGATAACGTAAATATGAACAGAAGAGCAATTAAATGTTATCAGACTTCATCAGCGTGCGCATTACGTCCACTTAAAAGCTCGTAAATCAGCAGACGCGCGCCCGGGCTGCACCCACAGGACTCGGGGCAGAGCGAGTGCAACTGCGGTGGCGGGTGCATCGCGCGGGCATCGAACAGAAGCGCCTTATGCAAATGCGTTGCCCCGCGGCGCGGTGCGGTGGCGAGGGGGGCGCGCGCGCGAGTGTACCGGAGGGGGGCCCCGTGCCCCGTCTTAAGGTAGCCGCCGCCGCCGCTGCTGCTGCTGCTGCTGCTGCTTCGGCGGCGGAGGGGCCCCCGTGCCCCGCGGCGGGTTCCGGTCCAATGGGCTCGCTCGCCAACTGTCTCCAGGTGGCTGAAGCCTGCCGCCGCCCCCGCCCCCCGCCCCCCGCCCGCCGCCCGCCGCCGCCGCCGCGAGAAGTGTGTTTGGCGCGTGGCCGCCGGCAGGAGCTCGTGCCCCCGCCCCCGCCCCGGCCGCAGGCGCCAAGGCCGACCGCGCGTGGCGAATTGTGGGCGCGCCTTTTGGGGGAGGGGGAGGGCAGACGCGTGGAGCACGGGGCACCGCATTGAGCACCCACATGTGGAGGCAATGACCAGAAATACATTTAAGGAGGGGGCGACTGTCTCAAGACATGCTCTGATGGATTCCCTGTAATCTGGGAATACTGGGAATATCAAGATTTTAATTGAGCTCCTGGAACCGAGAGTGACATTTCCTAAGGAGAAGGGAGATGATGTAATGTAGATGAAGTCCAACCCCCTTTTTAACTGTCCCCTACAGAAATGCCAACTCTTTGACGTAGAATACAATTAAAAATTCGAGCCCGATTATTGGAAATCGTTCCTGACTGCAGCCTTCCAACGGTCATTTACAAGAAAGTTGTTCATTTGACTAGCTCTTTCTTTCCTCTCAGTGTAAACCCATAACTTTATATTTTCAAATTGTCTTATGTGTTTGCTCCTAATTCTTAACAAGCAGAATTATGAATAAAAATTCTCAAATTTTGAACTGCCGAAAAATGTACCCAGGCCGAATTTCGAAGGCACAAAGATCTCGAAATCATGTTCGAAATCATTCAACATTTTTATTTAATTTAATGAAATAAATTCCAGTTGTTTCATTACTTCCCCTTATATTAGACCTCCTAAGCAGAGTTGGTTATTTTAGATGCTGCAAATGCTTGTGGGGCCAATGGCGACCCGGTGGTGGTAATTGGCCCCGTTTCTCCCTCCGCTTCCCCTCGGAATAACGGGTCTCTCGCACCCCAAGAAAGGTGGCGACCGCCACAGCACGTGTTCGATTCGGAGGCATTCGTGCGCGCCAACCGCCCCCGGAGCCTCGCGACGGGGCGCAAGGCCCTCTCTGAGCTGCACCTCCCTCCCCCTCCCCCACCCCTCCACTGTCATCCACTACGCCTTCTGCCTTTCCCAGCCCGCAATCATCTGGAGAACTGTCTCCACGGTATCCTATGCCACCTTTGCCCCCTTCTATTGCCAACTTCACATCTCCTCAATTGTTTCCATCTCTTTTATCGATGCAATGGACATGAAATATCTTTTGTCTTTGGTCTCCAAGGACATGGTCATGGGGCATGGCCTGTTCCAGTCTCCCAGCATATCATCATTACCAACAAATTATTTTCATCATTACGCCATCGTGGGTACAAACTCAATGGCAATCAATCCGGTCATTGCCTTGGTATAATAAATTGAATGTTTATACGAGTAATGTTGCATTCATCTTTGGAACAACGGCCATCTCGATCTTCACTGTACATATGGTAGATAGTACGTTCAGGATCACGCTTGGGAGAGGTGGCGCAAGGCATCAGCTGACGTCTCTGCGGTGCCTCTGACCGGAAGGTCCTAGGTTAGAATCCGAACGGTGGCATGATTTTCGATCGCTGTTTGGAGGAATGTCCTAGTGGCCGGCTGCTCTGATCGGTAGTTTTCCGTGATTTCTCCGGTCAACACCAGACGAGAGCTGGAGTACTCTAACAAACGGCCCACCGACCGTGCGCGGTATTTCCTTCCCCTTCCTTGTCCTTTCCTACCCTTACCCTTACTCTCTGTCTGTCTCTCTCCCCCGTCTCTCTCTCTCTCTCTCTCTCTCACACACACACACACACACACACACACACACACACACTGCACTACCACGTGTGACAGGTGTCGCGCAACGAGTCAGGAGCTTAGAGCTTGTTTCGGCTGCGGCGGTGCCCCGTTGACGCGAGATACCTAGTTGGGAAAACACCGTTATCGTACTGTATGTCAGCGCCGGATCTCACCATCCAGCGGAGGGAGAACATCGCCACCTCCCGAAGGAAAAACATGTACTACACTTACTGGACACGCTCGGAATCACAAATCGGAATCGGCTCGAAATCAAACACCCTTGGTGCCGTCTCCGCAACTGCTGCCACATCCGTCAAGGGATTCACTGGAGCCGTCTATCAGCAGTTGCCTTCCTTGCCGCTGTCGCAACCGCTTCTTGTTTCTGTATTTTTCTCAATACATGCGGCCACGACGCCACTGTCGTCGTTCTAAAATCCACTTGGTTCCCCTTCTCCTTTACCCCCTGCCGCCCCAAGCGGTCGGAATCGGAGGATTAAAAATGGGCCCCTGGGTCCCGGACGCGATATATTCAATGAACCGTTTTTGTAGAAGACACAGATAGAAAGTATCCGATTCAGAGCGGCGCGGTGGAAAAAGTCGGGAACGAATTTCTTTCCCGCAGGCGGCCCAGGGAAAGGATAGCGACCTAGTTAATTTTTCTGGGAAGAAGAGTTCATTGATGTAGGACCTAATGAATTATGTCTGCCTGAACAGATTCGTTTCATTCTCTGTATTCTTGTCTTGTAAATTTTCAGAAGATTTATTTATGTAGATTTATTTTTCTTTCCGCCTCTTGGAATATAACAATTTTTGCCCCAAAATGGATATTATTTATTAGCCCGGTTATTGAAATTGAACGTTGATCGATCTAACAAAAGCTTAATCTGTCACAGAAGAATACCCTACACCCATTTTTTAGGAATGTGGTTCTTTTCCTACGTCGTAGCAGTAAGTATAAAAAGCATTATGAATAATTTTAGTCAGAAGAATTTGTCATGCTTGATTTGTATGTTGATTGTTGAAAAAATTCATTCACAGAAAACTGTCATATTGAAAATTAGTGAATCAAGTAACCTTTTCCGTAAAAAATGAAATTCGATGTGTTGATAAAACCAAAGGTCTAATAAAACGCAAAAATTGCACAAACATCATTCAAAATTCTCTTTTTGAATTAATAAAAAATATATAACAATGAACATAAGATCGGAAAGATGTTTGAGTTGTCAGGAACACATTCAGTCGCCTATTTAAAAAAAAGACTCCAATTTGTTTTGTTTTTATATATTTGATCGAATAAAGCTAAGTTCACTTATAAGAATGGTGCGATCTTATTTTCATTGAAACCTTCTAACTTCCAAAAATTGCCATTTTAGAATCGTGTAACCGCTCCTACAACTACATTATTGATGACTCTGTATTCTTAATGAATGTGTTCTTCAAAAATACATCTTAAATATTTCTTGTGCATTTTCTTCAAACACGTTATTTTGGTGTATTTTGAGTGAACTCTGGGCAATTTTTTACAAATACATAAACAATATTATCTCAAAAATGGAGCCAATGTTTTGCTATAAATTATTTGCAAGAGTAAAGTGCATTCCAAAGTCCCTCGGGCAGCTCATGGGCAGCGTACTAGCTCTACATGGTGGGATGCGGGGTCCGATTCCCGATCGCGGCAAAAATAGAGCTGTGGCTTTCTACGACAATCGTCTGTTTCTACAGCTGTGTGGTGAAAGATAAGCTGGGGCAAGCCAAGTATGCTAGGTATGGAGAGATAATACGTCGTGCTCGCGACATGACTCCCTTATCCCTACGTGGATAATAAATAAAAACATGGCCCGGGCCTTGGAGCACTGCTAGACGGCAAAAGTTAGATCAATCCGTCCGTAAAATGGCAAATGCATTGGAATAAAATGTTTAGCAAGTACATTGAAATAAAATAAATAAACTGGCAAATGGAAATAAAATAAATAAAATGGCGAAAAACAAAAGAGTAAAATGATAAATACATTGTATTAAAATAAATAAAATGACAAAAAATAAAATTAAATAAAATGACAACTGCAAATGAAATAAAGATAATGGCAAAAAACAAAGTGGAATGAAAATACAGATACATTGAAATAAAATAAAATGTGAAGTGGAAATAAAATAAATAAAATAGCAAATGGAAATAAAATAAATAAAATGGCAAATGGAAATAAAATAAAATGACAAAAAACAAAAGAGTAAAATGATAAATACATTGGATTAAAATAAATAAAATGACAAGTGCAAATGAAATAAAGATAATGGCAAAAAACAAAGTGGAATGAATTGAAATAAAATAAAATGTCAAGTGGAAATAAAATGAATAAAACGGCAAATCATTGGGTTCTTCGGCACGTGTCTGTCCGCCGCCCTGCACGCGCCCCGTCGCGTCGTCCGGGCGCGCGAAGGGCGCCGTGGGCGGTGGTGGCGGCGGCGTCGCGGCGCGGCGCCTCGTGTCGTCGCGCTCCACTTGGCGCGACGCGACGTCTGGAGGGCGCGTGTAATAAGGTGCACTCCGACGCGGGGGCGCCACCGCCACCGCCGCAGACGCCCAAGCGACGCCGACGCCGACGCCTCGTGCAAGGCCGCTACCGCCTCCACCGCCCCGCGTCTGCAGCCCCTCAGGGAACTTCTTCCTTGTGTTCCCGTCCCACGGGCGCCGTCTGGGCGGCAACTGTCTTTGTCGCGTTTGGGAGTGCACATGCAGGCGACGAGTGCAGGTTGCTCCGTCCGTGACAGTTTCTGTTGTCGCGATCCAATGCTTAGACTTCGACTTAACCTCATTTTCTTCTTTGGGAGCAACAAAATCTTCGTCGCAAGTTTTAGATTCTTGAAGAGTTGGATCGTTTGCAACGTAGCCTCAAAAATATTGTCTCTTTTTCATTATCTGCATTCTCCCAAACATTTCCAAAATTAATTTGGGTATCGAGAGCTTAAATATGGAGATTCATATAATTAGTATTTAAAATTTGCTATCCCGTCTGTTAAAAATCTAGAGATTTGATAGATTTCTGCAGGTAGGTTTATACAACCTGGTGGCAGAAAACTACAATTAACATATTACAATTAGGAATATTAATACGATATTTAATTTATATTAAGACAATAATAATAGTAGAAATAATAATACGATGGCAATAATAACAATAATAGTACTAACTCTACATTTTATGACTGTCCTGCACACTAATACACTTTTTTAATACACTGCACTTCACTTCACCTCGCCTCACTTCACAACACTTCCACGTCACTTCTCTTTCTACTTCTCTATTGCACTACATTTCACAACACCGTCACGACACTTCAATAAATATAATTATAAATATTATGATAATTATAAAATAAAGTGTTTTTTTACGTTTGGGCCTTGGCCCGACTCACAATTGTCTCGCGATGGACCCACGTGCTCCAGCAACTTCATGTGGAGTTGGGTGTGGAGGCTTGAAATGAGACGGTGCCTGTATGATTATTAGTAAGCCCTGAGGAAGAAATTATAAATTTCGAAACGTTGGCGTAACTAATTGTTTCTCTAACCATATTGGCCAATCCCGTAAACCGATTTTAATTCTTTTTAAAATAAAGTGTTATTGAATTTACTTCCTAATCGATTCAAAACACTTTTCCAAGTTTCTGACCTTAACTTCTTCAACAAAGTACCCTTCGACCTCCGTTTTCGTCGATGCCATTCTTCTCTTCAACATTGCCTATGTGCTGCCGTCGTTACTGCCTGCCCCCCCCCCCACCTCCGCAGCGACGGCGGCAGCGCGAGTGTCTTCTGCACCGGCGACTAATTGCTAAGTGGATAATTGCGGTTGGCGACAGGTCGGATCCTTATCGCCACGCGCCACCATGCCAGCTGACGCTGTCACCGCCACCGGCACTGCCACCGCCACCGCCGCTGCCACCCCCACCGACACTACCACCGCCATCATCGCCGCTATCTCTACGGCCACCGCCTCCATCAACGTGGCCTCCGTTAGCCACACACCGCCGCCACCGTCTCCGACGTTACCACCACCACCACCACCTCGGTTAACGTTGCCGCCAACCCACCATCACGCCGCCGCCAACCCACCATCACGCCACCACCACGCCACCACCACGCCGCCACCACGCCACCACCACGCCGCCACCACGCCACCACCACGCCGCCACCACGCCGCCACCACGCCGCCACCACGCCACCACCACGCCACCACCACGCCACCACCACGCCACCACCACGCCACCACCACGCCACCACCACCACCACTACCACGCCATTACCACCGCCACCGCCATTACCACCGCCCCCGCCGCCTGCGCCTCCGTCGCCGCCTTGTGGCCACGTGCGCGGGCGCGTGTGCGTGACGGCCCCCGCGGGGCGTCGCGTGCGCACGCGCAGGCGATGCGCGCGCCCGCCCAGTTCCGGTGGCGAAGGGCGGCGGCGCCGGTGCGGCCCTTCGCACGAATGCGGTCGTCGCGAGGCCCTTCGCCGCACTGCGCCCTCGGACGCGCTCTTTTACTCGGATGCGCCGTGCAGGCGCAAGCGTTGTGCCAGCGAGAGAATGGGTACCACGGAATTGATTAAGGCTCTTTTTATTCAGTTTCGTGATATCCACTTTGGTATCATTAGTACGAGAAGTCTTTTCATTTGGGTGGGTTTAAGCTCCACTTCCACTATAGCGTTAGTGGAACAGGTTTCCTTTCAAGAGGAGAAAGATGCATTGTTAAAATAACGCCCTCTGCAGGTCAGGTAGATGATGAGAAATAAGCATTGTATTTTTTTTATAAGAGCATAAAGTCTTTTACAATCAGGTGATTGCACCGAGTCTCAATTGACTATACGAATCGTGGCTAGTTGATAAGCAAAACACTTTAAATATGATTTTAGTAGTCTTCTCGGAGTAATGAATAGATACAGGTTAATGTGTTATAGGCTACGTAGGCTAGGTTTTCTACATAGTAATGTAAACTCAATCGTAGTTGCAGACGAAACGCGTCCACAAACATACGTATGTTGCGGTTATTTCCATAAAATTTGTGTATTTTTTTCTGGTTTCGAGGTTCAAGATAGTTACTATGTCCTTTCAACCACAGAGTTTCCACGAATGAACCAAAATAGTTTTGTTTTGAAAAATAACTTCACTAGAATTGGTGATAGATTATTTCGTTGGAATTAGCGCTCGTACATAATAAATTAGTTGAAATGGTTATACATTATTCCAAGCTCCCTGTGACCAAAGCCGCGTAGAGAAAGCAGGTTGATGTCCATCTTACCCCACAGTAAAACAAGTTTCTTAACCTGTCTGTCCGTGTGCCATATGATCTCAGTGAGAACAAAGCGAACGTCATCACGCAATGCTTCATATGAGAATCTCGGCCGTCGGAGCTGTGGTGGTCACATTTGCTTGCGGTCGAGGCCCGCGGCGCTTCGTCTTAATTAGAGCTTCGCTCCGGGAGCGAGGGGGAGGAAGGGATGAAGAGGAGAGGAATCGAGGAGGAGAAGTGGAGGGGTAGGAGAAGAGAGGAGGAGAATGGAAGAGCTGAATAAAGTGAGAAGAAGGAGGTTGAATGGGTAGGAGAAGCGACTGGAGGAGAGGAAAGGGGGTGAGCCGGAAGATTAGTACAAGAGGGAGGAGAGGGAGAGGAGCAGGAAGTAGAAGTGAAGGAGCGGGTGGAGAAGAGGGAAGCAGCCGGTGGATGAAGTAGAAGGCCGAGGAAGAGAAGTGGGTGGAGGAGTGAGAAGGGATGAGCCGGTGGATAAAGTAGTAGGGGGAGGAGAGGGAGAGGAGGACGAGGTAGATGAGGAGTGGGCGAAGGAGAGGGAAGGTGTTTAGCCGGTGGATAAAGTAGTAGGGGGAGGAGGTACAAGAGAAGGAGCGGGTGTAGGAGAGGGAAGGGATGCGCCGGTGGATAAAGTAGTAGGGGGAGGAGAGGAAGAAGAGGAGGAGAGGAAATGTATGAGCCGGTGTATAAAGTAGTAATGAGAGGAGAGGGAGGGGAGGAGGAGGAGAGGGTCGAGGGCAAGGATGCGGTGGAGGAGGCACGAGGAGGAGGGCGCTGGACGGGGCGCGGGGGAGGGGGCGTGGCATCGCCACGGTCGTGCGGAGGTCACTCGATGCCGCCGGGGCCGGTTTACGGAAATCCGAGAGCGGCGGCCGCCCTGCCCCGCGGTGGGGGGCGTGTTAATTGCAGCGCACACAAAGCGGCTAACAGGACCCCGCGCCGCGCCGCGCCGCGCCGCGCCGCGCCGCGCCGCCCCCGCCGGCCGCGCGCAAGACTTTCCACAATTTCAGCGTTTCTCGTAACTAGAGGGCAGGTGCACGCCAGCTGCACGTCCGTGTCGTCGCCTCCTCCCCCCACCCCGGCCGCCCCCTCCGTCGGTTCCCCCTCTTGCGTCTGGACTGACTTCTTACACCCCCGCCGCCACCGCCAGGTGCGCTTCCCCGCGCTTGCCTCACCACCCACGCAGGCGGAGTCGTCGCCAGTCCCGCGCAGCACGTTTGTGCTCGGTTTGCGATTTTGATGCTCAACTCCTGTCTTACATCCACCACACAAATGAAAAGAACCCTATGTACTTGTACATATCAACAAGTGCTATCTTTGTTGTTTTGTTACTGAATCCATATTGATATATGCCAAAAATTGTCAAAGGAAATGTGATGCAAATTTAGAGGAATAATAGGTTAGTTTAGAACACTGGTACTCATATGGTAGCCATATTGAACACGGCGGAAAGAAGACGTTGCAACAAGATACAGAACTCATGAGTGTTCAAGTATGGAGTAGACAGTGACATTGTATAGAGTGCCGGTGTAGAATTAGCAATAGCGACACGTTTTAATGCCAGTGTAGGCATCGAGATAGAATAAGAGACTGTCGGCAGACAGGTTAAAGCCAGTGACAAAATTAATATAAAAGAAATAAGAGAAGTGAAAACGGAGGGGACATTTCTCATCAAGACTTTTTTTAATTTGAGCAGAAGTTATTCAGTTGTAGTGGCGAGTATATGAGAAGCTCTCCAGACGTGTTAGCGAGCACTTGTAGAAGTTATTTACATTCGGTATGGGAGGCTCGTATCAAATATGTAAATACAGAAGATACAAATTTGAATTCAAATAGTTCATGTTGCAAGAACGTTTAGTCAATTATAAGGATTAGTCGAAATAGAAATATTCATACGAGGCATTCGGGAAATGATTAAGTGTAAATAATTTGTGTTCATTGTTATTATGTTTAGGGACATGAACTTTGTGATTTAATAATTTTGTTTCTACTTCGGAAAAACAGTATTCGGATTAAAGAGCAACAATTTATGATCTTCATCGTAGAGAAGCTTCACTTACCTTAATCTCTTCGTGGGGAAGCTGTACTTCAACGTCATCATAACTTCGTCTTCACAAATCGCAAGCGTCGCGGAAAACTCCGTACAAAAAAATTAGTACGTTTTGGAGGTCTTGGTAGATCAAAGAAATTATATTTCAATTTAATGGCCATAGAAGATTTTGCGAAAAGTAAATTTTGTAAAGAAAGTACAACTAGATTGTATTCATGTTGAATTCAATAAACTATATATCAATAAACGACAATACGTTATTGGAAAAAGAACGCTCATTCATTTAATAATTATTCTGGTAAAAATAAAAAGATTGTTCTGCTGAGACTTGATGGATGGAACGTCGACCCACGTCAGAACTCAACCACATAAAAATGTTCATAAATCTTATTACAAATATTAAATTGTTTTTTGAAATATTTTCATACATAAGTAAGAACAAAAGGGCTCGTTCAGCTTCTATTAAATGCCGATATCAAAAACGGAGAATATGAAAACGTTACAAAATGGCTTGCCCAACGAGGGGCAGATTGTATCAAGTACCCGAATATATTAAAACGTTTCGACATAGTAAAAATATTACTCTACAATCACTCTCACACACACACACACATGTATGTATATATAGACACACACACATATACACATATATCGGCTGTGTCCCGCCAAACTTCTCAAAGACTCTCCGACATCATTACCTTCATCATCATGTGAAGGAAAATTGGATCCATAGCAATCATCATTTCCACGATGCCAACTCTTCTTTAGAAGCCAGTGCTTTCATCACTTTCATAATCAATACAACAAACACAAATGCTCTCCATAATTATCTTCACACATAACCATCAATGTTATCGTCTGTAGTATTATAACCACGTCCTTACATTTCTATTTCATTTTGTGTTTTCTGACCTGCCCTACCTACGTGAACGTACCTGCTCCTTCATTCTCCTCGCCAAAGCCGCTTCTCTGACTTTTTGAGGCGAAGTCGGTGGCCGCCCTCGATGACCTTAGCTGCAGGCCACATATCACTCACCCCGCAGCATGACTTCCATCCCCACGGGAAGGTGGCCTTGCACGTTCTCTTCGAAGTAAGCTGGCATACATCGTTGGTTGGTGGTGTAGGTCGCGATCACAACAGTTATGAAGTAAGAGAAAGTTGCATCTACCAAGAAATGTGTGGCATCTACTATGAAGTGTAAGTGGCACATTGCAGGGTACATCTGTTCTAAATAATATTATTTGAACAGTTAGCTGAAATATTGCAATATAGAACTGTTTCGAAATAGTTTTTTAAATAGTTATAAATCCTTACTTGTTTCCCGATATTATTAATTACAAGCTTCGCGTTTCATTGCGGCATTCAGATCTTCTACATCATTTATCTTTTTAGCAAGAGTCAAATATATTCATCTTCGAATTTTACTTATATATTTCCAGCCCCTGTAATCACAAAACTTTCTCTGTGACTATTCAAAGTACAGCACTACTCGGACCACGGTACTACTTGGAGACGAACAATGTTGCACAAACTTTCATCTGCACAGTGCGAATTTGTGTTTTCATCACTGACTTTACAGAAGAATCTAAAGATTGTCCTTAAATCAAATTTATCCCAACGTTTTTGCAATGAAGGGAGGTAGATTTATATCGTTATAGTTGAACACGAAGAAAGTATTTGTTTTTTTCCCCTCCGAAACAGAAATACCGTTGGTTTGTATTCTAGTACACAAGATGATCGTTGGGTTGATATTTGGCGAGAAAAACGAGTTTCTGAGAGCCCCGAGTGATAAGTTCGAGACGCCGGAGATCTGTGGCTATCCCACTTTGTCAACTCAGAAGATAGCATTGTTAGCAAATGTCACTTCTTGTCATCACAAGATACTGCACATTAATCGCGCAGCTCAACGTTATCAAATAGCAATCTCGACGACACCCAGGATCCCTGTTTCCATGAGAAAATCGTCGGCGCGGGAGCGGCAGCGAGAGAGGAGCGAGAAGGCGGGATGTGGCAAGGGGAGATAGTGAGGGGGGAGAATGAAGGGAACGGGGATGGAGGTGGAGATTCAGATCGCAGCGGCTTCGACGAGCAGAAGAGCAGGCACGCGAGAGGGGACCACATGGTGCGGGTGGAGACAGGGCAAGGACTAGATGGGACGGCATAGAGGCGCGGGAGGAGGTATGGATGGTGGCAGAGGCGGGGTCAGAGGCGGTGGAGAAGAGAAGAAACGGGATGGAGAGAGAGAAGACAGGGGTGATGGGAGAAGGAGGGGGTGAGGTGCTGTTTAGAGAAGAGTAGTGGCGAGGGGGGGGGAGGTTGGCGGTGGCGGGGATTGGCGCAGGTGGAGGTAGAGGCGGGGACAGATGGCGGAAGAGTCGGGTGCGGAGGCAGAAGCGGTGTCAAACGAAGGGTAGAGACGCTGGGGAAGGAGGGTGTGGGCGAGGAGGTAGGTGCAGGTGGGTGGAGGCTGGGTGGGAGCGGCGACTGGGGCAAGGATAGCGTCGGTGGGCGAATAGTCGCGGTGGCGTCAAGGCGGGGACGTGGCAGGGGCCAGGAGAGGTCGCCGGCGCAGGTTGGTGTGGACGAGGAGGATGGTGGGGGCGGGGTGGGAGCGGCGACTGGGGCAAGAATAGCGTCGGTGGGCGAGGAGTGGCGGGGACAGGGCTGGGGCCGGGGCGGGGAGCGGGAGCGCGCGGACGGGAATGAATGGCGGGCGGCGCGCCGGAAATGAAGACACTTTTGCTCTCGGGCGGCGGGCGGCGCTGACGGAGCGGCGGGCGGGCGCGCGGCGACGCGCCATCCGTCAGCGGGGCGCCCGACCGCGCCTGACGGATCCCACGCGCCCCCGCCGCCGCCCCCGCGCTCCTGGCCAGCGCCCGACGCACGGCGCCCCGCCGCGCGCCCAGGGTCGCCCGCCCCCGCCTCGCTGTTGCCACAGCAGCGACTCGCCACCGGTGCTGCACTCGCGTTTTGCTACGAGCCGATCTGGCAGTGGGCAGCTTCCACTTTTCTCTTCCAATCCCGTCCATTGTTTTTGGAATGTGAAGTGGACAAACTGATGGACATTGAGATTTTTTTCTACTGTCGTAATGATATTCGACGAATTTAACTTCGCCACCATTCTTTTCGTATTTCACGACACCTGGAATGAGCAAAAAATGTAGAAACTTTTACTACATAAATAATGTATATTCATAAATGAAATATTTTTAAAGAAAAATATAAAATAATGTAAATAGTAGATACAACATTCTGTTGCTCTCAGGTGGGAATAATACATTCGGAGGGGCAGTATTTTGTACAGGGCAGTTTTTGTTGTATTAATGCACATCCAATGAATACGATTTCAGTTATCACGTGGTCGTGACAAACCTCCTAATTATAAGTATCGTTTTCAATACACTGAGTCTTATATTTACCTTCATGTCTCTGTCTTTCGCTTCTTTCAATGATGAACAACCTTTGTCTTTCGGTCTTCGAAGGAGGCAAACTAGCGCGGTCGCCTGATGAACAGCAACTCCCTCTCGCTTACATCACCGTTGCCATGAAACGGTGAACCATAATCATCATTGTTTCCGTTCACAACCAAATTGGCGATGCTGTAGTATGGGGCTTACGTCAGAATTTCCAAAATGAATGCTTCCACGTAAATTGCCGCAAAATATATTGTGTTCTTGTTGAGGGTTCCTTCTCCTGAAGAAATCAGAAATCCATAAGCATTGTAAACTATGCATTGATCAATATTTAGCTATTTGTTATTGCAATATTATGTAATGTTTCAAGATGCTAAATTCCGTGGATTAATATTTTGTAAAAGAAATTATTGGCAAATTTCAGCAAGCTTCTTCCGTTCCTCCGATTTTGGTTCAACCACGTTCCTCTGCTGCCATTCGTCACAATCCCTTAATGATCATTGCACTAGTAATGATAATTGCATCACACACTTGTACTCACTGACGGGCGCCACACGTTCCGACATTACTCATTTACCAACCACCGGCAGGGAGTGGCCGGACAACAAGGTCTAAAAGACAGTGCAGTCGAAATGTATAAAAATTAAATTCATCCAACAAAATTCACAATCATATTTTCTTAATTAAATAAAGCCAACAACACATGAATTCCGCAACAAAATAAAACTTAACCAATGATAACTGCTAAATGATTGCCGTTAACCATTACGACACCTCCGCTGACATTCCTTCCACCAGCCTCTCTACAAAGCCTGGGAATATCAGTGTGTAGGGACCTCGTGTTAGCAATTATATGATAACGCAGAAAAATGTTTCAGAAGCAATAAGAAAAGTTGCTGAACGTAACAAAAAAATTCTTTAAGAAAATTCGCGTGATTTTAGAACAGGGAGTATTAAAATTTCTGATTTAATCTTTCTGATGAAAGAATGTTCGTATTCTAGATTAATGTATTTCAATATTAATGATTTGAATAATGACCATTAAAATTATTTTATTTCTCTTTCGTAAACCTGTCAATTTTTTTTAATTTCCTACATCTTCACACAGTTACTTGTTGATAAAACTTGCCTTCATCAGTAGTAAAACTTCGACTTTCATCCCCTATTGTTCCTGAGCAACGAATACAATACAAATTATCTTCGAACAATCGGACATTATCACTTTTCCTCTTTTAATCGTATCCATGTTTTTGCTTCTTTGTGCCTTTTTATTTTACATTACCACGTATGTTTCTTCGTTATTTCATGAATTACGTCCGTGTGCTAGCACTGGAGGAAACATGACATTTCCAACTCGTTACTTTACCCCTGCGACCTAAGCAACATAAACAAAGGTAATGATTTCTTTCTAACGAGTGTATGCATTAAAACTCATTCTATCATTCAGGTCAAATTCCTGATTCTTTTCGTGAATTTACCTTCCCAGCAACTCTTAAAATATCACTATTAAGGGACGGATTTTAATGAAATGTCGTTTTGTTTCACTTTAGAACAATGCCGTTTAGTATAGAAATTTCTTTTTATGACAAAACGAAATCACCCACTTTTTATGACATTTTTTTTTGCATTTTTGCCAGTTTCTACTAATACTTAATTTCTTACCTTTTACGTTATTTGTAATACTGATTTCATCGATTTCAATATCGTTTTAATGGTACTTGCTTCAAACAATATTTACGAGGTGCAACAAATGCTCACCACAGAATTTCTGAGAAGCATATTAGATTTCTTCGCTCATATATTGTAATGTCAACCGTTGTGATTACTATGTAATCTAAGATTCCTGTGACGCCTATCGGCCCCAACAGTCCAAACCAAAACATTGCAGGCTGAGTTCACTTGAACAATAGGAAGAAGCTTCGATTACCCTACAGCTTGTCATACCCTACAGCTTGAGTTGTTCATCTGAAGTGGTTTTGATCAAATTTTTTACGTAATTTCTCTTTGTTTTAGTGTATTTTAAAGCATTTTATGAGTATTTTATTGATAATTTTTTTGCAATGTTTTAGGTCATCAAACTCCACCCCCTAATTAATATACATCACAATCCAAATTTATTACATTATATATTCGCTATATCCTTTATTTTGTGTAAATACCGTAAATTAAGTTCTGTTTCGTATTCCTCCTATAGCAAACTTCACAATGCATGACTTTCAAGAACAATTAAGTAGTAGAAAGGCAAGTTTCCAGAAAAAATTTAACATTTTAAAAATAACGTACGTTCGTGAATAACTGTATTTAATGAATTTTAATACGAGGTGTACAACCTACAAATGATAACTGAATAATAAAACCACTCTGGGCTTATACCTGATCATACCGAACGTGAAGAAATCGGGTCACTTCCGCGAACGACAACGACAACGCACTTGGAATAGCGTCGTATGATAATAGATTTATCCTATCAAGCGTATTTTACACCCGTAGTCCGCGATGGTTCCACCTAGCTGCGTTCGTACTAGGACCTTCCGGCCCTCGCTCTGGCGACGTGGTTCGTGGCTCCCCTATCGCTTCGGCGCTCACGCATTTTAATCGAACTCCCTCGATTTCATTTAAAGGGAATAAATAGTATCGTTATGACCTGCACTTCCACTAACCCACTTCTTATAACAAATCTACACTTAAGTATGACTTAATTGGTATTAATTACACTTCATACTTCATTATAACTCCTTAGTGCGGTATGTAAAAGTGCAGGGTGCCACCAAATGCTGTAGTGGGATTTGTTGTCGGAATGGATCCACATTTTTCTTTAAATGTCTTGAAAGAAAAGAGTGAATTACACCTTTTAAAGTAATTCCCTACATCCTATTGAACATTTCTTACAAACAAGAAGTAGAACTATCGGAGGGACACTGTGTCAAGTAAGAATGAACTAATTAAATAAATATTGTTAACTACATTACAAGTTTTAATAAAATTCCTCGTCTATCTGATTTTCCTTTTAAAAGTTTGTTAACAATAATATAGACATTAAACAACGATTGATACTTTTAATTATATACATAAATTGTAATATTACTGAAACGCTAAAATATATTTTCTGCACTTCAAAGTAGTATCTACATGTAAATTTATTTAATATGCCACTACTTTTGGTGTTGAACAGTTGAAGTAGTAAAATAATATTGTTAAGATTAGACTTTTAAATGGAATTAACACAGAAGTGTCTCAAGAGAACGAATTTATGCCGGAAGTATATTGACACTTCGACCTGAGGATGATTCATCCTATTATGTAAACCTTGTATCACCCCAAGAACTGCAGAGCAAGGAGAAATAATTCTTTTTTAAAAGTCTCTCAAGAGATAACATTTAATATTCACATTTTTATTTGCACAAAACACTCGTCAATTTCTTAATTCGAGGAAATTGGTATGTCTTATTCTGATTCACTCTACACTGAGTTTACACTCGTTCACGCATCGGATGTTTAATTCAAACGAAAGACGAGACAAATATTACACATTACGAAAAGTTTAACATGGCGGAGAAAGCCTAGGCCGAGAGGAAAACAACTGTTTCAAGACAAGGATCTTCGAATTGATAGTTTTACGAGTAAAAGTTGGCTGTTGTGATCGGAAGTAGGTTCAGACGCCATGCTATAAATTTAGTCTCCATTCTTACAAATGCCCAACAATAGGGTAAACAAAATGCCCTCGCTCTCACCACCATTTCTTCGCTTTCGTTCACGCAGGCGGACACAACCAGGGACTATAAGGGATAAGACCCCTACTCTGCATTAGAGAAAAAATATTTGTACTTAATTACGTAGCTCATCTCTTACAATTTTTTGATGTGTATGAATGAAAGGGGAAACAAAAGTCCATGTCCCTCCCTCAACACCTCCCGTTTTTTAATGTAATTGATTATGGTAGCGAAGGACGACAAAACGCGACGAGATGTACGACTTAGTCTTCCGCTGTTCGTCACGTACCCGCTGCCTTCCCACAATTCAGTACTGTTTTCATCTGTGTTCTTAATTATTTGGGCAAAGATTTTTCATGCTGGATCTTACTCACGGATGTAAAAGTACATACATTTCAGTGTGCCAAGCTGTACGAAAAGACGTCTTGAGGAAACACATGAATGATGTTTTAATTTTTTATTCGTATTGTAAAACACGTACATGTTATTTAAATTATACGTCATGAAAGTTCCAGAATTTTCTTTTAAAACTCAGGTGAAAACGATGCACACATATTAGCGACAATGGTGGAGTTAATTACATCTGTATGAATGGCACGTTAATGCGATGGGATTGTACGTTTGACTTATCGCATGATGACCTCCAATCCAATGAGCAAACTGAAGAAATACCTCTGCCTGGAGCAGTAGGCCACTGGTAGCAGGCGACAAGTGTACACGGTGACAAAAAAAACACCGCTTCTAGCAGTCGGGATTCTGTATTCCCGCTCCAGGATCTGTCCCTTAATGACAAACTCTTCTTCTAAATGTGATTAAGTACGTTTACAATAACGCGACAAAGTGTATGACCTTGTCCACCGCTTCTTTCCCACAGTTCGGTACTGTTTTTATCCCTGTTCTTAATTATTTGAGCATAGATTTTTCATGCTGGGCCTTTCTCATGGATATAAAGGTAGGCCTATATGCATCACGGTCTTAAGAAAACTGGTACCATTCGCTTGACAACTGATGAACTATGGATTAAGCATTGCTAACAAGCTCCATAGGAGTACTTTTAATAAATGTTATAAAATAACTGTCACGATCCCAAATTCGTATTTTTCGAGTTGTACGGGAATTGCAGTCCATGGACGAAATAGGTGACCAAAGCATTGTTTTCTGAAATTAAATTCCTCATTGAAGGGATATTTTTTCTTTTTTCACTATTCCACTATTTGCCCTTATCATTCAGCACTGAAGAACTAGTTATAAAAATGTATAGTAAGATGCTTTGCTTAAAGCTCGCGAACGTCTGATCTTCAGTTTAAAATTAATAAACAAAATATTTCAATTCATATATTTATAGAATCATTCTCAACATGATTCATCACAACCCGTTGTACCACAAGAAAAGCGACTCAAAATTTGTCCTTTTGCAAGTAACGTCTTCGGAGTCTTATATTATTTCAAAAATTAAGGGAATATTTTACTCTATAAATCGGCAACTCTTTGAAATATTTTAACGAAATGTTACCACTTCTATTAACATAATGTTTAAAACATATTTCTTAACTCAAAAGTTACAATTTTTGAATTGTGCATTGATGACTAGGTGACAATAGAAAATGGCTTTCGTAACAGCTACACGCAGGAAAAATTCGGTAACCTTACTTGTCTCCCGTCAAGAGTTTCATGTCACGGATGATCGGCAGGCAGGCATCACCGCCTACCACAAGGTATTTATAAAACCCCTGCCCCCTGGCACGTATCAGCTGTTGAGGGTTTCATCCAATCGGGAGCTGTTGACGGTTTCATCCATAGAGACGTCACTATGGTGACGTTCAAGCTCCCGATTGGTTGAAACTGTCAATAGCTGATACTTATCAGGGGCATAGTTACGAAAATTGCTGTATAGTGAGTGCATCGACGCGGTGAGACTGAGGTACGCGTCTGGCGTATCTCACGGCCACGCGCGCCCTGCCACGGGCCACCACGGAGACGTCTTCCCGTGACCTCCGTCGCCACCGCGGCGCCACTGTCGTCGCCACTGCCAGCGCCGTGCCGCCGTGAGAAATCTCGGCCGCGTCTAGTGAGTCACTTCCTCCTGCGCCTCGCGTGTCGGTCCCACCCGCCGCGGACGTCAATGAGAGGCTCGGCACAGACAGGGCGCTGGCGTGGAGGGGGCGGTGACCACGATGCTGGTGACGGCGGCGACGGCGGCGGCGACGGCAGAGAGTGTGCTGACTTTAACGATGACTGTGACAGGCGGTGACGGTCGGTACGGAGGGGAGAGAGATCATTATCATCTCGCTGAAGTAAAATTACACCCCAAAAAATTATATTTTCAAAAATGTGAACCCTTTTTTTTATTTAAACACACTATGACAGATTAAGTATCTAATATACGTAATCATCGAAAAACAAAACATTTCAGCGTATTTTTTTATTGATTGTCACATCTATTATGCCATTTATTCTTATCAAATGTCAACTGTTCTTACTTGTATTAGGATTACCTAACGCAGGGAAGATTACCAATATTTTACCTTTTATTTTTAATTACCTTAAATTTACTATAACCTATAACCTAAACTGTTTCCCTATAAAAATATTAATAATACCTTTAGTTTTACAAAATATAAAGGTGTGCAAAATACTGTAAGAATTCTGTGGGACTATGTAATCAATAATTATAAAATAATAATGACAATGATAATAATAATAATGATATAATAATGATAATAATAATGATAATAATGATAACAATAATGATAATAATAATAATAATAATAATAATAATAATAATAATAATAATAATAATAATAATAATAATAATAATGACATAACTACTTTACTGTAGAGAAGTTCAGGGTCTGATAATACATTGAAAGTAGATGACGTGTGGCGCCAGCGACGAGCGATGAGTGGAGATGGAGTGCGTACGGGGGCGGGGGGGGGGAGGCCTGCGTCGCGACGCGGGCGTGGCGTCGGGATCGGAGGAGGAGGCGGCGCCGGGCGAGGCTGCTGCGGAGACGCAGCGCTCACTGCGGCTGCTTTGCATATCAATCCGACCCCGAGCGCTTCCGTTACCGGCACGCGCAGCGACTGCTGATGGCCGCGGCAACCTCGCTCTCAGGGAAGGCGGTTCAAACCGAAGGTGATACAAGACAAGACGCAGGGCGTGTCCCATATCACGATCTGGGGCTGTTGCGAAAGCAAGATGTTTGCTAGAGGATGCGACATTCGCAATGGCACTGCGATAACGCAACCTGGGCAGCGAAGGCGGAGTGGAATTTGGTAGCAGTGGTATTTATGGAGACGGCAGCGATGTTGGAAATGGAGGGTAGGGAGACGGGATAGAAATAAAATTCAAAAATATACACGGTTAATCATTGTGATGAGCAGAGGATTGCAAAGTGAGTTCCAAACCTCACTGCCCCTCCTCCAGCGGCGATGGTGGTGTAATGGTCAGCATAGTTGCCTTCCAAGCAGTTGATCCGGGTTCGATTCCCGGCCATCGCACGTGTATTTTTGTCGACCACGAAGTTAATGGGTGCGTATTTGTGTTCACGTAGTATAAGAAATAAGCATAAAAATTTGTGGACCCTGCATTTTAGTTGATATTTAAACAATATTTCTAGCTGGAAACTAAGGTTGTTGATTAAACACAACGAACTGAACAAAAGAAGAGTTATGAACTCTCCTAAAACAAATATAATTGTTACACCATCTTCTAGAATGATATTCTTGAAACAATGCTTTTTCCAAAAGTTATAAACATTAACCTTTTGGCGCAGCGATATTTTGTCATTATTACGCAACATTAAGGTGAATAAATTGTGTTTTAGATAAATGATCAATCTAACCTGTTTGCAAGGCAACTGACTGTTGAAGTAAATGTAACAACAAAGATACCTTGTTTGATTTATAAATTGTATTAAGTAGCAATTACATAAACAACCATTAATAAACGCTGTAGACAAGTTCGTATTGTCAGAGGAAACGCTGCAAAGACGAGAGGGAGGCTCCCAGACATCAACACAGCAAGTCAGAATTTGTTTAATGCTACAACAATACTTATGTAGGTTCTATACTAATGTGTCATGAATAATGATATTACTATCGTATTCGCTAATTTCAATTTCGAATCTGCATGAAAAGCTAAAGAGCTGAGAAATGCTGAAAAGGTGAATTAAAAATCAACGCAATCTGTCGGTGATGAAACGTTGAGCACGAGTCTGGTGACGACGGCGGCGGGGGAGCAGTTGCCGGCGATGGCCAAGAGTATGCTGACTTTGAAGATGTCTGTGACAGAGACGGTGACGGTTCGAACAATAAAACGCGTTTTAATTCAGTGTTCAAGTTCAACTTCAGACAATGATCATTATACTATTATATTTCCAATTATTTATTTCGTTCCAAATCTGCCCGCGTGGAATTTCGTAGCTTAAGCCTGTTTGTTTTGCTTAAGCCTGCTTAAGCCAGCGTCTTGCTTAAGCCTGTTTTACACGAACATTTTGTTCATCATTTTTCGCTAGTACTAAAAAGATACCAATACCAATCTGGATATAATTTGTACGAAAAAATGACGCATGCTTACAGATTTTATCCAGTTTGACTACCGCGCTCCTAGCGGCACTTTACGAGACTTTCTTTGGTTTGTTATGCGTATGGACCGATTTGATCATTTTGTACTTGCGTGAGAACATTCTGCCGTGTAGAGTTGTAATGTGAAGTGATTATATAGTGAGAAATAGATTAGGTACTGTATTCTAATATCTTCCTCAGTCCTAATATAACTTAACTTAATTTGTTACCACAGATGCGATGTTCGAATGATTGAATTTCAGCGGGATATACTTCCGGAGGAAGTATTTTCTTCACGGTTATGTACAAAGGAGGAAATGACCGTGTAAAACGCTGGAATCACTCTCATCCAGTTTCGGCACCGAAACATACTGCGTAGAAACGAACGCCCTTTTTCCATCCACTTTCTGTACAGAAAAAGGATGACAAAAATGACCGTGTGAAATAGGCTTTCGCAGGAGCACTTGCGAAGAAGGCTGGCGGGGCGCGGGCGGCGGGTTGGCCTGGCCGTTGGGTGCGCTCGCAGCCGTTGCTTTCGAGAGTGCGGGTGGCGCGGGGGTGGGCGGAGGCCGCTGCCGACGCGAGGGGCCCAAGGCCGTGGGACCGCCGCCGCCGCCGCCGCAGGAAGGAAGCTGCGCGCGCGTCGCCCTCCAAGACGCGGATGCCTCCTCCCACGCATTCTCGCTCGCCTCCCACGAGCAGCGGACGAACACGCGCGCCTACCCACTTCATCCAATACCGTGTCGGATAATCGTCGTGTCGGATAAGCGTCGTGTCGGATAAGCATCGTGTCGGATAATCATTTATCGGAACTTGCATTGACCTATGACCACTTCTTGTCGTCAACCTTGCGAACGCTGCGTCTCGAGGTGCACCATCGGGGGGCGCGTTTCGTTTGCGAGTCGGTGCGCCCACGGCGCGTGTGTGAACCGCCACAGTGTCGCTTTCGCAGCTCGCGCGTCGCTTTTTCCGCGCTCCGCTCCGCGCCTCCGTCCGGTCTCGGTCGCGGCCGCCGCCGCCGCCGCCGAGTAGCGTCTCGCGATTCGAGCTGTTAGTTTTTTTCTGCTTCCCGTCGTTGACGACGCCGACTCCTCTCGCTTTCGACGGCGCTTGAGCCAAACGCCACGGACATTAGAGCGGACTTACCCAGCCGTTTAGGATCTTTTAAGTTGACGAGGAGACTAACCACTAAATGACAAACGCATTTGGACCTCATTCTCTACCCGTGATGCCCAACGAGTAAAATATTTATGATCGGATCGGGGTAAAAATTAATTGTACGCTTTCCTTGCATTGTGCCAGTATATGTTCGTCTGTGACCATGAGAAAACGCATTTCTCAGGTTGAGAATACCAGAAATATAGCGTGGGAATGGCTATGTGCTAACCACACGTACCCCTGGCTGCAAGGCCGGGACCCTGCTGGTACGGCTTGGCTCGTAAAGAGAGAAATTATTATTACAGTAAATGAAACTACATTTCTTGTGTACTGTCTCTATTAGTTTTTAACCTCAAATAATCTAGACTCTATTTCTGCATATGTTTTATTTTCGTAGCAGAGGTTCGTTCAAATATTTATTGACTGAAGATTTCGCATATATATTTGACGGTTTTATGGTTAGAGATACTTTTTAAATTGTGCTAATGCTGTAATACAATTTTCATTTTCACTTTCAACATCACACATTCTTCAATTATATAACATTTTTTTGCAACCATTAGTTCCAGACTCCTTAGTTCTTAATGTACACTCTCCTACGAAGAATAAGGTAGGCAAGTCTTCTCACGAGAAACAACTTTTTAAACTGTACAAGAATTAAACCACAAGAGCACTTCCTTTTCTCTTTTGGTGTTTGTAAACTTACCCAGATTCTAAACTCAAATTATATTTTAAATACATCTACACATTAATGATAAATGGTTTCTGTTGGCAAATCAGATTCCGGTTTACATTTTGTATAATATGATGGACGTCTTATTATCATGTATTTAGTATAGTAGCCTGCTATAGTACAATGCCCTGGAAAATATTTGATTTCCTTGTAAACTGATTAGCTCTGCGAACATTATCAGGACCTTATTTAATTAAATAAATTTATTGATTCATTATTTATTTTGTGGTGATCACAATTTAATTAAGTATTTCAAAAAGTATTTGTATTTTATTGCAGTAATCATTACGTAAAGAAAGGCAGTATGAGGTAATTAAATAATGTTTAAATCCTGTTCCTAAACCTAACTCTAAGAGAAAGAAAATTTTCATTTTAGAAAATAGAATTTTTAACCACGAACAATTCTTTATGAAAGTAATCATAATGCAACTAATGAAGAAACCATGTAATGAAATCGGGTGAGTTATAAAATGAAATTGTACATGAAATTATATTTTGAAATTATAATTACCCGATCTGACAAGAACAACGTAAATGCTGTAACATGATGTTAAAGAAAGACGAATACGAGAGTTATGATAAAGAGAATGCAAATGAACAAAAGTGTCCCTTAATATTCCATTCAAAAGTATCAAGACTACTAATGTATTTGAAGAGCGGGAACACAGTAGGATAAAGGGTTAGTGAAACAAGGACTGAGAATGATTTCCAAATATTAATTGAAAACTGTTCAAGGCCGATAATAATAATGAAAACTATTATTTTAAGCCTAAATGAACATATTTAAATACTGAAAGCGCTATGTTTAGATAGTTTACTGAAACTCCGAAATAACAAACTCACATCGAGGAGAAAGGAGTTTATTTTTGCACTATCGTAAATAGTGAACCAAAAATATTAGTTCCCACAGGTTCACTACAAACGGAGAGGGTTGCACGGGCTTAAATATAAATAGCAATGTAATAATCAAGTTTTAAACACTATCGGCTGAAAATTCGAAAAATGCAGTGCTGCACAATGCTTCTCAGCGCATGAAACAGATCTGCACTTCCGAAAACGGCAATAATTTACATATTTTACCGAAGTCCTCGGTCGAGGGGATGTGGAGTATTCTCGAATGTTTACCTTTCACCTACCTACCAATTAAACGTTCCAGCAACATTTAAGCCCTCCGGTTCTCACCCCGCCCCGGTCCCTCCCCTTCCGCGTGTGTGGAGGGAACGACCTTGGAAGGCTGCGTGCGCGCCGCGCGTTGTTTGCGTTCCTGGCGGCGGCGGCGGGGGCGGCGGCGGCGGCGGGGGCGGCGGGGGCGGTGTGGCGCTCCCCCGGCCGGGGGGTCGCGCGTCAGACGCGCGCGGCGCTGGGCTTGCGCTTCGCCCTCCACCCCCGCCCCCGCCCCCGCCCCCAATTACCGGCGACGGCGGCCGCCTCACGCCGCGCCGATTTTCTCCTCCGCCGCCCGACGCTGGGCGTCCGCGCAAGCGCCGCGGCCCTCGCCTCGCGCAGTGCCCCGCAGCGCTGCTCCTAGTGGTCGGCTGGTCTCTACAGAAGTACAGGTATAGTGGAGTACATGACATGTCCTCCCTAGTAGGGATATAGAGAGCACATGTATAGTAGGGTTTCAGAGAGGACATGTATAGTAGAGATTCAAGGAGCGTATGCATAGTAGGGATATAGGGAGTACATGACATGTCCTCCCTAGTAGGCATATAGAAAGCACATGTATAGTAGGTTTTCAGGGAGGACGTGTATAGTAGAGATTCAAGGAGTGTATGCATAGTAGGGATATAGAGAGTACATGACATGTCCTCCCTAGTAGGCATATAGAAAGCACATGTATAGTAGGATTTCAGAGAGGACGTGTATAGTAGAGATTCAAGGAGTGTATGCATAGTAGGGATATAGGGAGTACATGACATGTCCTCCCTAGTAGGCATATAGAAAGCACATGTATAGTAGGTTTTCAGGGAGGACGTGTATAGTAGAGATTCAAGGAGTGTATGCATAGTAGGGATATAGAGAGTACATGACATGTCCTCCCTAGTAGGCATATAGAAAGCACATGTATAGTAGGATTTCAGAGAGGACGTGTATAGTAGAGATTCAAGGAGTGTATGCATAGTAGGGATATAGGGAGTACATGACATGTCCTCCCTAGTAGGCATATAGAAAGCACATGTATAGTAGGTTTTCAGGGAGGACGTGTATAGTAGAGATTCAAGGAGTGTATGCATAGTAGGGATATAGGGAGTACATGACATGTCCTCCCTAGTAGGCATATAGAGAGCACATGTATAGTAAGGTTTCAGGGAGGACATGTATAGTAGAGATTCAAGGAGTGTATGCATAGTAGGGATATAGAGAGTACATGACATGTCCTCCCTAGTAGGCATATAGAAAGCACATGTATAGTAGGTTTTCAGGGAGGACGTGTATAGTAGAGATTCAAGGAGTGTATGCATAGTAGGGATATAGAGAGTACATGACATGTCCTCCCTAGTAGGCATATAGAAAGCACATGTATAGTAGGATTTCAGAGAGGACGTGTATAGTAGAGATTCAAGGAGCGTATGCATAGTAGGGATATAGGGAGTACATGACATGTCCTCCCTAGTAGGCATATAGAAAGCACATGTATAGTAGGTTTTCAGGGAGGACGTGTATAGTAGAGATTCAAGGAGTGTATGCATAGTAGGGATATAGAGAGTACATGACATGTCCTCCCTAGTAGGCATATAGAAAGCACATGTATAGTAGGATTTCAGAGAGGACGTGTATAGTAGAGATTCAAGGAGTGTATGCATAGTAGGGATATAGGGAGTACATGACATGTCCTCCCTAGTAGGCATATAGAAAGCACATGTATAGTAGGTTTTCAGGGAGGACGTGTATAGTAGAGATTCAAGGAGTGTATGCATAGTAGGGATATAGGGAGTACATGACATGTCCTCCCTAGTAGGCATATAGAGAGCACATGTATAGTAGGGTTCCAGGGAGGACATGTATAGTAGGTATGGGCGTGAGGTGCCTAATACAAAAGTGAGGCAACAATATTTCTGAGCCCCTTATTTATATGCAACGTTTTGTATTTTTTTATTATCATAGTTATTTTTGCTAGTAAATAAATCAAACAACATGATTAAATAATAAATTTTATGGTAGAGTTAAAATACCATTGATTTTACGTTGAGCCATTTACGGGTGGAAAACCACTTCCCCAAAAATGTATTCGATTTCCCAAATCGTTAAGTTAAAAAAGGGAGAAAATCAGGGTTTCAATATACAAGGTGGTTCAAATATGACCGGGACTGATTTTTTTTACGAAATACTTTATTAGCAAAAATTTATTTGTACATTTCATTCTTCAAAGTACTCCCCTCCAGATTCTATACATTTTTTCCAACGTCCTGGGAGCATCCTAATGCCCTTTTCATAAAAGTCTTTTGGTTGTCGGCATATCCACTCCCGAACACTGTGGATGACTGCGTCATTATCCGCAAATCGCATGCCTTGCAAATGTGATTTAAGCTGTCCAAAAAGGTAAAAATCACTTGGGGCCAAATCTGGACTGTACGGCGGATGTGGTAGAAGGTCCCACTTCAATTTGCTGATGGTTGCCATGGTTGTTTTAGCAGTATGAGGCAGTGCATTGTCTTGAAGGAATGCTACCCGTTTCCCACCTCTCTTCCGTTTGGATCGGATCTTTTCTTTGATTTCTGTTTCCAAAAGTGCTGAATAATAAGCTGCATTGATGGTGTTAGCTTCTGTAAGAAAGTCTACATGGATAACACCCATCCAGTCCCAAAAAAATGTTGCCATCACTTTTCCCGCCGAACGGATCTTCCGCGCTCTCTTGGGTTTTGGAGAAGAGGCGTGTCGCCATTCACGTGATGCCTGCTGGGACTCAGGAATAAAATTGTGAACCCACGTTTCATCAGTGGTTACAATGGACTTCAAAAATGCATCTCCTTCATTTTCAAACCGCATTAGAAGAACACTGGCAGCTTGCATGCGCATCAATTTGTTCTCGTCCGTCAAAGTGCGTGGAACCCACCTAGCATTCACTTTTCTATATTTTAGGTGTTTTTTTATCATGTCTTCTACACTACCCACACTGATGCCAATTACTGATGCAACTTCTTTGATAGTGATGCGCCTGTTCTCACAAATAACCGCATTAACACGATCAATGTTTGTTGGGGTTATGGATGTTCGCGGCCGACGATTATGAGGTTCATTCTCAACGCGCTCTCGTCCCTCTCTGAAACACTTACACCATTCAAACACACGGGTCCGTGAGAGGCACTCTTCCCTGTACTGTTTTTTGAGTCTCTGCAAAATTTCCGACGGTTGAACGTTTTCTCAAACGAGAAATTTGACGATAATGCGTTGTTCCACGCACCGCGGCACCTTTTGTTCACTCATCGTTCTAGCAAGACCCAGACGCGACTGAACAGGTTCTAACCTGCAAAGGAGGGAGGTGGGGGGTTGTGGCTAGATTCTCTCCAGGCGGCGCAGTTAATGCGTATGTCGGGGTATTTGAAAAAAAATCAGTCCCGGTCATATTTGAACCACCTTGTATTTATGAAAATAAAATATTTTTAAACCCAAAGCCCCCGGGCCCCTTTCAAAATTTTCAGGATGGGCACATCCTTCCTGCTCCACGCATTTCTAAGTTAATACGCCTTCGGTAATTCCCAACAATATAGCTCATAATAGGGGTGGGGAGGGGGGACCAAGACAAGGACGACAATAATAACCAAATCATTATTGGATAACATTTTGAGTTAATGTAAGGAAATGAAACGTGTTAAACGTTTTAAAACAAAGATTTGACTCTTTATAAAGCGTTTTTCGGGGCTTCTAAACAACAGTTTTCACTATTCTCTGCTCTTTTATGGTGGCACCCTATATGTTATACACCCACCAACATGCTCGTCTCCCGCATATTATGTACTGTTGGATCTCTGCAGAAGATTTCATAAGGAACTAAAACGACTTAAAACTTTCAACGCGATATTTCCTGACCTAAACTCAAGAATCCATCCAATAAAATCCAACCAACAGTTTAAGTGAAACCAAGCCTTGTAAACATGATAATGATCAGCCAATACATTTAGCATAGTCGCCTTCAACGACAAAGTGTTCTGTGAGAAACGTAGAAACGTGGAATATCTTAAGGAAGCTGTCACATTGTGAATCTGGTTTGAAATGCAAGGGCAACCTACGTTTGTTTTAACGTCATCGAATCCCGTTTCTTTTAAAATCACCCGGATCATCATTTGACAATTAATAATTGCTCAGGAGCGACGTAAAGCTTCAAATCAACCAAATTCTAAACGATCAAGCAATAAGTAAAGAACATGTTTAACAACGACGCGATTGAAATTTGAAAAATTCATAGTTGCTTTCAGTGTTGCGAGCGTGTCAAATCTTGCATTTGTCTCTCATTAGTTGCTGGAGCATGAAGAGCTTTAGTACGGGGAGTTTAGTGCTAATGTTTGTGAGTTAGGACGACTATCAACAGAGTTCCTTTGATGCCGCAAATGTTACGTATAAATACTGCGAAATTACCAATTAGAACATGAAACCAATATTATCGCGATTTTTGTCACCTCCTAATTCCTTCCAAATTCATAAATTATGAACTCAATGTTTAAACCGCTCTGCACACGGTAGATCGAAACTACGAATATATTCTCCTAATATTTTGCAAATTGTTAAGTAAGTTGCATATTTAAAAAAATGAGTGTTTGCATAAAACAAACTCTGAATTTCAAAGCGTACGTCGCAACTGTTTATGCGTTATGGATGTCATAAACGGCTTCAAAACAAACAGCGCTTGCATAATAAAAATGGAAATCGCATACAGGCTCGTAATTTTCATTATTGGTTGGTGATTGATCGTAATGATTATTAGTCAAAAGCTGAGGGGAAAAGTTTTTAGAAGTATAAATGAACAAATCTCTCGCAATACAAAAGAATTTATAAGCATTAGATATTTATATTTTTATTCATAAATGGTGGATTCAGATAATAGAATTTCACTTATTTTCTATCGTGCGTGAATGTTACTCCAGATAGCAATTAGTTGTGAATAATGACAATATACTGTAAGTACTGCGATTTTGTATGCCCTACCATTTCTTGATATCTGTATTTACTATTGCGTTCAATGCCAAATACGTATTGTCTTATTTAGAAAAAAATAGCAATATAATTTACAAATGGAATACTTTAATTGTTTCGAGACGTAGGAAAGCACATTGACCTTTTATCTTAAAGCATGAACAAAATCACCAACATCACTATCGTCATTATTTATTTACGATTCTTCATCGATTCGCCGAGAACTTCAGCCTATTGTCCTTATACATTTTAGTATCGAGTGTAAAAACTCGTAAACACATTTCCTTACTGGTTTTTTCAAAGGGATCGTGATTCAGTCGGGGGGACGCACGAAAAAGCGTAGAACGTTTATACTATTTCGCTTGCGTAGCGTGGCGGTCGGGCCCACTGCTCGTGGGCGCCGGCGGCCCGTCGGCGCATCACGCGGCCCGGATTAGAGGCTGCCGAGCGGTAAGGCACGGGAGGGCGCGTCCGAAAGTGAATTTCGGAATCTCGAGCGGAGGGCTCTTCGGCGGCGGCATTCCCCGCGGGCACGCGATCGTCCCCGGCGGCGGCGGCGGCGGCGGCGGCCGGGGGCGGGGGCGGCGGCGGCCGGGGGCGGCGGCAGAGGCGGCAGAGGCGGCGGCGGCGGCAATGGCGGCGGTGGCGATGGTCCCCGTCGGCGGTGGCAGCGGCGGTGGCGGTGGCGGCGGCGGTGGCGGCGGCGACCGGGGGCGGCGGCGGTGGCGGCCGGGGGCGGGGGCGGCGGCGGCGGCGGCGATGGCGATGGCGATGGCGGCGGCGGCGGCCGGGGGCGGGGGCGGCGGCGGCGGCCGGGGGCGGCGGAGGCGGCAGCGGCGGTGGCGGCCGGGGGCGGCGGCAGCGGCGGCGGCGGCGGCGGCGGCGGTGGCGATGGTGGCGGCGGCGGCGGCGGCGGCGGTGGCGATGGCGGCGGCGGCGGCGGCCGGGGGCGGGGGCGGCGGAGGCGGCAGCGGCGGCGGCGGCCGGGGGCGGCGGCGGCGGCCGGGGGCGGGGGCGGCGGCGGCGGCGGCGCTACCCCGCGCTCGCTCGCTCGCGTGGGCCGCTCGGGTCGGAGCCGCTTGCTTGCTCGCTGTGCCGCTCTGCGATTATGTAATTAAGGGAGAGGTCGCGGGGTCGCGGCCCGCTGCCGACACCTCGCTCGGGGAGGAGGAGGAGGGGGCGGAGTGGGAGGAGGAGTACAGTCCCGATCATTGCTCCCGCCCGCGGCGGCCAGGGTTCGCATCTTCACGACGATTGAAAGTACGGTTCGCTTGATATGATTCTTCGAAAACACATTGCATTTCGAGCTATATTGGTTGCTTACTTTCTGTTCCTGCAGTAATTACCACTCGAGTCTGTATGGCTGTCTTTCTGTCTGGAAATACGCAACAAAACCCTTTACATATTCCTTATAACTCCCGTCACAAGAAACTGATTTGAATGTTATGTGGTTGACATGAATACGAACGAGATTGAACTACCGTGATTCTGCAGTTTGATTCGTTTAATAGGAACGCGATTATATTTATAGGTGTAAAAGGGAAAGTAGCTGCTAGTGTGCCGCATAATACTCACAAAATTTCCCGAACACTGTGAGCTAATAAAAGGAAAATGAATATCTAGACTAGGTCCCACAATTCGAGAAACACCCCCATGGAAGTATGCGAATTGCTCAGTGGCTCATATCTCTTGAACTCTGAGGCGGATTTGGAAAGAGATTCGTGACTTCAATGGTAGGAATTCAATCTATCATTTTGAGAAGTCAATTAAGTGAATTAACTATCTTTCGTTGTTACTATTCGACATTTAACACTGACATTTCACATTTCATTTGACAGACCAATATCAACAATATTAATTCCGTCTTCAAATTTTTAAAGTAATATAGTATAATTATAACAATTTTTTTGAATCTCAAATAAATTTCAACAAAAATGTGTTAACTTGTAAATTAACCTAAAAGATATTTAACAGAACTAAATAATATTTGCATGAAAATTTTCTGAGGCGTTTGGACTATGCGTTTGTGATATGAATGAAAGAAATACGTATTTGATCGTCGATTAAATATGTTTTCTTTTTTCACAAATCAAATATACCAGAAATAGAATCTTTCGATTTACGATTAGTGCAATAAGCGTATATAAATACCTAAAGAAAGAAAAAAATTAGGGTTATAAAGAAACTGAAACAGCGGTCACCTGTATGCAGTACGTCACAACATCAACCCTCACAACATCCTCACGTGCCTCGAGCAACTTCACACATATTACTCGCGCAACTTTTCTTGAACGATGGATTGAAGAAATGCGGGTAGAGTGGGGGTATTAGTTACGAAATCTTCCTCTAGATTTTATGGAGGATGGCAATCTCTGGAGAATCAATCACGCTTTCGAAACGTTGTCAATAATATGCGTTCTAACTTTCTCAGGAGTTCGAGGTATCTCCTGTGATAGATCTTTACCTGCGCTGCTCATTTGTTTAGATTTTTGTAGAATGTAACGGATAGAAATTCTCGCCTTCAAAAGAAAATTGTATTTCGCGCCAGTGAAGATGTATTTGGAACGTTGTCATCAGTGCTCGCTGCGAGCTTATGCCTTCATCTGTTTATTGTGCCAGAGAAGGGAAAGCAAGGTTATCGCTCAGGAAAAGTAGCGCGAGTAATACCTACCTTTGTTCTGATGCCGCCAATGAAAGTTCGATGGAGATTACCATCTCCTCCTGAACGTCGTGCGCTCAGCGCTGCCGTACTCGAGCGTTTCCGGTTGCCGCAGAAGGGGAGATGCAGGAGGCAGCGTCCGCAGACGGCGTCCCACATTTCAGGGCTCAGATCTCCGGCCGCACGGGCGAGGCGGAGAATGTCACCCCTTCGTCAAGGAAGAACTGCCACACTGCGAATGGTTTGACATGTGATAATGTGAAGAAGAAGAACAAAAATGGGCATCAACTTAGATTTCATGGGAAACTATGTGGTATCTCACCCTTTTTGTGGCGTCGCTAAAGTCAAAGTAATACCGGCGGAAGTATCTAACAGATAAGGACAAAGAATTTCCTTTCATGTTTTTTAACTTGTAGATATCATGACCGCAATTTTCCCCGTTCTAAATGTGTTCCCCAAAAAACATAAATGCTAGAAAGTGGGTAGTGAAAAGCGAATTCTAGGAAAAGTTATGAAAATTAAAAATTGGAAAACGTCGTGATAAGTTGAAGAAAGGATCTGCATTTTTTGCACAATTACAAAATTCCTCTTTGTAATTCTACATTCTTCCCTTTAAGCGAGCATTTTCTTGATGCATTCCCAATTCCCCGACTGTACCTTGGCTGTGAACCGCCTGCCTCCACCACCTCCTGGGCCTTGCGCCTCCGCGGCCGAAGCCTCTGCCTCCTCAGAGGCTGCGGCCGGTATTTCACCGAGCTCCCGCGGAGGCGGCAGTGGCGGTTGCGGCGGCGCCGAGGGCGAGGGCGGAGGGGTGCGCCAATTAACCTGTCGACCGCGAGTCCGCCGCCGCCGCCGCCGCCTGCAGGTCAGCACGCGATGGCCAGATGCGCCCGCGGCCTCTCAGGGCTCCACACGCGGACTCCGCGGCCGCGCGGGCGCCGCTCGGCTCGTGGGGGCTGCCTTTGCCAGGACCTGCGTCGACCCGCGGATGAATGTTAATGACGGATAACAAATGAATACTCGGGCGCGTTGTTCATGGGTGAAATAGTACGTCTCTACGAAGAGACCTGCGATGTCTGAGACTCCAATAGCAGTCATGATGTGGTGTTGTGAGGTGATATTGCACATTTGAATCAGAGATTTCGTGTTATTACCAATCAACGTGTGTATTTAGCCCCGTTATTTGTTCTTGTGTGTAAGTCCTGATGCAGGAAATTAAAGTTTTGAAACATCGGCAAACAAATAACTAGCCTTATATTCAATTGATCAAGTCCTGAGAACTACTTGCCTATATATGTTGCAAAAAAAGACAAATATTTTATTATAATTTAAACAGTGAGACATCTAACAAAACCATGAAACACACATGCACAACATAAACGAAAATATTGGAAAAGGCATATGACATATCTACTGTTCCACTTTCAGTAATACACTTTGAGATTGCGCCCTTAATTTTTGTTCTTATTCATCTGAAATCACTTCATCTAAATAAAAAAACCGTAAAAGAAATATTAATAAGACGACTATAAAATTAAGCATTTCAAAATCTTCGTATGGAACATAACCTTACATAATGTAACGTAAGCAAAGAATTACTGACAAGAACTGTAAAACATTTCTTTAAATATAACACGCACATCAAATTTTCTGTTTTATATTATTTCTAATCATTATTCGTAAATACCAATCTCAGACATCTTTCCAAATTCCTAATTTAAAAAAATACAAGCCCTCGTGAATTTAAATTAATTCACCAATTCAGGGTTTTATTAATACGATCACTGTATGAGGCCCCATTTTTAAATGAATAACACAATCACTGCGAGGGAGCTACAAACGAAAGAGGTTTTGTTTGTTGTTAAACTCTCAATTGTGGAGCTCCGTTTCTCCTCGCGAGGTCAAATCAATTCTCTGCTTAAATGCCGCGCCATCCGCTGGAAAGAGCGATCTCGGTCGCTGTCTGCGGAATTGCGACTATTGCGCTAGTGCGTGTCGATAGTCTGCCGTTCTGCCACGCGCCGCGCGCCAACTCAACTACGTGCAACGAACTTGCTGGCCACCAACTCTAGCCCTCTGCCCGCCGCCTTCCTCCGTATTGCCTTTCATCTCCAGAAATCCCTCGCAAATGTGCCTCCGTAAACGAGTCATCGCAAGCAATTCACAACTCGTCAGAGTTAGATTTTTTTCCCCTTTAATTTATTATCTGAATCCACCTCCTATGTCATTCCTACGCTTCCTTCCTTCTTGCAATTACGAGACGACTTGAACCAGGTGGATCGATGGATGGATTCATCGGGCAATTTGGAAGATTTTAAGCTTTACCTTTGTACAGTACGTCTGAAGAAGTAGTGCTTTATGCATATTCCCTTATTTTTAGACTCCCTCTACCCCGTCTTTCTCCCTCTCTCTCCCTCTCTCTCTCCCTCTCTCTGTCTTTCCCACTCCCTCACTCCTCACTCTCTCCCCTCTGCATCTTTTCCTCTTTCTTTCTCCCTCGTCCTCTCTCCCCTTTCCTTTCCCCTCTCTCCTCCTTCTCAACATACCTTTCAACATTTTCTGTTATATTCCTACTTCCTCTCCTTTTCCTTACTTCTTTGACTCAACTTTATTCTTAACCTTGTTATTTTCTAACAATATCTCCCAAACTCTCATTTCTCTTCATTTCGTTTCTTTTTATAATGACCATCAATTTAATGAGTATTCTTGCGTTTTGTAATTTTCTGGAAACACCTTACTTTTTATGACTCTAAGAGTTAATAAAAGTCAAATAGACGTGGAAAACCCAATTCTCATTTAAATGTTAAATTCAATATTATTTTAAAATGTTGGAATTGAATTCTAAACTTTCAGCAATCTAGTTGAAAACTGAAAATTCTGTAAATGTATTTTTCTATTGTTGCATGCTGAATGGTGGTATATGCTGAGTGAATTACTACGAAGTGAGAGTGAATCGTTCAATTTTATTGCTGTAACGAAGTTCTCTTAGTCTGCAGGTCTCTACAAGTTTCTAACTCCGAAAAGAATGGATCAAAATTGGTCTCCAGAGCTAAGCAATAGTGTATGTACTCATTATAGTATCACTATAACAGAAGTTAGTACTTACATCAATGATAGCTATTTTAAGTGATTTGTAAAAGAATGTAATTTTCCAGGATGCTTAAATTTCGTTAAGAAAATAATAATGTGACAATATTAATGAAAGACGCCTAAGACGTCTTCTAAAGGCATTGTATTTAATTGTCTGTTAGTCCTCCATTCTACCCTTCATCTGCCATTTCATCACAGGTTGGTAAATTCCCATTTTTGCTAACTCGTCCATTTCGCCCATTATAGTTCAGAAGGCGCTACCTTAAAGGGATCTTTTTGAGCGAAGGATCACTCTGATGGGAAGATTAGATGAATGGTCGATCACAAGGCTTCTTGTCTAACCTTTTCTCTTCAAGGTGCCTGCTGCAACACTGCTACCAACATTCAGATTTAGCGAGTTGCGAAGGAGATAGAAAATATATCACGTTCATTTCGAAAGAAAAAAATATATTTCGAAAGAAATGATAAGTAACTCGTAAATATATATTAGTAAATAGTTTTCTGAAGACATATTTAATCCGTTAAATATTATGTTTCTGTATGTTTTTGGCACTTTAGAGCCATATTAATCTGACTTTTGCCAGATAGCGGTGATCCCAGGCCTGAGCCCTGCTTTTAGTTATTATTCACGCCACGTTGTAAGGGATATATGGCGAGTATGGTGTATTCCCATCAACGTTACTTGTTTATTTAGCCTGCCTGAGCTGTTTCTTTCGTTGCAGAGCTACAGAAACTGAGACAATTTGTATTAGAAAGCTACAACTATATTTTTGCTTCGGTCGGGAATAAAACTCGGGAACTCAGAGAAAGATATCTGTACATCCGCCCCTCAAGAGGTTATGTTTATATTAATACACTACTAATAAAAATATACTTAAATATTTATCTGTGAATTATGCCAATTTTATGGCATTGTAATTAACTATATTTGGAGTTCCTTCGAGACGCATTTAAACATTGCGTTACAATGATAATCTAAAATCAATTAGATTTCACAATCATTATTTCCCTACGTTCGTACCCATTATACCAATTGGGAACATTTTTCGCGTAATATTGTTTATTAAACATTGTGTGGGAAATGAGGTACAACTTGAAAAGCCCAATTTAGAAAGTATGTATACATTTTTTAAAGATTTGGAATGAAAACTTTATTTAACTTGAGTAGATGTTATTTGTCGGGTTGGCACCCCTGAACAACCCCGCGAATTCGGCGCGGGCGCGGGCGCGGGCGCGTGGCGCAAGCACCCCCGGGCGCCCCAGTGGCGCTACCCCCTCCCATCCAGCCGCGCCCTCTAATCAGGCGGATTTGGCGCCTAACCCTTCGGCCGCCTTCGATAGAGGGCCGGCTTAATTGCTACCCGCGCATATCACTCGCCCAACAAGCCGCAGACAGATCTGCAGGTCACGGCGCAGAAGACCTCAATGCCCGAACAGGCCGAGAGCTCACCCTGTAATTCCTTAACAGCCTCTTAGACTCGGCGGGGACGGGTATCGATAAGTATAGGTCTGCGATTGCTTCTACGAAGCATCGCGGGAGTTGAAAGTCGCGTGAAATGGACGATGAGGCCTGTATACAAGTCCAAGTTGCTAGACAGGTGACGGGAGTTGTGTGTCCGCTCATGTGAGAATTAACTGTATTTTCATTCAAGACGTTGGCATTACCATTCCTCAGCTTATTCACTAGACCGGAACTCAGATACATGCGTAAAAAGAACGTTTAGGACGCCTGACAATATGTATGGAACTCGGCAGGGAATCTGAATATATACCTGCGTATCTTGCCACAAAAGAACATCTCACCGTCATGTAACCGATAAGGGAAATATAGATGACAGCAGAAATTTACCGACGGGTTGTCCTTAACAGCAGAACCGGCGTCCGATAGGCATCTTACGCGTGTTTTACGGTTACGTTAAACGGTGTAACCGTACGCCCAAAGAACCCTTTCGGATACACCCTGGTGTGGTCGGAGTGGGCGGGGGCGGTGACAGGGAGGCAGTGTCACTGGTAGTGTCGTGGTCGACGGCGCCAAAGGACGCACGTTGTTCCCCCGAGAGCTGTGACTTCGGCGTTACCAATGTGTATGGTGTCTGTGTATTAGGGAAGAACGATGACGGTGATGTACGTCTGAGTGACGTAATGCTGATGTTGACTTAAAAATACACTAACATTGACAATGTAAACAAACAGTATCCGTTCATTAAAATAATAAATACTAACTATTCTCACTCAGAGAGATACGCAGTAAATGGAAAACTGTTTACAAATTTTATTATCCTGAATTAAAATTTAATGAGCATAATCTAGGATATTTTCAAAAATGTTGCCAATCCTGTTTTATTTTGTTTACACATTTTTGAAATCTCTTACACCTCATTATAACTTTCACCAAGACCCAACAGACGTCAAAACTATTACCTGTAATATTGTTTAATATTGTGTAATATTGTTTAAACGAATAATTTCCCAAAATATTGAGACGTTTCCGAAAAATAAAAAAAACAAAGGTATATAAAGTTAGAATGATTAAGAAATATACCCTTTTGTAGATTTTAAAAAAAATAGAAAAAAATAAAAATGACCTGATTCAAACATTTAAATATTACTAGGGCATTACTATATAACAGGGCCGCAATGCGTCTATTAAACGCGACTGAAAATCTGAAAACTCGCGACCTGTGCAGCAGGCGAGAGAGGCAGGAGTAGTAGTAAAGGAGGTGTTCCAGTGTGAAGATGGCCGTGGCGGGCGCGGGTCATCTCGACGGGGTCGGCACGGCCGCGGCCGACACCGTGCCCCCCCCCCCCCCGACCGGGGCAGGAAGCGCGTACAAATGGGGGGCGCTCATCTTCGCTGGTAATGCGTCGGCGGAGCGCGGGCAGCACCTGTCCGTGTCACCGCGACGCGTTTCGGACCCTCCCCACCCGCACCGCCCCGCGCAGCGCAGTGGGCGGAATGGGCCGAAAGCACGCGTTGGGTCTCGCTTAAGAGGTACTGCTAAAATATCGATTACAATCAATGGAGTGTGACAGGTGTTTAATATGAGATCTATAGTAACTATGTTTTAAAATGATAATTACAGATGCGGCCTCCTCATATTTAATTATTTCCATTGTAATCAATTTCGTGCTGATTGTCAGGAATTTCTAATGTGCAAATACTATTTATTGTTTTGTTATTGTCGTTATGTTTTTTTTTCATTTCATAACTTGTATGCACGACCTTTATATTCTATGTTGTACATTTGTTTATCAATCCCTCTAATATTCGGAAACTAAATTTTTTAGTGCTGAATTTAAATTCGTCAATATTTAGGATTTTTGTGAATTAGTTGAAATACGTTAAGCTTGACTGATGTGCAATTGAGTAAAAACTAGGTTTTGTGACATTTTAATCATTTTTCTAAATACTGTAATTTCCACTCTCGAATATGGTCGCAGCTCTTTTTAAAGTCACTATTGAATGGAAATTTTTTTGATAAAAATTGCAGCTTGGTATTGGGAAACGCAAGACATTTACAGCAGTTTTAAAAAAGATCTAATTTCCAATTGAAATTACGTGAATATATTTTGTTGACTTTAACGTTGTATTTAGCATGCTGTTTTCTTGTATCCAATCAAGAGACGTTGTTAAACATCAAGTTTGCTAAAAGAACGTATAAAAGCATAAATATTCACACGTGTCGTAATTATCTCGGAGTTTGGTTCTTTCCATTTCGGTCCACTCGAACCCACTGTCGGCCGGGCCAAGCTTCGCCGCTGTCCTCGCTTCGTCCGGCGCGGCGCAGCGCTCGCCGCTCAACGCGCAAGCGACGACCCACCTGCGCGGTTTGTCACTTCCACCGGAGGCGGTTCCGCTTCCAACGGCTTTTCGAAGGCTTTGCGAAGGCTTTGCGAAGGCTCTGCGAAGGCTCTGCGAAGACTCTGCGATGGCTCTGCGATGCCGCGACCGTCGCAGCCGCCTCGGAAATCCTAAGAGATTGATGTCGCAATAAATTGTGTAGGACTTGCGTTGTGTGTTTAACAGTGGCCATTTTCCGCTTTTATAGTCGCAAGCTTCGACTCAAAAGGACTTCTGATGCGGTGCAAATTTGCCATCCGTTTCAGTGTCATGCAGGTGCTAATTTTATGTGAATATTCTTTTCGCCACACGTTTTGATAAAGTTGCTTTCATATGTTTCCTGTTACATTCAGAAAAAGTTTATTGTCGGAAGCTTATGTGACACAAAGTTTCCGATAAGAACTCAGCTTTTTATGGAGAGAAACATTGTACTAAGAAATGCGGGGGAATGAAATGATTGTCTCACCGTATTAGCAGAATAACCTCGCATTCCTATTTATTTTCAGTCGTTCGTTTCAGTTTCATATATATATATATATATATATATATATATATATATATATATATATATATATATATATGTTTTATTGCTTGATTCGCTTGATTAAATGAGAGATTTTGGGCGCATCAACTGCTGAGGTCATTTAGCTCATTCGTGTAGGGCATGTTTTGTCGCGGGAGAGGACTCTGATATCCATTTCGAAGTCGCTGGTTGGCGAAATCCCGAGCAGAATTATCCGTCGACTTGCGGGTTTTCCCCAACCCAGTACCTCCCCCCTGTGGGGCACCGCAACAGCAGGGAAAAGTCTTCCAATACGTGTAGTAGTGTGTGTGTGTGTGTGTGTGTGTGTGTGTGTGTGATGATAGGAAAGGAAGGGAAAGGAAAGATCGCGTGCGGTCTGTCGCTCGTTTGTGAGGATACTGGCCCAACATTCGCCTGGTGTCGTTCGGAGACACCACGAAAAACTATCCAACAGAGTAACCGGCCGCTAAAATTCTCCTCAAGCTTCTGAATTCGACCTAACTCTGTAGCAAGTGTCGACAATGCTGCCAACGTCAGGACTCCAACTCTAGGACCTCCCGATCAGAGGCACTGCAGTGATACCAATTGTCCTGAGCCACTTAAGGCGATTGTTTTATTTCGTTGTGCGGAAAACTAATATTATCGTCATTCCACATTACATCACGGTCGTTCCACGAAACATCACTAGAAGTTAATATGTTAATGATAATAAAGATAATGAATATGAAATGAATCGAGGAAGTAGATGTTTAATTTTGTATTCACGCTAACTAGTTCAGCAGGACTAGACAACTCTAAATTGTAAGCTTTCTTCTATCAAAAGATTACATACTTCTTACACCTTCACTATGATTTCACTTACATTTCTCTATATTAAATCCTACAGGATCTTCAAATCTGGAAAGGAAGGCATACTTACAAGATCTGGGTGCGTATGAAATGTCTTAGCCAAAAATTGTGACTTTTTGTAGTAGTTTTATTTGACAACTATTGACAGACACATAATCCGACATTTGTCAACCTTGTAAAAACCTTATTCTTTATAACCCTTGTAAAAAGACAATATTATGAATCAATATAAAGTTTAATAAATCTAATTTTAGTTAATTGCATTTATTCTCTCCTGTCGATGTTTCTTCTTATCACATTGTGTCTTCTTGTGAATGATCATATCAACAAAAAAAAAACAACAACAAAAAAACACCAAGCGATTGCGCCGTATCTTCCTCGGCCCCCTCTGCCACCCCCTCTAGAGGAGGTCTCCGTCACCGTCCGCGGGCCGCTGCCTGAGGCAGTGCCGCCGGAGGCACCTGCGGCGATGGCGGGGGCGATACCGCGCGGCGCGGGGCGGGGCGGCGTCCGCCCAGCTGCCTGCGGCTCAGCTGCCTGGCCGGCGCGGGGGCGGGCGCTGTGCGCGCGTATCTCCACGGGAATCTGGGGACGCCGTCGCGGCGGCGGCGGCGGCGGCGGCGACGGCGACGGAGCCGCCGGTCCGGAGCTGTCGGCACTTAGAGCGCCTTTGTGCAACCCGGCCGTTCGTCATGGAGACACACGGCCGCGCGCGACGCGCGCCCCTTTTATGGGACTTCGCGAGCCGCGCACCGCGCCAGCGGCGCCGCCGCGGCCGTACCCGCCGCCGTACCCTCCGCCGTACCCGCCGCCGCCCCGCCGCCGTACCCGCCGCCGTACCCGCCGCCGTACCCGCCGCCGTACCCGCCGCCGTACCCGCCGCCGCCCCCACCGCCGCCCCCGCCGCCCCCGCCGCCCCGCCGCCCCGCCGCCCCGCCGCCCCCGCCACCCCCGCTATTTCCGCCGCCTCGCCGTCCCCGCCGCCCCCGCCGACTACCCGCCGACTCCCCGCCGCCCCCGCCGCCCCCGCCCCCCCCGCCGCCCCCGCTGCCACCGCCCCCGCCACCGATGACACCTCTGCCCCGGCCCCGACCCCCGCCACCACCCCTGCCACCATCCACGCTGACACCACCACCGCCTCCGCCTCCGCCACCGCCACCACCACCACCTCCACCACCGCCACCACCGCCACCCCAACCCCACTGCCCTCGCCCCCACCTCCGCACTGCCTCCACCGCCGCCTCCCCCGGGCTGCACTCAGGGGGCGCCCACGCCGCGCCGCTGTTTTGGCTTCCGCCCCCGACTCCAAAGGGGTGGCTGAGCGGGCTTTGTGGGCCTCCGGGGTGCGTATCAGGGAAGGTAACGTGTTTGGCCCATAGACGTGACGCTCACTGGCTGACTTGTCACGTAAAGATTGTGCGTGTGGTCGTAACGTTCCGGGTGGCAAACAAATAGACACTAAAATGCAATTTATCTAAATAGTCAATCTGTTATTAAAATTCCAAGGCCGATACCCCCTCTGAAACACCTACAATGACTTGTTGAAGGATTTTGAAAGTGTTGCTAATTCGCAACGCATGGAATCACGTAAATCGAATGTGTATAAGTCGTTAAGTCACGCTATAAAGTCAATGCTGCTCATTTGAAGATGTAGATACTAAATACCAAATTAAACCAAATGTTGGTATTGAAAATACAATACACGTTTGATACTCAACGTTAAAATAAACTTCGATACCGCTATACTAAGTATGTGAAAAATCTCATTGTCTACGGCGTTCTTTCACAGTTTACTTACAGTATTTCAAAATTCTTTATTTTGATAATTGTGAATTGTTGAAACTAGAATAAATTTCAGTATAATTAAAGCTAACTCATGGTTAAATTCGGTGTCAAATATAATAGTAGTAATAATAATAATAATGATAATAATGATAATAATAATGATAATCATGATAATCATGATGAGAATGATGATAATGATGATGATAATGATAATGATGATAATGGTGATAATGATGATAATGATGATAATGATGATAATAGTGATAATGAGGATAATGATGATAATGGTGATAATGATGATAAGATGATAATGATGATGATGATGATGATGATAATGATTATGTCATAAAGGCCGTTCAGATGACCGATAACTTTAAGGCAGTAGGTCTCGGAACCGAAGGTCGCGGGTGCAACTCCCGCCTCGGGCATGGATGTATTTGTGTTTGAGTGTGTGTCGTTCTCTCATACCTCTTAATGATCATCATTATTTCTTCTTCCTTACGTCTGGAGCTAACAATCCTGGAGCATAAAAATGGACTCAGCAGAAATGCTGGTAAATAATGTTTTACCACCAGGAAAAAATATGACTGGGCCTTGGTGGGTGTAACTGCACGTTCGCGCCTTCTATAGAAATGCCAATTCGCGACGGAAAAAAATGACAATAAGAAGATTCAGTATAATAATTACTTCACCTTGCAATGAAATTCGTAAAAAATCTCCATATCAAGAAAAGTCTTGTATTGTTTTGCGAAAAGAAACTGTTTCATCACAAATTCCTATTCATCAATTTCAGTTAAATTACTTTTTCTTGTTTACTTCTTGTTAATTTAAATCATGAGTGATATCTTTGCCATTTTTTAGTAATTTTGTAATGATATTTCCACCGAAGTTCCCTAGCTGAGGAACTTTATAACTATATAATTTTAGGTTTCATTTGATCACTCCCTTTACGCAATACAATTTGAATGCGTATAATTAATACAATCACTTCCTTAATCTCTTTACACGTAACACTTTCCATCTCGATAAAAAAACACTTGTAATAAATTAACAGATCAGCTCTTCCTATCAGTACATCATTATTCTCCCAATGCAACGCCTATAGACATACAATGTGTGCGCGTCGACAGCTGAAGGCGCGCGAGCGACAAAATTCTAATCGATCGACACGGCCAACAACGGGCAAGAATGCGGATATCAGTTCGGTAGCCGGGGAGCCACCCCGAGCGCCGGGGGGGGGGCGGGGGGGCGCTGCCGCCCCTCCTCGCCCGGTCGGCCGACGCTAAATCAATGGGGCCCGTCCTTAACGGCTTCAGCGCCCGGCCGCCGCACATAACTTACCGCCGCCATCTGATAGCTCGCCGCCTCCATAAACATGCCGCCCCCGTCGTCTGCCGCGCCGCCGCCGCCGCCTACGCTGCAGGCCAGGGGGACGGGCAGTTAACGAGGGGACACCACCTGCCGGAGGCGGCAGTGACGTAGGCGGCGGGGGTGGGAACTGAAGCGACTCCGAAGGTGACGGTGGGAGCGGAAATAGAGGTGTGGGAATCCGTAGCACGAGAGACGGGGGCGGCAGAGGAGACGCCGTGGACTCTGGGGAATGGCCATGATGGGAGAAGGATGACAGCCTGAGATAGAGGTACAGGCACTGGAAGAGATGGTGGGGAAGAGAATTATGAGTTTAGTAATAATAATAATAATAATAATAATAATAATAATAATAATAATAACAGCAACAATTATAGCTGTCTGGCAATTATGGAGACTGAGAGAGGTGACAAGATGGACAAAAAAAAGACAAAGTCTACTGTGGTGCATGGCAATAGCAACGTGTTTATTTAGGATAAAGAAAAAATATGCAGGCGAATGCAGTAATGATCGTGATGATGGAGCAATTGAGTTTAGCTCAGAGTAAGCGTTGTCGCTATCTCCGCAGTCACTCTGACCAGGAGTCTCGAATTCCGGTGGTGGCGAATTTTCGAGAGTGGCTTCATACACAGAGTTAGATCGAATTCAGCCTCTGCCTCAAAAATTCTAGAAGTCAACTGCTGTGACCGATAGTATTCCGTAGTTTCTCGGATTAATACCAGGCAAATACCGGAGCAACACCCTATCAAATAGGCCACGGAACGTTGCGATGCACCGTTGGGAGAGGCACCTGAAGAAGGAACTCCCTCGCAAGCCGCGTTGATTGGCGCGAGACCTGACCATCCAACTGGGGAGAAAGATCTCCAGCTCCAGGGAAAATAAACATTCTCTACACTAACAAGACTAATCACCATATCAGTTGACATGCGTGAAACAACAACCAATATTGGAGCAATGATGTTAAGGGAGCTACAGCACAGCCAGTGGCGCCGGCCTCGTCGGCGGCGCGTGGGCCGGCGGCCGTAGGACAGGGCGGGGGCGCGAGCGGGCGGTGCAGGGTGGGGCGGGGGCGGGGGCGGGGGCGGGGGCGGGCGCCGAGCAGGAAACGGCGCGTGGCCGGCACGTGGGGGAGCAAAGCGCGCGCCGCCGCCGCCGCCGCACACGACCGGAAGCGGAAGACGCCACGGAGCGCCGCTTCCGACACTCGTGATCCGTTTCGCTACCCCTTCCAGGAGGCGTGACGCACGCGTCGCTGGGGAGGCCTTAGCCGACAAGTGAGTGAGTTGGCATCAGCTCCAATCGGAAGATTCGCTCATTCGGAACAGGGCTTCCACATAGCCGTACAGTCAGGTGGCGTTCGCGGGTCGAGCAAATCGTTCAATTGTTAATCAGTTCCGATGTAAATAACGGTATGTGACATTTTACATTACATAGGGAAATGTGACTGATATGACTCTTTCCACGAAAAGAGCTGCTCACACCATTACATACGAGGAAATTGCCATTTATGTTTTATTATTTAATTTACTTGGAATGTACAGAGAACTTCTCCTTCTTCATCATATAAGTAAGTAATCTCGATGCCGTCCCAAGCGTCAAATATCATTCTTTACATCAGAACACCTCATCCTAAAAGGCAAGTAACTACTTTTCTCTTCAAATAAAACGGAAAATATTATATATTTTCTAGATAGTGGTGAGTGGAACCGATGGCGAATTACACGATTCAGCTTGTCCCTGGTGATGAACGAGTATTATTAGTAAGTTATTTCAACGTCTGTGATTCTCTTACGAATAAAAACACGATGAATTCAGTTAAGCCGTACTCTCTACTATAATATTTTTGTTAATTTCACCATTAATTGTATACAAGTTAAAAGAAAGTCGTTAAAAAATATTGCAACTTAATTTTTTTACGTGTTGTGATGTATAATTAATGTAAGAGCTTACTTCTAAAATTGTAGCTGTAAGAAATTTCACGTGCAGTTTGGAAGAGTAGAGTCCAATTCTTTTCTAGTGTCTTCCAAAATATAGTAACAACACTTAATTGTTTCGGTATTGATTACAAATGAACAACCAATGTTTCAGGTAGCGTTCAAAATTTGTGAGTAAAAGAATTCGTTTAGTTTCTCATATGTTGTTCATTTCCATTACGTTCCCTACTGCTGCTGTTCTCATTCAGAAAATTGAAGTTCATTTCTCATTCCCTTTATTTTATGCCGGCATGACAAACTAGCCGTCCGTCCCTCCTCCGAACAAAGGTCACGCATGCGTACCATTTTATGGTAGGTAAAAGTCAATTAAAGGCTTCACCCACATGGCGCACCGTCGCATATACACACCTTTCTGTTGCATCACCAGGGACATCCCGTGACTCGGGGGATATGTTTCACCACATGCTGCTGGCAAATAGCTCAATATAGCGCGGATAACGATCTGTTTATGAGCCAGGTGGGGGCCCGTGACGCGCGGGCGCTCCGCAGGGTTCGTATTTGGAGCGGGCCTTATTGACAACGCCATTTCGACGCGCTCATTAGCCTCGGTGCTCCCCTCGCCCGTCGCCCCCGCCGCTCCCTATTTCGCGGCCCCACCGCCCCTCTCCAGCGACGATCGCCCCGCATGAAACGGAACGGAGACCGCCTCTGGGGCACAGTTGGTCCCTTCCCACTCAGTGCGTACTCTTTCTTTTGTTTGCGTTTTTTTATTTCTATTTATTTTTTTTAAAGAAATTCCTAGAAACGTATATTTACTCCTTATGATTCTATTCTAATGTTTCCTCCCTACAGTAAGTGATTAATTAACAATGCTTTAATTTCAGTGTATAACATACTTCAACTAACATTTCTTTTTATTATTTCTCTCAATTGAAATGAACCATTCCTTCCTCCTCAGATCGTGAGGGGAAAAGTGTATACGAGCATTGCTTGGTTTCTCTGTTACTCGAAGAAATCTCATTGCAATAATTGCATTTTGAATACATTGTTCTTTCGTTCACTAACCTCTGAGAATTCTATATAAAACATCATATTTTCACAATGTTGAAGAAAAAGTATTGATATAATACATTTTCTTTCAAGGAAACAATAAATATTTTAAAATCGGAGGCCAGCAAAGATGATATTACACGAAACAGAACTTGTTTGTTAACCCACAATACGAGTAATTCTGTCGAAAAATCGCCAATTTCCGCTGCAGCAATACAATACGTCCTCTTTATTATGTAATTACGTAACATGCGAGAAAATAAAATCGGCATCAATTGCATTCGCCACGAACCATTGAATAATAGTTAATATTTGAATATATTTGCCAATTGACGTATGTTTTGAATAATGAATATATTTGCCAATTTCATAACAAATCCCACTAACTTTTCCACTATTGGCGTATTAGATTGCACACTTGTACAAATGGTGTTGCTTCTACAGTTTCTGTTGCATTAGAGCATTGTTGGTCGTCAAAGAGATCTAAATCGCTGCAAACTATAATCTCAGTGTCAAACCGCGCGTACTTTTGAGCTTATCGCTAACGACGATACTGAAAATAAATGGTTTGCCTATTCCTGCTGTTGCCGTGTTGCTCATAACATCTCCGAAAAGAGTGCAAAGTCGTAGAAACGGAAATTCTGTGATAACAAAAAAAAAGCTTGTATTTGCTCCGGACGCAATATAGTAAACAGTGCAAAGCCGAAGAAGCGGAAATTCTGTGGTCACGAAAAAAAAATTGTATTTGCTTCAGACGAAATATTAATAAACACTATATACAAAATGAAATGCAAAACAAAACGACACTTACAGTGTATCTCACTAGTGAAACGCCAACAAGAAGCGTAACCAAGAAAGCTTCCGGAAGCGAGCTCTCTGCCTCCGTCGAGGCGGCCGTGCACGTTCGGTGGCGCGCCGCGGCGCCGCGGGGGTCCCCGCTCTAACGGGCCCTTAGCCGCCGCCATCTGCGCCCTTAGCCGTGAATTATTGGCGCAATTAGCAATTTTGCGGCGGGGCCTCCCCCGGGCGGGGCTAAGGCGACTGCGCGCCGCCATTAGCGCTAATACGTTCCGGCTCCGCGTCCGGCTTCTTCGTTCTGTTGCCAACGCCAGGCAAGACGCCACGGCTGGGGGCCTCTGCAACCTTTCGGAAACTTTGTTGCACACCGGCATCGCTTCTGTAAAGCATATTTATTCCATACTTTCAACGATTCTATTACAGTTGGATTTCTTTCAATTATTATCAATGATTAGGTAAGTAAGATTTGGATGTCTATATCCGAAATGCAATATAATGTATTACATATTAAAGTACGTAAAACTCTGTATTGAAACATATTTTATTAATATTTTTGGGGGAACGTAGAGTGTGTGGTGTCTACTGTTCTACGAACGTCTATAAAGCGATATGACATTCCAATATTTTTTGTAAAAATCGCCGTATGTTGTTTTTTTTTTTTTTTTTCAGTTAGAAAAGTATTCATTTCATATTTTATTCGTACATTAGGCAATTTGAAGGTATATAGGAAAGACATTCTACATACTATATAGTAAGAGTTCCCATTATCTTGTGAGGAATTCTGAAAATTGGCAACACTGGAAGCGGCTTGTGCTATCAAACTCGGCGTCTATTGTGGCGCGTCGATCTGCGAGCGGGAGCGGCGGTGGCGCGCGATAACTCACGGCGCGGCGCCCGCCACCGGCCATCGCAAGGGGCGGTTTAATAGCAGGGCGCTGCGACGCGGGGCGGGCGCCGGGGCCGTGCGGTGCCGCCTCCGCCCCGCCCACCCGCCTCCTCCGGCCGCGGCCCACGCGACCGCCGATCGCCCGCCCGCCCGCCCCCCCCCCCCGCCCCCGCCCCCGCCCCCGCCCGCCCGCCCGCCCGCCCGCCCACCCGCCCGCCCCCGCCCGCCCGCCCGCCCGGCCCCGCCCGCCCCCCCCGCCCGCCCGCCCGCCCGCCCACCCGCCCGCCCGCCCACTCGTGATGCTTTCTGTTCGACCTCCCGCTCGCCTTTTCACGACTCGGGCATTCACTCTCTCCCTCCTCGTTCTTTCTTCTTCTGATCTGGGGCTGGCCGCATGCTACGTACTATTTATTCTCTGCATCAGGAGCGATCAGGGAAGCCAGACATTTTTGAAAGGGGTCCCGTCGTCTTATAGAAAAAAAATATTTTCAGCAGGCGCCAGGTGCAATTCCCCGCCGCCACCGCTGCTGCTCGCAGATTGCATCGAGGACGCCACCGACTCCTCCGAGTTTCATGGAAAAAGGGGCCCAGAAATGTCATTGCCCCTCCCTCTTGTTTTAGGCCGCGCTAATCTAGGTTTCTATTCCCTGGCCTTTATTATTAACGAACATCATATAGGGTATGTTACACAGCCCCTCTCACTCTCTCACAGATACCTCCTAATAAACGACCAATAAGTTTCACGAATGTCGAATGTGTATCCATCACCTATTAATCTGTAATCCACACACTAGCAATCTAACATACAAAAGTAATATTGTCACTCTCACTCACATCAACCTGTGACTCTCCGTCTTTTCTTGCAATTCTCCGTCTTTTATTGTCGTCTTATGATTATCTTCTTTCTTCATATTGTAACTTTATAATCCCATTTTATTTATTGCCTTGTCTTATTTATTATTCTTTGACTTACACATGTGTATATCTTGAAGTTCGTCTTTCTTTTTTCCGTATCTTCTCTTATAATCCATTTTATTTTTCAGTTATATTCTGCGTCTTTTTAAACACTTCAACCAGGAACACTCATTATTCTCCTGCGAGTCACTGCTAAATTCGTGGACCATTATCAGCTCTACATGCTCATAACTTAACCTCCTTACCCCTCTTTGGGTCTTCCTCCTTAGTCGCCAAATGATTTCTCAGTGAACCTACCTCACGCCTTATCATCTAGCCCCCTTCCGCAAGCACCCCCCGCCACGCCCACCCACTCCGTCTCGGGCGCGTCGAATAGGCAGGCGCCAGGCGCAATCCCCTGCCGCCGCCGCCGTTGCCGCTCGCAGATTGCATCGAGGGCGCCACCGGCACCTCCGAAATGCAGCTCGAAGCCCCGCCCCTCCCTTAGCACCTGCCGGCCTCTTTCATCTTTTTTGGCATCTCACGCCGCAACGCCGCGCCGGGCCGCGCCGGGCTGCGCTTGCGCCGTGATTCCACAGAAAGCGATCCGCCGCCGGGCCGGTCGCCGCTGGCCCCCTGCGACCGGTTCCAGGTCCTTACGGAGTTGCCCACGGTCGCGATGTCCCGACTCGGCGAAACACAGCGCCAAACACTGTGTAAGCGAAGGTAGCTTTCATGAAGTTGGAGGTTCTCCCAAATTGCTATAATTTAAACGCAACATGTGCATATTAATAACTATAACAACGGCCATACATTGTGGGTATCTTATGATAATCAGATGCGCAAACTAAGTCTTCTGCGAAATATGCTATCTGATCTAATGTAAATTCGATAAATAACGATCGACGAAACATGATATGCATATTTTTGCAAAACTTATTGCAATTTTATTTCTGCCTCTTAGTTTTGTGAGATTTTATTCGTCCACTAGAAATTCTATACCCTGAAGTAAAATTAAAAGCATGTATTTGCATTAGAAAAAAAAATATACCAGGGTCATAATAGGTGTGTGCGTACAATATATTTTGTCAATTTGCAAACTTCAATTTCAATAAGTTCAGTTGCAATAATTTGTATTCTTTAAGTGTTTATGTAGATCTGTTTAATTTATGAATGGAGCACTGAAGATCTGTACCATTCTTCTCGGAGTAGGAATCTAGTTCATTTTACACACACAGTTGCTTGCCATGCCAAAAGATAATTCTTTCTCTTATTCCACGTTTATTATTTTGTATACACGTACGTATACGACAAAATCAATATATCAATAAATAGAAGATCAGGAAATGGACATTGAGATCAGGAAATCCCAATACAATGGTGTACATATGATTATACAGGAGAGAGATTTCCCTGAGTGCTTGAAAATGAAATATAAGGACAGAGAAAGGAGATTGAAAGCAATATAGAGGCTAGAAAACGAGATGATAGTAGATATTTGCTAACGAGTGGGAATACGTTATGCTGGAAATGTGGGATTGAGGACAAATTTAGGAATTAAATATTGGAAGGATATATGGAGATAGGATAGCTGGATAACAGTGTTGGTAAGATGTTAAATTAAAGAAGATTTTGGCAAGATTAGGGAAAGGAGAGGCGCGGATAGATTGGTATAGGAGGATAAATGGATAGGAAGGAGAAAAAATGGTGAATATATTTAATGTATAGTCATGTCATATTCATGAAATGTGATGAATGAATTGTATTGGGATGGTTAGAAGGTATTGTAATTTGATGAAGTGCGTTGAGGCATAATGTGTGTTTTTAAAGTATTTCGTGAAATACTATTTATTATTTATTGTTTGTATGGGTATATATTCTATTGTATGGTAACTTATACAATAACGAATACAACTGTTTTCTAGAAAGGAAATTGTTGGTTAAAATAAAATAAATATTACTACTAGTAAAATATGTTTATCGCGGTAGCTGGTTATTTAGATGTTCTGACTATTTAATACGATTTATAAATTATATTGATATTTATGATAAATTCTGGATTTAGTGAAAATAAAGGGTCAAATTTTCACGTAGAAAGTTATAGAACTTTCCAGCGCTTTGGAACTAAAATATTTTGATAGTAATATTACATTTCATTAGTTCAATGCTTCTTAACAATCAAGATGAAGCCATTTATTATTAATCATCGTTGTTTACACATAATCATAATTCAAAACCACACCGTTCCGTACTGAAGAGTGTCATGTCGACATGTCCATTAAACCACGTACTTCAACATCAGCGTAATGCTGACTGAAAGTCGACAAATCTTGTCCCGGGAAGCTGCAACCTAACATTACGTCGGGTCTTTACCCTTTCCGCGTCGCACCGCCCTCGTTGTGTGGGGTCGCGGGCCACCTACATGGAGGCAGCAATTGGGGTCACGCGTAATTGAATCGGAGCAGGAATCGGGAGGCGTCGACCCGGTGTGATATATCGAGAAAGGCGTAGACGCCTCCTGTTTCAAGTCGGAAGCGCCTGACAGCGTCTCTCCTCCCACGGCTTAATTAAACCCCGGACTAATTGCCAGAATTTGCGACGTAAAAAAACATCGCTAATAGACGCCGCAACGGAGCAGACGCCGCGCCGCGCCGGTGGGCGAGACCGCCATTTTTTAACTCCCCTAAGCAGCCGGGCGTGGCTAGGGTATAAGCGGGAGATCGAAAAATGTTCGCTAAAAAGGAGCAAATTATAGGTTAAGAGTTTCTCGTTTTTAAATGAAAAAGCTGCCCGGTTCCGGTAGTAAAATTTAACGCCGGGTGAGCCACCACCGCAATTAGGCCAAGCGGAGCCGAGCGTGGGGGCGGTGAGGGGAGAGCTGCAGGCTGATATCGGGGCAGCGCACTTATTTCACACATGAGGAAGCTCGGGGGTCATCAATCGCCGTGAGGGCGCGGGGGACGGGCGCGGCCCTGCCCTGGGATGCAGCGCCGCTCGTCAGTGTTCGGCCGCGAGCGGGCGACGGGGATGATGAAGCTGTTACGTCTCCGCCAAGATTAATGGGGCGAAGGAGTTGAAAGACGCGGCGGCTCCCAGCTCCTGTGCAGCGAGCGGGCGCGCGGAGCCGCTTCTGATACTGCCTCGGGGCGCGCGGGTTCATCCGATTTTTCTTTCTTCTGTGGGTGTTGATGGGGCACAATGAGATGCTCTTCCATTGGGAAAGGAGACATCCCGAGGCTCCTGAACGTAACTTCATTCAAGCTTTTATCGAATTCTGCTGACTAAGTGGTGTCCGCAAATAACTGTCATCGCTGAAATAAAAAAGAATTCTTCAAAAAGGGACGTTCATTCATAATATCAAGACATGGAGAAAATCAAATGAATGTATGTACGATAATTTGTATGTACTACAGGCTGAGCTTGTATGATCACAATATGTTTGTTAGGGACATGTATAATTTCTTTTACGAGTAGGAATGTTTTTAAAACAAGCCTTTTTAACAGGAGGGTAACGTATTCACGGGAGTAGTGGATAAGCTATATTAAATAAAATTGCTGAAGTAACAGTGGTTAGGAAATTTTAAAAGGAAATTGTTGAATGTATATCTATTCTTTTAGATGCGTACATGGTTTGTTAATTTTCGAAATAATGGGAATGGGAAGGACATAAAATTTTCCCTAAAGTATGATGTTTCTTTGGAATTAATGAATTACGAATTTGTAGAATTTGATTGTTGGAGTAACGAATGGCATTAAGTTAATAACTTAATTAATTGTCTAAGAAAGACATTATATGTTTCAGACCAGTAGATAAGACGGTATACATTTTATAAAATCATTGATAAAACTAATACCACTCAATTAATATTATATGATTTTATGGCATAAACATAATTATAAATTTTATGTAAATACGAGTATTACTCTTTATAATCGTTTGATACTATCTTTTTAAACAGAGAGTTAATTAATTCATTTTTAAATGTTCCTTCTTTATTTAATTAGAAAAAAAGAAACATGTTTGTTCTTTTGAACTACTTATAAATATAATTGTGGTCAAAATTATAAGTAAAAATGTAGTAGTGTTGTATCGTTGCTGATATCATTTATAGCAGTGGTTTAAGTAATTATTTCTGAGGATGCCTGATTAAACAACGTCATACACTCGTAATATGTAGCTTTCGACCCGCCCGATAGTCAAGTGTTAGTAATTAAACATCCACTAATCCATCCACTAAATATGCTAAAACAAATGCATATTGTGTCGTGTACAGAATATTGTAGTCTTACATTTTTTGAGCAAGTAATATGACAAATATGTATTAATGGTTAATATTTTGTTTTCTTAAGAAAGGGAATTCCCCATTTTTTAGTATTGTTGTTTTTCTTTTATTTCGTTGGAATTCAATTCTGCTCCCTGTTTACACTATCCGACCAAGATATGAGTTTTTACATGTTTACAAATCATCGTTGTATCTGGGCATATTGGTAGAGTTAATTGAACGATATTATGTGTGAAATTGTCCTTACAGAATGTTTTGTGCAACTGTATCTGCAAGTTGAGACTATCTGTAGGTACAAAATAAAGATGTTAAACAGCACATTTGATTTACATGTGTTATCTCAAATAACTTGAAAGTCATATTGCCTACATTAATTAGCAAAAAGGAGTAGCATTCCAATATTAACCTCCTAAATTACTACTTTCACGTATTTGACGCTAAAGTTTGACGTATGAAGGTCCTTACACTACGTGTCTTGTTAAGATTTGGTTACACCCACTCAGATCAGGGACTTCCGGCGAACGTGTTCGATTTCGTCGCGTCATTGCGCGCAGGCGCTCTGATGACAGCCAAGGCCAACTTCTCGAGCCTTCCCTCCCTCTTCCCACTCCTTCCCAGACATTCTGGGAGGCACGGCCCCACCGTCACCACCGACGCCGCTTCTCTCATTCTTCCCTGGAGTAAGTTGTCTTCTTGTCCTTCAATTGCTCAAACATCCTGATTCTGCCGTCAGTCGGCTCAGTCGCTCCGTCGCAGCCTCCGTCGGCTCCTCCCACAATCCAAGCAGTTCCCACAAACGCTGCCTTCACTTACAGTGTCAGCATCCCCATCTCCTGCGAGATGCCATCCCCACCACCGCCACCGCGGCTCGTCAACCACGGTGTGCGATACCGCGGCCCCAGCTTCTCACAATGTGCTCTAGCCCCATTCATCGCTCGACTACGCCTGCTCTTGTCTGTCGGCGCTCCGCTTCTTTTTTTCGCGTACTTAAACATAGCCCACGAACAGTCCCGCCTCCTCGTGCATTTGGAGTCCTAATTATGTATTATGTTATCATGCTTTCACTTTTTTCAGACGACCTCACAAAAGGCGTCCCTGTCATTACTGGTGTCCGCCGCAAGAAAGATACTAGAAATAGGGTTGTTCTCGGTCTTGAATGCAGTTGAGTCCAGTTCGCCGCCCTCGCGTTAACCATTGTTTATTCGACTTACAAGGAGACTTTAACAACAAGAGACCAGGGTCATTTATTTATTCGACTTCAAAATACAAAGATGCAGGTTGTCGTCAGATCTCGTGTTTGTCATCCATAAAGAACGCCTACGATCCCGTTAGCAAAATTACAATTTTTTCCAGTTTTTCGGAAGAAAAACTAATCGTGCGGAAGTATTTTTTGTTGTAAATTACCTCCCAACAAAAGAACGGCAGCATCACACAGCCGCCGACGTGTCAGTCGGTGATTAAGGAAACAGTCACGTAATTAATTTAGCGCCTCGCGGGTACGATGCGTGCGCGCCTAGCGGTGGAAGGCAGAGGTCGACGAAACAATGGCCGATCGTTATCGGTTCGTCGCGTGGAGCAGCTACACCTGCCGCAGCAGGAGTCGTTCTTTACGAAGGACTCAAGTTCTTACCTTCCGCTCAGTTCTGCACCGATATCCAAGGGTGCCTTTCAACAACTGAATTACTATTGAGTTTGTTATACGTAGAACAAGGGCAATGTGCTTTCCTCGTAAAATTATTTCTATACTGCCTCATTTAGTTAAGTTTTGTTTTTTGACTACTCAAGGGATTCATTATTATAACCCGTTTCTCCTGTTCTGTAGGTAGCTTGTGAGACAAATGTAACTACACAAAATTAATTGGATGTTGCACCTTCGTCGTGTGGTAAGACAGCAATATATTAACAAAATACACTTTAATAAGAGACTGAAATCAATATGTGAGTAATTTAAACACTTACAACACATACACTTTCTAATTGGCAATTGATTATTTAAGCAGAAAATAAACAAATCAATAATATTAGTAAACAAATGGATCGTATTCCATGGAATACAGGTTATCCTAGATATGGTGCGGCAAACGCTATAGCGAGAGCACACTATAAAAACAATATGAAGACGCAGGCTTTTCTCTGAAAAGTGCCTGATTGGTAAACGAAAATCTATTTAAATGCACATGTTTAGTTTATATTCAGTGTTTAATAACACTGTTCAACCAAATACAACTTTTTTATGTAACAAGAACAAAACCCAAAGTTTCTAGAAGATATTTTGCCTCTCAATCTACATGTAATTTCAGAATTTCTGAATCTGTGTCAGTTTTCATGTAATAATCCTTTTGTAAATGCGTATGTCTCTCGATGTATTATGTGTATCGGGCAAAATTGCACGCTCTAATAACATCAATGCTAAGAAAAGTGAAGAAACATACCTAAAAACAATTTCCTTCTCGATTTCTTGTGGTTCTTTGGCTCTTCGTAAGTTCCTGCAGTAGTCGGACAACATTGCATCACTTCAATTGCCTTGATAACGCTTTTCCATTTGAGAAATGTCTTTGTGGAATCATGCTCCAGGATCATCACTAAAGGGGCCGAGGTTATCTATGAAGATAATCAAATGATCATTGAGAAAATGAACGTAATATAAGTGACATATTACATCCCATACGGTAGTATGATCTCAATAGTTCATGTATAATATCGCGGTAGTTCTCTGTTTGTGGTTGCCTAAAATGTTGATACTTGTGAAAGACAATTTTATCATTTTCCAACATCACTTAACAAATCAACGAATTGTAATCGGCTACTAATTTTCTAATTGCGATCCTACATGTATTCCTTCCATTATTTTTGCTTCACTGATCCTTGGGATATTCGCAAATACATGAATCCACGAATCCTAGTTTTGGACGAGACCCAATTCAATATGCAGCGGATGCAGGTACACATTTTTAGGGTCAACAGGTGTTAACATTTCTCTGTCCAGGCTGTAGTTGAATCTGAGCAGGCCATTTTTTTAAATAGTTTTTTTATGTCTTTTCTGTCCCACCTTCATACAAAGCAGTAGTATTTGGTGAACCGTAGCTGTATGCTGAGAAGAATTGCAATTACCTTGAGATCTCTCCACTTATATTCTATTTGTGCGAGCAATTCGCATATATAAGTGAGAGGAGCAGTTTAAAGTTCTCAGAGGTCTCCTTCAGGTCAATAGCATTAATCGAACAGATTTGTTTCCCATTGCGAAACAAGTTCTGATTTTAGACGTATTTAGCTTGAATCTATGAACCAGCGCCATTAAATTACATTGAAACAATGGCTAAGACCCAAAAGTCTTCATAACGGATTCGATATCATTATAAAAAGCTACGTCATTTTCCTTGGAGAAATAGTTTCAAAAGCTACATAGCGATCACGAAAGATACTCACTTTCGTGCAGGCGGAAAGGAGATTCCATCCTTTTAGTAGCGAAATTAAAAGCTCTGACTTGCATCGAAAAATTAAAATCACATACAAGATTTCCTTGAGACAAATATGTGATTCTTTTCAGTCACGGGAGGATAGAAATGTTGGGTTAGCATGGATATAATACTTCTGCCTTCTGAAAGTTCGTAACTTCAGCATTCATCTTCACTCCCCGTCACCTCTTCTCGGGGGGTTGTGATTCCCGCAAGTCTTCACTGTAACATACAGGCCTTATAGTAAATTAGGATATTGCAGTTTTCTTCGTTTTTGAGGTGATTCCAGCCAGTTTTGTCAGACAAAAATAAATCTGTTATGTAGTCCTTTGGTTGCCTCCAAATCATTGGAACAGCACGTGACGTGAATCTTTAAACCAGTAACGTTGCTCATATATATATATATATATATATATATATATATATATATATATATATATATATATATATATTCTAACACCCCCTTTACCACACACGAACCGTATACCTTCTGCACACACAGCCGCATGCACTGTAAGCGGGTTGTTAAGATATTATGCTCGTGAAGCGAGCTTAGAATCTCAGGAAGCAGGATCTTTCGGGTACGAGAAAGGTCTGAACCCTCGACACAATAAAAGACACACAAATCACACATAAACGAGCATATAATTCACTCAAAATTCTGCGGCGTTGGTTGATAACAGAGAAAACAAATCAAAAACCAAAATCACACTTTCAAAATATTCAAATAAACACAAAAAGAAATCTTTACAGCCTATTTAATGAATAATCTCTTAATTTTCTTCAGAACTAATTTTCTGAAACAATTTCTCTAACCAGTACTGGGAATTCCCTTTGAAAATTCAATACGCCTAAATTTAAATTATACTAGTTACAATTGCACGTGAAATTAAACTTAATTTACAATCTCTTGCCTTTCTTGAAAAATATAACATACAATGAATAATATGTGGGCAAGTGCACTACTCTCAATTTTATCTGCTAATAACAGAATAATGACTGATCCAATATAATGGTTAAAGGCAAGTAATTACGCATCCGAATCTCCCACTGCAAAGCTGCAAATTATTACCACCCGTGTCCTCAATTTTCTAATACTTCTGGAACTAGTCTTTTCCCTGCCGACGTGAACTTGACCTAATTTCGTAGTTCTACAGGTTACCTCGAAACTGTCCACTTTTCAACCTTGAAGTCGCGTTCTGGGTTCCGCACCGCGTTGCTCGATTCCGAAGATCTGCGTTGCCTGCGCTGTCCTCTTGCGTTTTCTTCTATCTTCCTGAACGGCGTCTTCTCCCGGTCGACTCGCGTATTCTTCCGTCTCCACTAATCGGTTTCTTCTCCTCCCACGGCTGCTACCGCCTTCGATTACGCCCAATTTGTAGAAAATGTCCCTTGCACTTCCCTAACTGCTAGTGCAAGTACCTCGCTCGTTCCTAACTTTTACTCCGTTAATCAAGAACTTTCAGAGCTTTCCTCACAACGGGCAACTTTTTACTTCCCGCATTAGTTAATAGGAGAATACTTCACTAATTCCTCACTACTTCGCGGACGACTAGCTAGACGTTTTTGCAACGCCGTAAACTCCTATCTAAACAGTCGTTGCGGCGGCAATTACTACCTAATCTGACGAGCGCTGATAAAAAATCTGCTTACTTGCCGAGCGGTGACTTACTAGAAGAACTGCTGACCCGACGCGTGCTAGCAGAAGAGAGATGTTGACTCCAGGCGTGATGGTTCGGAAAAGAGATCTTCCGCTTGCGTGTTCGCCCATTTATTGGCGTTGCCTGGGGAAATTCTCTGTGGCGGGGGTAACTTCTCCTCCTTCAACCCTTTACCAGAAAAAACGTGGCTTGATAGTTCGTGGTGACTAGTACGAGCAACGGATACCAGGCTGCGCGTTTTGCTACTCTGGTTTTCGGCCGCTCTTCTCGCTGCCCGTGAACGTTCATGCCGACGGAACGGTGGTGTTATGGGGTTGTATAATCCCATATCGCCACAATATATATATATATATATATATATATATATATATATATATATATATATATATATATACAGCTGTAAAGAAATCTGAATAAATAAATGATGATGATGATGATGATGACTTGCTTGCATTTGGATACAAATTCGTGCGGGAGTCTTCCGTCTTCTACGGAGTCGCTATCTAATGACGTCTCAAATGTGTATATGAAAATCATATTCATTCATCGAAACAGCACGAAACCTCTACGTCGTTAAGTCGCGAGCTTGTCGTCGCTACGCAGCTATAGAGTCAACTAAAAAATGGCAACAGAAAACTCAGAGATCACTACTCCAAAAGAATATATATTTCCTATCTTCGTGAAGTAACAGATCCCAAGGTTTATAATAGGAAAAAAATTCTGAAAATCAAAAAGATAGGGATATAGAATAAAATGAAATGAAATAATTGGCAGAGGAATTGATCCAAATACGTGTTACGACTGTTCTAAGAAAATATTTTTGCCTTGTGAAAACAAATGAATACAAAGAGGTTCCGCATATTTTTGGTACTTATACTACTTTAAGTTAAAATGATTTAAAGCTTTTAAATATTTTAAAATAGTTTCGAAAATATTTTATATGGGTTTAAAAAGGTCCTTACAACAACCCCTCTCAACATATTTTATTACTGTAAATTTAAATAATTTTATAAAGATAATTCTAAATATCTAATCATTGAAATTCGTCTGAAGGTATGATTTATCCAAAGGAAGTCCGTATTGGCAACTTAGCTACCTTACACATATGTTGTCATAAATGAGCGTCAACGTCCTACTACGACTTTAACTACGAATACTATAGTCTATTCAAGTTCTGTTTTAAACTTAATTCCTCGAAATCCACGGAAGTACATACAACTGTCAAGTTATTCGTTTGCAGTAAAATACAAACGCCTTTCAAAAATGAAAGTACTTTCACTGGAATTCTATAAATTACCAATCACTTACTCATTTAATCTATTTAAATATGTAAACATATTTCAGAAGTTAACCTACAAATTTTCATCTATATTTGAGTATCTGAACTTGTTCTTATATTAATACTTTAACTGCACACATTTCAAAACAATTTTCTTCCAGCAATATTTGCTATGCGCAATACCTGAACAATTCCATTACAATCTTCCAAATCGCGAGATCGTCTTGCTCAATTCGCTTCACTTCTGAAAGTACACCACTTTTCCTTTCAACTTCGTCGTCGAATACGCTCCTCCACATTTTCTCACACTCTTCGGAGAAATGAAACAATCACGAGAGGTGGCGTCGTGAGGTTGGATGAGGCCAGGAAGATTCCGGTGACTAGAACTACGTTGACACTAATGGCGACGGTTGCGTTCTCGTCGCCTCCGCCGCCGCCGCCTCCGCCGCCGTCACCGCCGCCCGCGCCGCCGCCGCCGCCGTCGCGACCGCAAAAAACGGGCAGTTGACAGCGGCGTGGTCATTCATTTGGTACGGCCGCGGTCCAGCGAGCTACAGGACGGCGAGGAAGCTGCGACGAGAACTTCTGACGTCCCTTTCGTTGGTATCATTATTAAAGGTTTCTCTTTCGAGTGAATCGACAAGTTACAAGTTGCATGTGCTAAAAAATGGCGTGGACATAAGTAGTGTTGTCATTCATTGTACTTCTTCTTGAATTTTATGTGCAATGATTTCACATCAGTCTTCAATTTGTCTCTTGATATCGTTTTATTTGACTTTTAATGCATCCATGTCGTTTACAACCCTGCATATCGTTTAAGTTAATCAATGGTCGATATTTTCCTAATATTGTCATTTCATCCATTTCTTCAATTCTTCATAGACAACAATGGCTTCTGTTATCAATCTATGCTCACAGCTGCACCAGCAAGAATGTAATTGTTGTTACACAGACGTTACACAAGTTAACAGAGACAAACTCGAAATATCGAGGTAAGTTACTACACAGCAAGCCTTTGGTACTGTACGAGTCGCATCTAAACTTTATTACATTACACATCTATTTTTACTCAATTCTTCGTGCACTCTTCGAGCAGATTGAATAACTTATTTTATGGATTTTTTTTTCACTACGAGCCAGTTACTCTCTACCTTAAATATTTCTCTTAACACCATCATACACACACACTCACACACACATTCTCGCACACGCACTGCATTTGTACAATAAGTAGAAGAGAGTCTGTGATACTACTCAGCCATCAGAAATGACTTTGATGGCGGGAATCTATTCCGCAATTCTGAGGATCGATGATTCGAGTCACCATACTCCTGTATATTCGGACAGGTGAACTGAAAATGTGTTCGTAATAGTATTGAATTGATAATTTATTCTATTTTGTAGTTATAGTCCATTATTTTATGTATTTATTTAATGATACTTAGTTATTCTTTTATCAAGCGAATAAAATCGATATTTGTTACACTATTTCCTTGTTTATCTACATGTATCAGTTTTGAAATTAAAATATCAAGCTTTTTTGGAAGCAGCATACAGTATTTTGAAATAAAAATTTACGGCTTTTTTGAAAGCAGCATATTATAGTATTGTACGTAAAACATATTATTATAGTAGTGGCCTGCTACAGCAAAAATGCTGTTAAAGAAAACAACACAAAATGATTTTCCATACCGCATATGAAAAACAAAATATAAAATTAAATATTTTAACAAAAGATATTCAAGAATTCTGTAATAACAGAGTATAGCATATTCAGATTCACGGTACAATTTTTGATTCTCCAAGAATATATTTGTTCAATATATAAAATTTGCTGTTCTTTATCACATCACGTGCATAGCAAATATCTCATGTCTGGGGTCTCTTCCTTAGAGCCTTGCTCTCGCACGATGTCACCTGTGACACTTTTAGTATGAGATCAGTCGGTTCGATCAGATAGTTTGTGGTATAACACAATCAAATATTTACAATTTTCAAAAGAAATTGAAACTTTTTCATGGCATTTGGATTTTCCCCAATACCCTATGTATCTAACAAAACCAATGACACCGGGCCGGGCCGGAGCCGGACACATGGCCGGAGGCTGCACAGTTTTCTTTCAATTTCTGTGGACTTTGGATATTAGAATATATTCTAAATAATAATGTACTTCTAGTTCTTACAAAGCATAAACATAAGTAGTTCGAAGTTCAAATCTATGAAACGGCGCACTGATATTTGATTTTCTCATTGCTCTCTTCATAGGCTACACCGCAAGAACCAGTCAGTACAAGGCCGATACCAAACAATAATTACAGGCCATTAGATGACAATCTCAAGAGCGCATTCTGAGAAGTCTGTCCAGGGAATGCGAATCAGGTCGTTCTGCACCTCGTGAGCGTCCCTGACGGCAGGATGGTAGAGGCGGGCAGCCGCGAGGCGACGTGACTTTCGGCCCGCCCGGTGCCCTCCCTGCGGACGCGGCCGTGATAGATGCGCGTCCTTATTACCGGGAAATCAACCGCAGGACCTTTTATAGGAAGCGAATTACCCCGTCAGGACCTTGTTAGCCCGAAATGGCCGAAAAATTCATTTACAATTTTAAGTGCACGTCATGAGGCGAGACGGTTGCGTAACGCGGCCCGTCGCGTCGCCGTGGCCGACGCGGAATGCCCTGGCCCGGTGCCCGTCTCGGCCGCGGCGCGGCGCGACGAGCACCCCCTCGCAGCCGGGCATTGCACGGCGCCGCAAGGTTCTACCCAGCTTCCTCTGGGGGGCGGGGCACCCAGAGCGGTAGAGGCCCTAGATACAGAGAGTAGCGCAACCGCCGCCATTCAATATCCTCTCACCGGTTAGGTCCGCCAGCCAGAATTCAGGAGCTGAAGGTAAATTGTAACAGTTGGTGGCATTAAGGAGAGTTTCATCAATATTAAGGTTGGTTTGGGATATAGTCATGGTTTTCAACTAACGGAATACCACACAGTTCCAATTCTCCTGACAACTGGATATAAAAGGGCGGGATTGGTGGGACAATGGAATGCGCTACTCTCTGTATCTAGAGACTCTACCGCTACAGAGAGAAGCGCAACCGCCGCCATTTAATATCCTCTCACCGGTTAGGTCCGCCAGCCAGAATTCAGGAGCTGAAGGTAAATTGTAACAGTTGGTGGCATTAAGGAGAGTTTCATCAATATTAATGTTGGCTTGGGATAGAGTCATGGTTTTCAACTAACGGAATACCACGCAGTTCCAATTCTCCTGACAACTGGATATAAAATGGCGGAATTGGTGGAACAATGTATCTAGAGACTCTACGGCTCGTAGCCTGGACTTGCCGGGCGCCGCAAGATTTTACCCAGTCTCCTCTTGGGGGCGGGGCATCTCACTCCAGTCTGTACGTTTCCACCCTGTAATATAGTATGGGAATCGACTCAACAATACCATCTCCAAGTTTCGGTCGTGAAATCCGTGGTTAAGGATTGAGGTTTTGTTGTAGTAGTAGTAGTAGTTGTTGTTGTTGTTGTTGTTTTTTGGTTATTTAAGATCATTAGTGACCACTATTGCATTTAACGGTACGGTAACTGTGAAGATGGCGTGATATGGTGATGATATGGTGTGAAAGGACGAACACAGATACAACCATTACCGTGGTGGACCTCGAACCCGCGATCCTTCGCTACAGTACTTCCGAGATCGCTATAGTACTACTGCTTTAACGGCATCCGGCCCGGCTGGGAATGAGATATTCCAAAGATTATTAAGATTGGTGCAGATGGCGAGGACATAGATGTAATTTTGAATGATAAAATCGGTATCAAAATTCGTATGGATATACGAATGTATGAATTGGTTTCACGTAATCATTCCGTATGTATCATATCTACTTTTGTCAGATAAGAAGCATTTGAGCTGACACTTGGTATATTCGTTAAAAGTAAGTTCTAGTTATGCGGTACCCGAAATCATTAAAATACGTTAATATTTTGTGGGCTTCACGTGAAGTCCTTGTGACTTCAAATGTTTCTGAAAAATGGTTGCAATATTTACTTTAAATTATTTTCGGGAATAGAAGATAGTGCATTCATTACTAGTCGTGCTACAATATGACACAGACTTTCTCGTACCAGTTTGTTTTCTAATCTGTTTAACGTAAGCACAAGGTAAAGTAAAATTTTCTGTACTGCTCCACCCTCTTTTCATCCACCACTGGTCCCCTAACAGTAGAATTCAAATAGGACTTTAAGAATATTATAGAAGAGTAAGAGATGACCCGAGATTCAAATTCGGGCAGTTCTGAGGAAATTTCGTTTGAGTTTTTCAAAAAATGCGCAACTTTGAGGTAATATTCACAGAAAACTTTTGAGTTTTCGAGGAACCTCATAAAAATGATTTGAAGCACGTGTCTTAACAAACGCAATAACGTGTAATATTGTACATAATATAAATATTAATGACGTGTCAAATACTTAAAAAATATGACATTTGTGTACTTTTTGAAAGGTCAGACAAACGTTTTTCCATAAACCAATTTTTCGAGATCAAGAACCAAGAAAACACGGATTCAAACAACATTAAGTGTTATAGGGAGTAATTTAGTACATTTAGGAACAAAAATTTTCCATTTTTCATAACGGGGACCTACAATACGATTTTTTCTGAAGAAAAATCGCCTTTTTTAGATACAGCATTAAGTCACTTTTCTTCATATACTACATAAGTATTATGCTAGAAAGTTAAAAAACGCTTAGAAATTAAGAACAAAAAACTGCGAAAATCGTACATATATAATAGCAAAATTCTTTAAAGTGTTGGTTTTTACATAAGCTTAATAACACTATATGAAGCTGTTATCAATACATTTGATTTCTAAAAATAATACAAGAGACTATTTGAAAAATTGGAACTAAAAGACATCAATTTATGTCATTATATTAATAATACCGATAAATAGTTGAATGTGGCGTCGCCAACGCGGTAAACTGTTTTAAAAGTATTGTCATGTGTTGAAAATGCTTTTCATACTTCATTACTTTCACGCCTAGCTTTTTTCAAGTATGTTCTTACAGTATCTGGTATTTGACTTACCGATCAATCGTAATAGCTGTTAATGTTATACTCGTACTGTCGTTGAAAAATGTCCAACACCCAATGTTCTTGTATGTTACTCCCATACAGGATATGAACTGGAATTATTGCAATTTCAAAATTGTAATCGCCGTAAATTTTTTTTGCAAGTATGGATGCGAAGAGTTATAATTTAGTACATCTATATTTTTTACGCTTATTTGCTAATATGCACAAAGATGCACCTATAAGATCACATCCTAGATGTTTTTCTGCGTTATTCTCTAATCCAAATATTAGCTCATTCTCAGATAGTTCAGAAAATTCTGTCGCAAAATCATCTACAACTATATTTGATTTTTCCCCACATTTGCTTAACCCTTCCATATTTTTGTTCTCTCAATTGTGAAGAGATGAAAACTCCACACACTCAGACTAATTTGTGTTCACTTTTACTTCTGTAATTGCTATATAAATCTTTTTTTTAAATATTGCAAAAACATCAAACACCAAATAATTTGTAAAATTTCTGCAATAATGTCGAAAAATCTGACTAGATAATTTATAATTTGATAATGTATAATATAAATAATCATAAATGTGTTAATGTATTAATAAATGTGACTGGACGTCTAGCACAAACACTATGATTTATATACAACCTACTACCTTTATTACGTTTCCACTATATCATTTGTAGTAAAACTGCAAACTGTGCAGCAGTCCGACGGTCGGACTACCTATGATGACGTCACAAATCAATGTAGAGGCTTTCTATATACAGGGGGTGTTGGATTATGCCTTTGTGTTCTGGGGATGAATCAACGCTACCTATGTAAATGTATTTAGATAGCGTTGGTTTAATTTCCGGCATACTCACTATGATCGCAACGCTAAAACACGGTTTTTGAAATTTCTTAGAACCTCCTGGCCGGATTCGAAAAGAAATGACCAGTTCTCCACCAGGCACGTCGAATGACACTTCGTATGTTTCGATTGGCGGAAGGGAAGTGATCCAACCGTGGGTGGCGGATCCGCACACACACACACACACACACACGCACACACACAATTGCAGTTACTCAAATACTTTATAGGGATAGAATACAAAATAAACAAATATTAAATTTCTGGGTTATCATTCTCACGCCTATATCGTAAATATAATATCCGCTTACATCCATTTCATTAATGTAATAAACATTCATAAAGCCCAACCACAACCAATTTTATGTAGACTAGTTGAAGTTCGTTAGGACCAAAACCTTCACCCTGCCCCTAAAGTGTCTGACCGCAGAGCAATTAAAAATTCCTGCGTAAAACAAAGGGATAGCGACCTACGGACGTGCATCTTCTTAGGAAGCCTTCTGCTCAACACGGCCACTCACTAATACGGCGTGGCGTCTATGGAAATAGTCCATCAATTCTCAATAAAACTCATTGCTAATACAGTAGAACCTAGAGCATCCGAAAACCAAAAGGAAGGAGTCAACGTTCGATGTAGTAATTCGTCCATTCAACTACACCCAGCTCATTAAATACGTCACGGTGTTTTCTTCAAGTGCACTGCAAAAAATTATATATTTAAATGCATTCTAATAATGTACCCTTATTTCGCAATATGACTATGGAAAAACATGAATATTGGTTCCTTTAATTTAAAAAAAAATTCCATTGACGGCATTAACTCAAAAACAAAATCATAAAATTATTTTCAATAGTTAGAGCGAAATCTAAACAATATTATTTCATTAAATATGTTTGCTGGAACCAGAAACGAATGAAATGGTTTAAGTTACATTTTTTTTAACATCGCCATAATTTCTTTAAAATCGCAATCGTGAAACCGCAATCGTGAAACGTTTAAGAAAAAAATGAAACAGAAAACATTTAACAAATATTTTGTTAATTAAAACAAAAATTGAAACTTTATTTGAAATGGTTTAATGCCTTAATATCATATGATAATAAAGGGACGAACTAAATAAACATCAGTCTGAATCCGCATGCATTAAGGAAGAGAAACCAATGTCAGATTGCCTGATAAAACTAATATCACCTGTAGGGTAGGGCAATATGATATTGCGATGATCCTGGGTTGGTGGGGAAAATTTTAAAATTTCTAGTGGGTTTAATATGTTTCAATAAATGTATGCGACGTACAGATAGTTTCAAATAATAGGAATGTCATGTTTTTACAATTACGATGTTCCTAAGAATATTTTGCAATCAAATTTTGAAAATGACAGAAAGTAATTTACAAAAAAATATTTATTTTCTTGATTATTATCACTATTTTTTGTTATAGCAATCACTCATCGTCTGTCTAGAGTGGCATATTAATTCATCTTCCTAATGTTAAAAATAACTATTTAATGTGAATAGCACCTCTTATTTAGAGATAAAAATTGTATAGTGATTGATGGAAAAAAATTACTAAGTGTCAACAGGTATCTGCAAGATCAATGTGGTAATTTGAAGAATTATTCAAAACAATAATAACTTAAAAAGCGCCGAAATTTAAAAAAAAATGATTTCTCTCCTGAGACAGTGTGGCATACCCGACACGATGGAACAAAATCGGTAATAGCTTCTTGGCAGCCACAAACTGCCACGAACTGGAAGTTCAATTATTGTGAAACGATAAAAACTTGATTGATGCAGAATCTCTTTGAGGTGATTCACGTGGAAAAGCCCATGCCTAGCAGAATAGTGAAACGAATGCATTCACCTGTTCCGAGAGAAACAGGGAACTCCAAGAGGTTCGTATAGACTTCAACCGGAAGCAGCAGGTCTGCAGGCCTATTGTGCAGGCTGAAGTAAAGCAAATGGTCGTCGGAAATGCCACTGAATTCCCAGAAAGCAGGCGCTCTGCAGTGCGAAAAACATTGTTCCGAGGTCAGCGCAAGGGACAGAGGCAGGTCGTCCTCCACAACAGCTGCAACAGCGGAGGAGGAGGACGAGGATCGGCGGGAGCGGGCTCAGCGGAGCAGCGTCTGTTGTGACCGGGCACCCGTTGAGCTAATTGTGAACATTTTCATACCTGATGGGAAATGAAGACGATAGATAAAATAGAGAGAATATATCTGAGTAAAGTAGTGATAATGCTAGTTAGTTATAGCACTTAAAAATGGCAGTAAATTTGGTTATGAGATTGGGTGTCAATATGAGGACCAAGTGAAGAAACGACGTTTGCATGAACGGACAACGTTGGAAACTGTAAATGGTAGTAGTGATTGCGACGAGGTTGCGTTTGTACTCGTAATGGGGGGGAGGGGGGATGCTGATCCGCAGACGGGTACCCCGGATTTTTGACGTGAGCGGGGGGCGGGTGGGGGTGGGGGTGGGGGGGCTACAGGTGTAGTGTCCTGGCCGTGTCGTAGTTTTCACATAAAGCTTTTTTTCATCTATGCTGAATATATCTTTTTTATTGTAGACTTATAGTTAATGTTTATAATGTAAACAATTGCTACATTGAATGACTTACGTTGGTATAGAAAGTTTGTAAAAGCTAAGTTTTGAGTATCTGGGGGACGCGCGTGCGGGCTGAAGCCGAAGCCCTTGGGTGCGCCACTGGTGATGCGGGATAGCGCTGATAATGATGAGTGGTAGTGGAGTGTAGGGAGTGTAGTAAGGAATGCAGTAGTGATAATGAAGGGAATGATGGTGGTAGTGGTGATGATCAATGACACTTTGTGAAAACGTTGATGAAATGGAAATGGGATAGAACTAGCGAAGTGGCAGGGGAGATGGTCATGTCTTCGGCGGCGGAGGAAGTAAAAATAATAATGGTGGAAACAGAGGTAGTGATGCCCTCTGGAGGGTGGCGACGGAGAGGATCGAGGACGGAAGCTCGTGCACCAGCCGCAGGTCGCCACAGCAAACAGGAAGTGGTCGTTTAGGCCATAGGCAGGCGCTGGGAGGCCGGTCGGCCCGTGTCTTGCGGTCGGAGGGCCCGCCACGCCAATAGACCCGGTCGCGTCGGCGGATCGTTTTTTTCTTTCCGACACGCTGGTTTCTCCTCATTTTGGCAGCGCATCTTGTAATACGAGCAATCTGTTCCGATTTGTGCCACTATACTTCCACCGAACTAGACGTAGCCATTTACTAATTGAGCGCGAACAGCTAATTATGAGCACAATGTTTTTCATTCTTTTTATGCCAACGGAAGACACGCTTTGTTAAGACCAACAAAGATGCTGGCGTCCCATGAAGTGACCAATTCCCTCCTCGCGTTATATACTTCCTCCCCGACCTCCTGCGCCCAGCCTCTTTAATAAACACGGCTCGTCCTCGTGCTGGGAATTGTTACCCTGCCTTCTTTTATGACGCCTACTTGACCAGCACAATGGCCCGCCAGGTTGTCTTATTCTTACTAATGGATGTTTGTCTTGCAGGGCCCCAGGCAACGATTCCCTCAAGACGAGATGCTGTGTATCTTTCCTCGTAGGCGGAACGAACGGACGAGCGTTTGGGGAGGCAGAATGATGCTGCAGAGGGTGCGTGTGTGCTGGTTGTGTGTGCTGGTAGGCTGAACGGAAATGGGCTGGTAGGTGAAACGGAATGGAGTTGACTTGTAAGACGCCATACTGAATCTCATTATACTCTTATATGAGATTCTCTAAATAAATGTCTAATTCGAGATAATTATATATATATATATATATATATATATATATATATATATATATATATATATGTATGTATGTATGTATGTGACATTTAATGAAATAACTGATATATGTAGAGATCATTATTCAGCTGCTTACTTAAATTTTTCTTCTTGAGATTTTGAAATATGTTGTACCATTTCTTCACTGAAAGTTCTGAAAATATTTAACATTCATTTGGATGAAATTTGAAAATTCATTGTTTATCCTTTCTTTAAGTATTTAAAGTCAGCCTAATTCCTGTTTTTCTGT